>CM035816.1:2458665-3058665 GCA_020458035.1 Magallana ariakensis | reverse complement strand
AGCACGTGTTGTGGTTGGAAATCTAAACAATATTCAAGACACTATGAAACAACTGGACAAAGAAATATCTTAATAGATTAGAGAAGCCTTTCTAAAGCCACTTTTTATAAGGACATACGCTTAATTAATCATTATGATATTTTGGAATTTTAATTAAGGGGTATTTTTGATTTACTAAAAAGTGTTGCTGCTTTAAAAAAAAAATAGAGTGAAATAATAAATATGTAAAATATTAAGCGAAGGTCATAATTATAAATATCAACCGCAGCTTATTTTTTTAAAAATTAATTCAAATAAAGGACAACGGTTTATAAAGCAGCAGCACTTTTCAGAACCTACTAAATAGATATAACTACAATAGTTATTAATATTCTGATTCAAACAAGGGTATGCCTTTGCGAAATTGAAATTAGTTTATAACCTCCATTGGAGGAATAATTAACACATATCAACTGACTGTCCGACTAAGTGTAAAATAATATGCCATTTATTATGCTTTTTTATTAAATATAAATTTTTTATCTAAGTATGATAATTTAACATAAATATTTTGTTATAATATGTTTTCTCAACGTTTTAAGTTGATATTTTTAGAGTACACCTTAACAATGCTGCTGTAGGTATTGGTATTACATGTCATAGGATTCGAGTATCAAGAAAAAAATCTATTTTCTACATAATTCCTAATTTACTAGTTGTGGGTTTTGGTGAGAGAATAGAGTAAAATTAACACCTGGAATAATGCTGTAACCAATACACACACACACACACACACACACACACACACACACACACACACACACACACACATATATATATATATATATATATGATAAGCACAAACATTGCAATAACTCTCAAATTGACATATACCTGCCCGTAGTGAATGATATAGATATATATAAAGCACAAGGAAATTCACTTTGTTGGAGCTCCACCTCCGCCCCGACCGAGGCTTGAACTCACGACCTCCGGAACCCATTCTCCTAGCAGTGAGCGGCCACCGCGCTAACCACTCGGCCATCTAGGCAAGACAAAAATCTTGCTTTCGATGACGAACGGAGCCTAGCGCGCTGGCCGCGCACAACACAGTCGTTTGAGATACAGGTGGAATACAGTTAAACGACAATTTGAGAGGATCGAAACGATACACATTGCATAGATATACATATATGATAAGCACAAACATTGCAATAACTCTCAAATTGACATATACCTGCCCGTAGTGAATGATATAGATATATATGAAGCACAAGGAAATTCACTTTGTTGGAGCTCCACCTCCGCCCCGACCGAGGCTTGAACTCACGACCTCCGGAACCCATTCTCCTAGCAGTGAGCGGCCACCGCGCTAACCACTCGGCCATCTAGGCAAGACAAAAATCTTGCTTTCGATGACGAACGGAACCTAGCGCGCTGGCCGCGCAAAACACAGTCGTTTGAGATACAGGTGGAATACAGTTAAACGACAATTTGAGAGGATCGAAACGATATATATATATATATATATATATATATATATATATATATATATATATATATATATATATATATATATAGTTAATTAGAACACAAGAGATTAGCTATCAAAGTCAGGAAGGCACTGAGGTTCACCATCATCACTCTGTTTTGGTCATATTTACCAGATCTGTGATTCTTTTATATTAGACTAAAACATTGCTCTTTGAACTCTTACATAATGTATGTATTTAAATCACTACAAGTACACTTTATGGACTTGTTTTTAAACTATATTTTTAAGAGTGCTGTTTGTTCAAATTTGTATAATAAAATATTCTTAAACGAAGACTCTAAGGTCAAGCCACCCGGGATGCTTTTAAATCGTTGAACCGTATCTTAGAGGAGTGATTTAACAAGTCTGATTTTTTTTACTACTTAAAATCGGTTTAGGATTGGAAAAATTATTTTGCAAAAAGATCGATTGACAAAACATGAAATATACTTCGTTCTGTTAATTAACTATCAATTGTTCTTGATCTTGACATGAAAGTTTTTGAGATCGAACATTTATCTCCTGTCTGGTGTTTGTTTATTTATTTAATAGTAAAAGCTGATATACTAGAATCAACATTATCATAAGCATCTTGTATCTTACATAGCTTTCATGAAGGAAAGTTTATAAAACAAAATTAAATATTTAACAATTATAACTCTAGACTTTTCAAACTGTATTATTTTGTTAAGTTTTCAATCTAACCAATCCAAGTGGGAGTCGAAGATTGAGCACGCACTTATTTTTAGATGTTAAATTTGAATCGCTTTGGTGATAAGCTACCATTTTATTTTTGCCAGTTTTGAATCTGTAACATTGAATGTCGTACTTGCGACTGCAACTGATAATCTAGTATATTGAAACGCAGCGTCGTTCTAAGTGAACTGAAAATTAGCGGATCCATCATCCAGAGAAACGTTAGGGCACTTAACATTGGGTTTAAGAAATTAATAAAACTGATGTAGTTGTTTCATATTGAAACATTGTTAGGCCTGTTATTTGCATAATTTGATTTGTAGGTGTGTCGATCTGTTCAACAGTAATGTAGAAAATGTTTTGTTTCGAGATGTTTTTAAACAAATGTAAAGTAAAAGTGTCTAATTATGACGTTACGTGGCGTAAGAATACGCAGTGTCTTATCAAAAAGTTCTAATGTATATGTTTAGACTACAAAACATATTGATTCTTACAGTGAAACAATTTATTTTTGCCAGTAAATATAAGAATGTCCCAAAACTTTCTATGCTTGTGTAAAAACGAACTGTCGCTGCTAGATTACATATTAAAAAACTAATGTTGCTTAAGAATTGTAAATTTGCTGAGTATGAAAAGCATTGGCAAACTATTTGTGATATGTTATAAAGTGTGCTTACAAAAGATGCAAGGAAAATGCAAGCAAATTTTAATTATTACAAATGCAATTATAAGTTTATTACTACTTATATATTTACACGCACGCACGCACGCACGCACGCACGCACGCACGCACACACACACACACACACACACACACACACACACACACAATGCTCTTCTCGGTTTAACCATACCAATTGAATGGGGAAAATCCCAGACTTCGGCAGAGGTGGACTATGATATTTACTGTAAGTCGTTTTTAATCCATGGCGATAAAATTTAACTTTTTCTCAAAAGTACCAAGTGCCTTAGTTTTAATTTCACGCTGCAAAAACGGCTCTTAGTCAGGGATATGAAACATACATGGAACAGTTTGCTTCTGCTACCAAAATATAGTGTCAGAAGCTTTCTAGAGAAAAATCTTTTTTATTAACAAGTAGATGATTATACGATTATTTTTCTTAAATACATATCAAATTGGTTATGTAAGTTTGAAAGTTTAATTTAATCTTATAATGATAAATGTACTAAACCGCATGATGACGTTTATATTTGTGTTTATGGCGCATGAATAGGCTTAAAGTATTCATAGGAATTGAACGTCGCAGATTTCCAATCGAAACAAAAGGTAAATATACACTGATGTAAATATATCTTGTTAAATCCGTATGAGTAGCAATGCGAGGGCGCTATGATTGGAAGATTTTGGAATTCACACATTTGTGGAAAGGTGTGGTGCACTTCTTCCGCGGAAAGATATTCCTTTTGCACGAAACACTACGCCATTAAGATGATGTAATTCAAAACATGCAATGACATTAGCGGATGTGTTATTTTAATCTAAATTCAATAGATAGTTAAAGTAAAAGACACGTGGAAGTTCACGAAATGAATTTGATTAAAAATGCATACTTTTATCTTAAATTGTATAAAAAATGATATTAAAAATCGATTACAATCTTTAATTGATATGAACTTATATAATTATCGATGACAATGTAATAATTTGGCGACAGACTGTTAAAAAATGTCTCCAGTTTTAAAGAGTGCAAATAAACATGTTTGTTTTTTTAAGGTATTGCAGAAAAACAAATTTAAAATGTACTTGTTTAATAACTTACTCATGTTAGAGGTCACAAATGAAATGGACTAATACTGCATATAAGAGAATATAATTTTGTTAAGTTAAATCAGTTTTTAAAGAAGATGATACTGTTCATAACTGTGGTCGTGACTTTGGTTATCCAGACGATGAGCATTGCATTTGGCTGTAAGTACTAGTATTATTTTTAAAAGTATCCTATAATATATACAAATCTATACATAAATAGTATTAAGCAAAATAGATAAAGAAAAAAAAATTCACAACGGTAGAAGTTGATCAAATTATTTTATCATTTAGAAATGTTTGCAAGCAGTTTACTAATTTTCGTGAAATTGTAGATAAACCAGGCAGAAATCAGCATTAGAAATATAAATAGACATTTAATCATTGTTTCTTTATGTTCATCTTAAATACGGACCATGAGAAATAAAATCAATTTTTGAAGTTATTTTTTAAAATTTTTTATTGTTAAAGACAATCTGGCGTATAAAAGACCGACTTGGCAGACATTAGATCGTTATTCATCCGATAATGCTGTGGACGGACTGTACACAAATTTCTCGACACCCGAAAACCAGTGCGCAGTATCAAATGAGGCAACAGATGTCACGTGGTTAGTTAATTTAGGGGCCATACAAAGTATAAATAATATAGTCTTATATCACCTAACGGATGGAAAGAATTTTGGTGAGTTCTTAACAAGTCTGTCATATATATTGCAACATATGTATAATCTAATGTGGCATGTAGTTTTGGTGCAGACCTTCCAACAAAATGTAAAAACAAGAAATAAATGGACGCCTACATCAAAAAACGACCGCAAAGCGATTTCGTTTTCAAAACGTAAACTATTTTAAAATACGTGAAATATGAAATTTCGAGTTATTGCATTACATAGAATTTTCCCTCGCATTCCCACACATCCTAATATAGACTTAAGATAATGTCATTATATATGTTTAAATATCATAAACTCTTAAACTCGGCATCAATAACTAAATAAATTATTTCTTTCAAGAGTACTCGACAATTACTTTACTAGAAAGTGTCGCTCTTGTATTTAAGCGGCTTCTCTTGAATACTAAAAAAGTAAAATTAAATCAAATTAAATCATATAAAAATCTGATAACGTTTTATTTTTTTTATCTGATTATATAATCGTAAAAGTTTCATTATATATGGTATTTTAAATTTTTTTTATTTCTTTTGCCATATCAAAGCCAACACCATCTTTGCAAGCAGGTTCCTGGGTTTTTCTGTCTACGTATCAAATACAACAACTAAAGAAGATGGATTTTTATGCTATCACGAGACAAGTCATACTTTAGGTACCATTCCCTTCAAAATGACCATAAGTTGTGAAGTTCAAGGTCGCTACGTGATCTACTACAATACCAGGGAAGGAAATCTGAAGGACAGAGCCGGCTATTCTTACCAAGCTCAAGTTAACCTTTGTGAGGTGGAGGTGTACGGTAAAAGAAAAATTAACTCATTTTTGACAAGATAATAAATGATAAACGTTGGTACTGGTTTACATTAACTAGTTGATAATGTTGAAAGGTTTTAAGGCATGATAGATTGTTTTCATGCAGTAGAGATACTGGTTGTTATTAATAATCTATTACAGGTTACCGTTTTCATCACTTTTTTTATTTTTTGAACAAACACAAATAGGAAAAATCGGCCTTTTTTGTATACATTCGCAAATTCTCGGGACTTTAAACATTATCATCCGGGTATTTTTCACATTGTTTGCTATTTAAAGTACCGGGATCAATTTAGGTATTTTCGACTTTGGTCGAAAAGACCTATTGTTTGTGTTCTTTTTTTTTTTTCTAAATTTATTCTCGACATTGTTTTGTCAGCTGTTCTTAAAATAAAGAAGATAATGAAATAAAATAAAGCAAATCTTACTGACACGCGTATGTAAGGTTTATGACTTACGGTGTCCACACTTCCGGTCTTCACATGCTTAAAATAAAAAAAAATCACATTTTTATATTATTTCCAAAATAAAAAGAACGGAATAAAATTTAAGTTTTAAATTTGAACTATAACATAAGTAGTAATATAATTCTACATGTTGCATATTTTACCGTAATCAATTTATAAATCTCAAACCTTGAAAAGGGGGATAAAAAAGTAAAAAATTTAAATTAAGGTTCTCCAATCCTCAGTCTAAAAGTATTTTTTTCACCATAAAAATGTTTCTTTCAAACTTTATAAATAAAATAAAATGAAATAAATTTTTAGATATTATCCATGCATTTCACAAAATTATTGCAAAATTGCCTAAGATGGATATAATGGAATAAATAAAGAAGTTGTGTTTTAAAAAAAGTAGCGATGCATTTGTGGGTCGAACTCTTTACCAACATGTAAATGTGTATGAGTCCTCCGTGGATACACTATGCCAAGCATGTATATGTGTAACTGATGGTAATACTAACACTAGAATACTAATTTAATATATTGTCTGTATTAAAGTCAGATTAATGGTACAAATAAAAGAAATCCGGATAATTTAGACTTATCGAACATTGCTGAGTATCGGAGATCGTTAAATTTGGAAAGTTTCAACTTTTGATTAAAATATGGAGTACTTCTGATTATGTGAGTCGATGAACATCGTGCATTGAACTCTCCATGTTAAATCTAATTCACGCGTGTATTGTTGTTTCTCAGTTTTAGTGAAAATATTTTTATATTTCACCTTTATATTAAGTGATCTATTACGCAGACCGTAACATGTTCTGGGTTATATTAAAAAAGATAAGGGGTTCCAAAGGGAGGGTCATGGCTTGATAGAGCCCTTTCGCTTTAAGTCTTTATTTTTCATCCAATTTTAAAAGTTTTTTGGTTAGATTTTGACTTCTTGTATAATTTAAAGGGCCTTAAAAGGAGATTTTTTAAAATATTAAATTAAAGTTCCTTTTTTATGTTTTATTGTTTTCAAGATTTTAGACCCCAATTTTTAAAAAAACAAAAGGTGAATAAGAGAAGAATAAATTAAAGATAAGGATCGGAATTTAAAAAAGACATAAAAAATTTATGAAAGATAGGTGTAATAATAAATATTTGCACGTTCATCCGAAAATATTAAGGTCTTTTGATTTTATGAGTCGATGAAAATATGTCTCTGGGAGATTCCGTGTAAAACTAGATTCACGAGTGATATGTTTTCTCCAACACTTTTCAAGTAAATATTTCATTTTTTTTTATTAATATGATGAGACCTATCACGCAGAGCGAAACGATTCTTGGAAATTTTTTAAAAAATATTAGAGAATTAAAGGAGAGAGAGCTTAAAGCAAATCTAGTAGCTAAAACTATTTTAAACTTTTTTGTTCAATCTCCAAATATTTTCGGTTTTGATTTCACAAATCAAAAAAAAGTACAATTAAAAATGATTGACACTTTTGACTCTTCTTAAGGATTTTAATGGCCTTAATATGACAATTTGTAAAAAAAAAAAATTATCAAAAATGACATGTGGTGATAACGAACAGTGTTCAAAATCAAACGTCCAAAAAGAAAACCACAAAACAGCAGCAAAGCGAAAACGGATCTCTTAAAAAAATAGAGGAAGGATAAGGTGCTATGGAGGAGTGGGCATCCTCTGCTGACCGGTCACACCCGCCGTCAGCTCTTGGACGTAATCGGAAAAAACGGAAAAGTCCGTACACAATTAGGTGATTAATTATGGTCCAACAATTAGTATGTGCTAACAAAAAGTGCTATCGCTCTTACAATCTAACATTTAGTATCTGCTTATAAAAAGTGCTATCCATTTATAAAAATCTCGGCATACGAAGTTTTGTGCCCCAAAACATTGTCCTTCCTTATATGCATTTTTGTTAATTTTAAAGCTAATCTTGACGATACCATTATCATCTCGGGTTTATGTCTCTCAGCTTTTCGTTAGGCCTAACAAAAATAATGGTTTGTTTCCGCTTTCATGCTGAAAAAAGTAGGGTCGGTCGGTCGGAATTTTTTTTTATTTTTTCAAATATTTTCCCCCCTTTAATCTTGCAGTATCCATACATGCCGATTAGATACTGACTCTGCTGAATGGTATAAAATGAGAAATACTTTTAATATCATTTCTGACTATTAAGCTGGTCTAAAGAAAACACAAAAATGATATTTTATATCAGATACTTCCTCTGCCATGGATGAGAGCATTATTAATATCTACAACACATGGAAACATACAGCCATTTTGAAACAAAACTTTTGAGTTACACTATTTGAAAAGAGTACCTGCTTCAAGCGTTTTTGTAACCAAAATTTTGAGTAATTTTTTTCCAAATCGGATAAAAACGGAAATAAACGATTTTCCATAAAAATCATAAAAAGCTAGGGTCGGTCGGGAAAGCGGAAACAAACATTTTTTAGGCCTTATGCAAGAGCATCCTCTACAAACGAACAATTTCTTAAACGAGGCAAGCTACTTACAAACAAGTTGTTGGAAAAAAATATCAAGAACCTCGATTTAAATCATTCTTACGCAAGTTCGATGGTTGATACAATGATCTTGTCAGCAAGTACAATGTTTCATTAGGACACATGCTGACTGACGTTTTTCATACTTATTAGACAATTATTTATACACCTGACTGAGTACGGTTTCTTCCGTTTGTAAAGCGCTAAGCATCGGTCAGCGCTTTATTGTCGTTAGACTTCTACCTCCGATGCATCAAATAACCGCCCCCTATGAGCAGTGATGAGGAAATATAGTGTGTATTAATAAGCTGAAATTTAGAAAAATAAATCGATTCTTTCAAACTAGGCTTGCACAGAGTGAATTTTATTTAGAACCATGCTAGGTTAGCGCTTTTCAGTACTATCATTACTTTGATTTATGATCATGACAATGAGCACACGGCGGGTGCAACGGGTCGGCAGGTGATGGTTACTCCTCCTAGGCCCACCTCTAGATCTATCTTTTAAGAGGTCCATATTTGCTCTTCTTTGAATTTGTATTTTGCTATTAGGATGTTTGAGACTGTTGATAGTTGGTTATTGTCATTTTTCATCTAGAAAATATGTTATCTTTCTAATGGCATTTTAAGCTTTCCAAGTTCTTATATGGCCTTATGATTATACCAAGGTGTTGAACTATTATAAGAAAATTATTAAACATATTTTTTATACATTCAAAATCAATGTGTTGGAGATATGTCGAAAAATCCTTACTTTTTATTGCGGACAAAAGTCTAGTTATTTTGGCAGTGAATTAAAATCTGAAGTGATAAATTTGGCGTCTCACAAGAGAGAAACAGGACGTTTCCCATTCTAGTAGTTCTTGGGCACAAAGGTAATTATGATTATCGAAATATATATTCAACAATAAGCAGTAGATGCAGAAACTTGGGACATTGTATCAATAACAATAAATGGCGCTTTCATTTGCAATCGAGTCAAAATGGCGATTTTTATTTGAAATACAACCCCCTCTCCCCCACCCCCCCCTAAAAAACCCCCCAAAACAAAACATTAACAAAGGACAAAAAAAAAAAGAGAATAAAGGCAAACAATACATAAATAAATCCGAATATTCAAAGTTTATTTTGTTACATTTATTGATCAATGGTAGTTGGGTGAAATTAAAGCAATGACCTTTATCATTAAAACAATTGAAAATTAAAACCAACACTAAGAAAAAGGAAAAATTTTAAATATTTAAAGTTGCGCTTTGCATATTACAGAAACGTTTATTTATAGTAATTTATGAAATAAAAATCAATTTTACCAATAGAAATTTTATACGTTACTTTACAAACATTTAGAAAGTCATGGCTTTAGCAGCGAAAGTAGTTAAATTTACTTCTATGGTACCGTTTCTTGTTATATATATTTTTTTTCAAAAGGCTGTCCTCTTGGTTTATACGGTGAGAATTGTGATAAACCCTGTCCCCGCCACTGCCGATATTGTAACGTAGTTTCCGGAAAATGTCTTGGAGGCTGTAGCCTTGGTTTTACCGGTCATTCGTGTGAATCTTACAACCTAAGTGAGTAATTCCATTTCATATGACGAATGTAAAATTATTTACTATCGATCAGTTTTGAATGTTACACAATAATGTAAGGAAAAACAGATCTATACCTGTAGTTGATCTCATAGTTAGAACCTTTTTAGTATTATTCGAACATGTATATTATAACCATTTTGATGTTAACAAGATATATCTGGTTTGAAAGTTTTGCAAAACAAAATTTACAGCTTCAATTTATGCTATTCTGGTAGTCAGAATAAACAAAACGATTTAAGAAATGGTTTATATATGAATAAAACAAGGGCCGAAAGTACATTTTATCAACTGTTTATAGTAAACATGGCGGACCATAAGCCTACCTATCAGCTACATACGTTGAATGCAAGGCAGCCAAGTTTCAGAGTTGTCGATGGTAAGAGAAGTAACCTTAAATATAATGGAAATCAATGTACCTCAACCTCGGACAACCAGGTATTCGCAATGTGGTGAGTGGATTTACAAAAACTTCGACGAATTGAACGCATTATGGTCTATTATAGAACCGATAATGTGACATGGGGTAAGATGTTATATTTATTTTTAAAAAGAAGATGGGGGAACAAGATAGCGAAAATGCCAATTTGGTTTAGTCGTAAAATACAATTTCAAATTTAATTCTTTTCAACAAAAAATACATGATAATGTTATAATACATGTTTACAAAAATACAATTTCTAACTTTATTCGGTTTTGAATAATTTAACAAACGGTAAGAAAAGAAAATAAATTCTAAAGTTTTGGTGGTATCGAACCCACACATTTATTTTACATCTATTTACGTAGATGTGTAAAATCTATTTATAGTCTGTCCCAAGATATTTATGCAGCACATTTGATCGATTTTTCTATTAAATTATACATACCAGTGAAAGTAGTGCAGTTAAATTCGATGAAAGGGAAAATTTCCAAGATATCTTCATTGACACATTATCATTTTTCACTTGAAAAAAAAATCACAGAATCGAAAATAGATTTCTTACGGAGATTTATAATGGGGAATGTTAACATCTTTTCTCCATTCGGAATCACTCGGAATACCTCTCGCAATTTTTCAATGTTATCATCCGGGCTTACTGCAGTACAAAATCCCCGTAGACATCACATTTTTTAACCTTGTATTGAAACCCGATAAGCTAACGGGGGCGTTTCAACTGAAAAATCTTGGAAATTTTTCTTACTTTTGAATGAACATCGTTTGATTCCTGAGGTATTTATAAATATCGAGTAATTAAGCAAAATGTGAATCCAGGATATCTTGTGACAGAGTATAGTTTGCCAAAGTTGTTACACGCCCTACTGATGAATTGCTTCATTACGTTTTATTTCTAGTTTATACATTGTAGATGCAAACAACGGATTTACAACAACGTTCCTGGGATTCACAGTTGTTGTTTCAAACACGTCAGATCACAACGATGGCGTCATTTGTTTTCGTGATAGAACTTACAGCAAATACACGGTCCCTCCCTACATTGATATAGTCTGTTCTGTGTTAGGTCGATTTGTCATCTATTACAACGAGAGGCTGCCAGGAATCGATTACCCCAATGATTACAGTACTTACGCCTTTAGTGACCTCTGTGAGGTAGAAGTCTACGGTAATATAGTTATTGGAGTTTAAACTTTTTTTTTTATTTTCAAACATAACTTATCCTATCTTACAACTTAAGGTGGTATGGGATATATGTCGATAAAAATGTGGATTAAGTACATTATAATTAACATACTTCAACTGAGTTATAATTTTCGAATTTTAAAATATTAAACCAAAAAATAATAAAAAAATATTTTTGAAAATGTAAAAATTTAGATTTCCCCGGCGGGATTCGAATTCGTTCAAATTTGTAGAGAAATCTCTAACCCACTGAGCTACGCTGTTAACTTACAATATTTGAAAAAAACTTTATAAAATTACACTTTATTTTATTCTTTATTTCGATAAATGGTACGTCACAACATGGAAGTGTCCCATAACACCTTAAGGGCCAATATGCTCTTTTTTCAGGTTGTCCTATTTTGGAATATGGAAACAAAGTTCCTAAATGCACAGTACCGTGCATGGCCATGTGTGAAAACCGCAAGTTTTTTTGTCAAAGTTCTAATTTGTATATCACTACAGTAGCAAGAACAGATTACTGTAAATGGCATGAACAGGCTTCGTGAACCTAGGACGCATTTTGAAAACTAACATTAGGCATAAATTCTCGTAATTTTAATTTTTTTGAAAAGAAGAAAGAATATATTGTTTAAAACAATGAAATATTATTATGTTCATATAAATGTAGATCTCGAAAATCTGAGTTACATGAAACAAACATGGAAGTCATCGACACATTCCTATTATGGAATTATTTATGGAACAAGCGACAAAGCCGTTGACGGCCATTTTGCGTCACGCCTTTTTAGTGACGGGCAATGTGCCCTAAGTGCAGCAAATCAAAGAAGTGTAACATGGTGGGTCAACCTGGGGAAGATATACAGAATTAACCACGTTGTTTTGGCTTTTCGAACGGAAAACTTAAAATGGTGTGAGTTTAAAAGTGATTTAAGCTTTATATATCATATTTTTAAATTTGTACAGAACAAAAAAAATGAAGGATTTGTTTGAAAAAATGAATGAAAATACATGTGTATGTTATTTGTCAAAGTCTTGCTGATACATGTGTTTCTGTTTGTGATATTTTGGTGGTTTTGCATTTTGTATTTGGTAATAGTTTAATTATTTGTATTGTTATTTTAATATGATTATTGCGTTGATGAGGGATCACTCGTTTATTGAATAAATGTAACTTTACGATATTTAAGGTGACTCTAATGGGTTTACGGCAGTTTTTCTTGGATTTTCCTTGTACATTTCAAACAACACCAATCGACATCACGGTATTCTTTGTCACCATGACACAACGTTCACAAGAGACACCATTCCAGATACAGTGTCTATAAACTGTCCGTATTTCGGACAATACGTCATTTTCTATAACGAACGTCTACCCGGAGTTATCTACCCTTCTGGATATTCCGCGTATGCTTATGGAGACCTATGTGAAGTACAGGTTTATGGTAATTTATTTTTGATCAATATTTCAAAATATTTCCATCTCTAAATTAAATGTTAGAAGTAAGACGTTTGTATTGTTATTATTAAGGTTGTCCTAGTCCAGTAGCGGAAATTTCTCAATGCACAAGACCATGCCCCTTGAATTGTGAAAAATGTTATCCAGGCACAGGAATATGTTCGAAATGTTATGTTGGTTTTGAAGGATATGCATGTGAAATCGGTAACTATACATTAGCAGTAAAAATTATTTTTTAATGATAAATTGGAATGTTTTGTGAAATGATTTTTTTAAGGAAAAATTCAACCTAAATTTATTATGGAATAAATTTAGTTTCTACCTATGCTATACGATGTAACGCAATTTGGAACAGTTTACGCCTTATAAACCACAAATTTGTTTATAAACAAGAGTAAACTGTTCCGAGTTATGCTAAAATTGTATATAAACATAAGTAAACAATAAATGCATTCATTATCATCTAATTTTCTTCACTTTAGATTAGAAAATCAGACACTATTATATTTATTATGTAATATTGTGTACACAATTTAACTGTAACACAATGCGGATTAATACTTTTTTAAGGCGTGTCGTATTGTGGCGTAGGCAAGTTATGTAATACGATATAAATAAATTTGTTAGCCAATCAAATGAGGTGTTAAAACAGGAATTAACCTGTCTTATTACAATTATTAGTTATTGTGTTAAAGTAACGAATAATATCTTATATTTCTTGTTGCTATCTGAAAATAAAACTAAATCTGTTACACTGTTACTCACAGTATACAAATGTTTCTATTCAATGGCTGTTCAAACTTGTACACACAAATATTTCTAAATCGTATTTTGTTCCCGATAGAATTAAATTCTTTTTTTAGCTTGCCATGCAGTGGCCAACGTTTCATTTTCAACGGCGATTGGTATCCCTAAGAAGTTACAATACAACATGTTAAAAACATCCCAGGGAATCCTGTTTGAGGGAGTAAAAGCTGAACAGGTAGGAGTGTACTTGTTTCTACTAGAAGAGTATTCAAGCATTGCGAAATTGTCTTTCCCGCTAAAGATAGCAAAAGAGGTCAATGTGACGTTCTGGGATAAAGACCATTTATTGATCAAAAAGGTTAGTATAAACATAACACCAAACAAGACAATGATATAAAGTGTAAATTTATGTCATTTAGTTTCAGATTTAACAAGAACTAGATGATATTCTGCACAAGCGCGGAAACTTTTAATGGGCTTTGTATGATGAACCGTATTTTTATTTTGCACAATTTTTTGTATATACTCTGTTCAAATTTTCTTCCAATATTATCTTTACCAATATTTTAAAACTTTTGACTGTTTATGTTGCAGCTGGAATATTTTCTGTTTTTACATTATCAATTCTTGAAATACCAAACCTCAATCGCATATATGTTTGTCAAATATAACTATAATTTTGAAGGTGGAATTTCGCACCAAAATTCTGTTTTATTGATCGTTAGATATCATTTCTTAAACAAGATTAATTGTTCAAAGACGGATATATGCACTTTATTATATATTTTTGAAATGTGTCTTGTATTTTAACGAGAACGTGGACAATCTGTTTTTGGTTGCAAGTAAAAGAACTGTAGAGTTTCAAATTTGGTGTGAATTAATGCAAGGTTTTATCCATGAATCACATCTAAAGAATAAAAAATATTCACATAAAACTCCTATCAAACAATGATTTCTTACAGGAATTGAAACGAAAAATCAATAACTTTTTGGGGGGAAAATTCCAACTTATTTAATTTGAACCGATCCTGAAAAATAAAATGATCCCGATCAGAATTATTTCAAAATTAGAATGTTACAAAAAATACTGTAACTTATTCTGAGTAATTAATATACATTATAAGATCAATAAATGAATAAACTGTTTTACAACTTAACAATCTGACTTTTTTTTTGTAAAATTTTGTTATATTCCAACTTTACATGATTTAACGGGGATTAGTTTCAGCATAATCGGGATCTGTTCGAATTGAAGATTTCAAATTTTTTTTCTTAAATTTCACTATTTTGTTTCCATTTCCTGTTGAAATATGATTGTATAGCAATTATTTAATGTGAGTGACAAATGATTTGTAGTTTTTATTCATATGTTTTAATAATATCTAAAATTCTTGAATTTAATTATCGTAATTTTTTTTCAAAAATATTATAAAGTTTATTTGACGGTCTTTGAATGTATTTATGGAAAATTATATTGTGCATCAATTGATACCCAATCAGTAGCTCTAAATAATCCTGTTTGCAGTCAAAACTATGTTTCCGATTTATATAAAAAATTAAAAAAATTATATAAAATAATTGAAATACAAAATCGATCTCATTTTTGTAAAATCATTTATCAAAAATCTTTTTCGATCCATCAAGTAATGCACATATATATGTAAATTTTTAGATAAAAGTCAGTTTTATTTGAAACTACCCCTACTGATGCAACTTCCCAATTTATTATTATATTTAATCAGAAAATGTTTATATACATTTAGAGTTCCAATTTAATATTTAATGTTTCCTACCAATCTGTAATTGATAAAAAATGTAGGTAGTTAAACATGCAAATTTATTTTATATTTTAAATCAAAGTTTATCAGAGGTACATGTATCTGCCCCTAGGCATGTTACACTCGCTCTATACTGTCCGCCATGATGTCAATTGGTCGGCCCGCGTTCTCTATTAACTCGTTCTGAGAGTTCTTTCCATCAAATCTAAATTTGCGCATTCAAGAAGCGATTTGGCGCATTCAACATTTGTCAAATTTTGATTCCTAGGTTTAAGTAATTTACCGGTTTCTATATTCACCCTTCACCTAATTATTCAATATTTTATCATTGCAATTTGATTTTGATTTTGATTTTGATACAAACTCCCTCTGACAAAGCGTGTGCACCACATTACCCCAAGTATTGCTTTTTATGTGTGGTTTATCGAAAAATGAAAGCATTTTAAATTTTTTTTTCACAATAATCAAGAAATTTAATTATAGTTTACTGACATCTCATTTTACACTTGTTGAAATGTCAAAGGTGTAAGCAGTAACTCTGATGCAGGCAATTTGTAGTTTATAGTCAAAATTTCTTCATTTAAAAGCAAAATACCAAAATCAAGACGGTTAGTTTTATTATGATTTTTTCTTAAAAGCATGATATACATTGTGTGGTGAATTTTATAACAATCGTGTCTATTAATATGCATCTGATGTTGAAATTAAGCACCATTAAATATTGTGCATTTATCTGCAATTTGCAAACAGTTGTCAAAGACGGAAATAAATATATATTACATTAATTACATTTTGTATTTATATAAGTATTGTATCGTTTTAATTTTAAGAAAACATAATATTGTAGCGATGACCTTTTACTCATAAAATACTAATACAACTTTCTGTTCAATTCTAGCATCAGGAAAAATTTACGGAACTGCAACAAATGGATGTTACAGTGCTGAATGACAAAATTTCTAAAGTTCATTACATTCTAATGAACATTAGTTATATCCATGAATTCACCATTTCAAATCTGAGGCTCCCTCTGCGTAAATGTTACGGAAATAGCATCGATATGGTAAGTTTCGTGCATATTTCCATATGATCATTTGAAGAAGCAACTATAGAAAAAGATATAAGTAAGGAGTACAGAACTCGACCAGACAAATGGTATAAAATAGAAAAAAATAAACTAAATAAGTAATTGACACAAAAAGACGTACATTTAAAATATAGAAAGAACACTTAACAAACATGTTGAGAATATTGTAACGATATAATAAAATGAAAAACAAGAAAGAAAAAATCCATAGGCATCAAATGGCAGAACGTAAAAACAGCAAAATTTGTAAGCACCAATTTATAACATGATGCAAGAGACTAAGCAAAAGACTAAGAGAACTAGACAAACATAAGGACAGATAATTATAGAGTGATTAAGAAGTAAAAGGCACTGGATGAAATATCTGGTTTCAGCACTGCGGAAACCCTTTGGAAACTTTGCGGAAACTTAAGGTTACTTTAAGTTTCCGACAGGTTTCAGCACGGAAACTTCAAGTTTCATTAAGTTTCCGCAGTGCTGAAACTTAGGCTGTCCACGAATCCAAATGGTTTCCGCAACGGAAACTTACTGAAACTTGAAGTTTCTGCATAGTTTCACCCTCCATATACGATTGGGATACATATTGTTTACAAAGGGTTTCCGCAACGGAAACTTGCTGAAACATGAAGTTTCTGCATAGTTTCAACCTCCATATACGATTGGGATACATATTGTTTACAAAGGGTTTCCGCAACTGAAACTTACTGAAACTTTATTATTATTTTTTTTTTTTTGCTTTCATAAAAACTCAGCAAGGTTTCTACTATATGTAAAAACAACACAATTTCAAACAGTTCCAAATTTATTTTGTTCACAGAACTGAAATTGTTTCCAATTATAATAAATAAAATACAGCCAAGATACAATAATGGAGAAACATCCATATGGCAATTCCCTTATCAGGGACTTTCATTTAAAAAATGATAAAATTGCACAACACAAAAACTTCCAATCAAAATTTGTACATTTGTACTTGTTTTCTCCTGGATCAAATGCATATCAAACTTCCCTTTAAAAATGCAAAAAGATCTTACTTTTTTAAAAATATGAATGCAATTTACAAAATAACTGCATGTACATAAATAAACAAAAAAAAAAAACTTCACTGTTACATGAACATGATACACTTGTCTTAATTTGTTTTGAACTACAATGAATATGTGCACCATAAAACATTTTTGAAAAGGCTAAAGTGTCCATCTTTTGTAAAAAACATAAACTACAAGGTAGTAATTGAATATAGAGGTATGACCCAGATTTGATTTGAATATGTATGTCCATAAATTCCAAAATGAGGTCAAAGTGACCTACTTTCGAGTTGGGATAAACCTTTTCTTAAGTTTGTTAGTTATATAATCTAATGTCTTACATTAGAACAGGATTTGACAGCATTTATTAGATTATCCATAAAGTCCAAAGTGAACTTCTCAGTTCCCCCCATGATGTATCAACTGATCAGATTTGAATGTCCTAATCCTATCAGTATTTAAGAGATGACCCAGAGGGAGATATGAAAAGCTTGTGGGCCGATGAAAAGCTAAACAATGGAGCAGTCTGTCAATCATGTGCAAAAATATGTTGTACACATTTAAAATAATTATGCAACACACTTCATTCCTGATGAATATTGTTCTTTACACACGGTTTACATTCCTACATTTTACTATTTTACCTACATTGATATTTTTAAATCCAAGTAATATATACATTGTTTATATATGTCAAGTGTTACTACATGTACATGTACTTGCTTTTTGAAGCATGAATGTATAAGATACAAACTGTCACACAGATCATTCACATTACAATTCTCATCAATACCAGTATTTTACTTATGTTATAAAAGCTAATTCCAATATTAGTTACATAACACAGATAAAAAAAAATCCACATGGAAACAACTTTCCATGCAAGTACATGTACTTTTGTTATATAAAAATTGTAATACATGGGGTATATGTTGTCTTTATATATTTTCATATCCAACATAATTGAATAGTGTTTGGTGTATTTGATCATTCTTTTACACATGCATTCATCTCCTAATGCAGTGTTTTTACATGTATTTAAGATTGGCTTCATAATTTTTTCATATATTGCTGCATATAAGAAATATGTTATCAATAAATGTTTAATCAAAGAAGATGAAAGAAAACAAAATGTACTTAACACTTATATATATATATATATATATATATATATATATATATATATATATATATATATATATATATCTGATTTAGGAATGGATTTATATTATGATTTTTCAGACAACCTGTTGAACGGTTGGTTAGTATAAATAGATATGTCTTTTCAGTTTTCTATTTAAAAAGTTACACATCATACTGGCAAAATAAAAATAACAATCGGGGTTGTGTTTGGATTGTGATAAAATATATGAATCAACTACTAGACCTGTATCAACAACATCATTAACAATGCATGTATATTATCAACCTGGAGGTGGAAGTATAAATGTTACCTGGAGTCTAATATTTTATGCAATATTTGCAAATATTAACAAATTATTTAAGAAAATGAAAGTTAATATCAAGGTCTAATCAATCATTTGATAAGTCAAAACCATGTGATTTTCTTAGATTTTAGCTTACAGACAGACATTGTAATTTACTGGTATTTGATCATAGAAAAAAGTTTTTTTTATAGTTTATAAGTTTTTTGAAATGGGAATACTTTACAGCTACAAAGTCTTGTTCTGCAGACTGAGGTTTAGTCAGGTTGTAGAGATGTGTCCATTAGAATCAATAAGGAGTGTCCTTGGCTGTTGTTGATGTAACCTGAGTCGTAGTTTTTGGAAATAGGCCTTTTGGGGGGATTTTCGAGCATTCTCCAGGCTTGTGAAGCACTAGCATAAGATCACATCGACATGGTTACAGCAGACTTGGTAGTTCTGGACAGTGGTAGCATTAAAATTCTTCTTCTTGCAATGAACTTGTTCCTTTCACTGGACTGTACTTTATGTCTGTTCTTTTTATCTTAAACAAGAATAATAAAGTTTCATTTACATTCATTCATTTCAGTCTAACATGTAATAAAAGCATAAAATTTATTCTGAATAAAGAAGAAGCTAGTATTTGGTCGAAAATGTCATTTTATGTTTGAAACTAGGTTATTTTCATTTTGATTTAATAATTGTTTGTTGAACAATGGAAAAACTAATCAACAATAAGTGTGTTTTACCACCACCCACCCCCCCCCCTTCCCCCCCCCCCCCACCCATCAACCTCCTTTTCCAGAACTTAGACCTGGATTTCCCCCAAATTACTACAGTAAAGTTATAAACATTCATCACATGTATAAGTTAATGGTGAAAATAATCAATTTCAAAGCAATACCTTGCGTTCCCATCGTCCAGCTGGTCAAAACATTCACCGAAGAGAGGATGCAACTAATCACCGGAAACATTGACTTTGTATGCTGTCAATGCTGTAAAAAAGAAAAACGTGAAAGATTTCATTTTCCGGATTTAATAAATAATATTTTTTTCTACTACGTACGTTACATTTAGAGTTTGTAAATTGTGTAATGTGTGAAAAAGATCCATTGTTCGTCTTGTTTACCAACCAAGCATCCATATATTCCAGGGACGTTTATATATACGTATACCCTGGATATTCTAAGAAACTTTATCTTGAGTATCATGCATATAAACTTGGTTAATGTTCACTTGGTCAAAACGCATATTTTAAAGAGATACGGTAATAAAATTTAAAATGCCGAACCTAGTTTGAAAAAAATGACGCCATTTTGATTTGATTGCGCGAGATCTCGTTTACAAATGAGAGACAATTAAGAGCCATGAAAATGTTATTGGGAGTATCTATATTGTGATTTAAGTACCTTGATATAAGTTCTTCGTTCCTGTATTATTTTCCTGTTGTAGAGGCTATTCATGTTTCTCAATTCTTCATTTTACAACAGCACCTTCTTGTCCATTTCAACCTTCGCTCAGGATTATAAAGTGCGCCAATACCGTGACCAATCAGAACCCGCTAAATCTTGGAGAAGTGCATCATGGGATAGTTTAAAATAAATAATGTTTAATCAAAATTATCACTTTTTACTAAGTAGAATACTTTTTACATATATTTATTTTAAATAGGAACTGTTGGAGTCAATATTTCCTGGTTAAATACGACAAATTATTGGGGTGGTTTTGTTACAGTTGTAACACGTGATCAACAAAAAAAAATGGCCGACCTTTTGTTTACAAATGTTTTATGTAATTAAACATGCTAAAATAATTCTAATGAGCCATATGTTTCAGATTTTGTCTTTAACTATTATTTATTTACATGTTCTGATGATTTTGCCAAACTTAATATG
This sequence comes from Magallana ariakensis, assembly GCA_020458035.1. Classification (NCBI taxonomy): domain Eukaryota; kingdom Metazoa; phylum Mollusca; class Bivalvia; order Ostreida; family Ostreidae; genus Magallana; species Magallana ariakensis. The sequence goes on along the minus strand of CM035816.1, from coordinate 3,037,620 downwards.
ATAGAGCCATATATAGTTTATTGACAAGGTAATCTTGACTTGTCCAATTTTCACCGCAACCCTAAGCACGGTCATTGTCTTATTCAAAATATAGAGGTGTGAAAATATAATGTTCAACACAGAGCAGGTTCCGCATGAACACACAGAAATCACAAGTATAATTAGATGCCGATCAATTAACGGGGGTCTTAACTGTGGGCTGGTTAACAGCGTTCACCCGTACGGTCAATTTACAACTACGATAAATTGAAGGCAATTATTTTACAGTTACACATGTGCACTGATTGGTCATACGATGAACAGTACGTTAAAAATACTTATAAAATACAAAAGCATTAAACATTAAACAAGCCGGGAAGTAAGACGTACATGTGTGACTGATATATAAACAAATATAAAATTGTCAATAACAGATTATGTTGCAAACCATTACGTCAATGGATTTTGACAAATTTTATTGGAACTTGACCCCTACATATGAATAAAATAAGTATTTTAAATTCATAACTTTACATGTTATATGTTTAGGAAGTATTAATTGACATAGACAGGAGCTGTTCTGTGCTAAAAGTGTTTGGTATACTTTCTATATCAAATGTATACGAATGTATCATCAAATTAAAAAAATGGGATTGAAATCACCTGCTCTACATGACTAGTGCTGGATTTTAAACTGAGTTTGTAATATAACGTATAACTTCAGTAAAATTATAATTAATGCTTATTATATCTTATTACAGAAACATGTGCTAGTTTCATAAACATATATCAATGATTGTGTTAACCATAGTACAGAAAGTAAATACATTAAGTATAGAAATACACGAATCATGATAGTCACACATACATGTATATACATGTAGTAAAGTCTAAAATGCATGTAAATAAACAATTATTATATTAGGAACAAACTCTAAGTGGTTTTTACTTAATATCATTATCAACTGTAGACTTATAAAATGTTTTTTTTTTCTGTGTACATGTATTGGCGTGATATTTTAAAAAAAAGGAATTAACTTTAAACTTAAGGTTGTACGATTATTTGGTATGGTTTGTAATAATGTAGCATTTACAACGACTTTACCTTAAGTTGATAATTAAAGGATTTAAGAAGGAGTCTTACAAAATAGGTATATTAAGTAAATGAGTGTAAGTAAAATACTTCATCATACAATGTATGCGATATACAACTAGCTAGAGATTTATTTTACTAATTAATTATAATTTACTAATTAGTTTTATTAACTCAGATACACACATATTGAAAAACAAATCCCTGCCGGGCTACAGTTATAAACTCATGCTTAGTACCGTGTATATGTTATGTAACAGTCTTTTGTTCACTCCTGACAGAAAAACCCTGCAATCCACACAGAATATACAGGAAAATCACAAAGAGGAGTTCACCTGGACAAAGAATGTATACACATGTATACACGTGCCCGAGTACCTAAGATTAATGATTTCATCATTAAACAAGATCAGACATCAGTTTTTCTTTTCACATTCAATTAATTACTTAGTAAATTTGTTAATCGCCTTATTTTCCACATTTAAAGATAGTAACATGTATACATACAGTTTCAGTCACGCTGAAACCTACAATAACTGTACATATAAGCATGTGCGGCTTCATGATCATTAGGCTAGAATTAAACCTGTTGAAAATAATTGATATCATTTTTAAACTCAAATCAATATTAGTAATAGTTTCAGCAATGCGTAAACCATTTGGAATCTTAACTTAAAGTTTTCGCATGCTGAAACCTAGCGGAAATGTGCTGAAACTGATTGATATTTCCATAATAATTTACACAACTTTTCATACATTTCAATATTGGTTTCCGCATTGCGGAAACCATCAGTAATCTTCGACTTAAGTTTCTGCTGACTGAAACCTAACGGATACTTGCTGAATCGATATAATGGTTTCCGCATTGCGGAAACTATACATGAAACTTCAACTTCAAGTTTCAGCAAGGTTTCCATATAGTTTCAGTTTTGCTGAAACTGGATTTTTCATCCAGTGAGGTGAACAAAAGACTATTTAAATTACTTTCTAACATGCTGATTGTTTTGTCTTTCAGGAAGAGCCCAGCCAAGGCGGTTTCAAATACGTTTGAGGAATGATACAAGTGGTCTTTTTTCTATTTAAAAAAAAATGAGTTCATCAGCCTGTAGTTTAAGATTTTTTTCGTAGTCATTACTAGAAATGTTTCAGAAATTAAATGAAATAATGAGTATTGCTTAAAGAAACCCATTTTGCATGGACAACTTATGAAGGGGTTGTTTTTTACGATAACATAAAATATCATCGATTTTATATCAGGAAATTTAAACGGATTCTCTTTTACATGTTTTAGGCATTATGCATGTTTTTTATTTGCAATATATCCCCTTTAAAATTCAAATAAAAAGTTCAGATCGATGTGATTTTTAGCATTAAAAGACCAAAGTTTAATCATATTAACAATTTTTTTTCCAATTTTGTTATAGGCAGAAAATTTTATTTTAAGTTTTTATGTATGTAAAAACATTCATGTGACTGTGTGTTGGTTAAAATTATATCGGGGACCTCTTGGTACATAGTTGAGCTGGTTTCCCACTCAGAAAAATTGGAAAGTTTACTTGTGCAATAAAATAACATAAAATTAAAAATATTTATTCATGTCAAAATCTAGTATTTTCTTATTCACACGCAATGCTCCTATACTTAGAAACAAATATATGCTGTCATATGTTGTTATATTTTTGAATAAATAATAAAACTCCTTTAAAAAGTGTTACAAGCAGTATATGTGGCATTAGTGTGTTATATAAACTAGAATAGCTGACTATTCACTTGCATTTTCGTTTACTTTATGTCCAATATTGTATGTCCAAATATATATGCACGTTACTTCCTATCCTTTGATTCTGTAACTTTTTATTTAATCTAAACCACATATTTATTCAAGTGAGCTGTGCAGAGTTTTTCGTTGTATGCAGCTAGTATTGTTGTCTACGTCAAATTTCATAATTTATATTTTCCAGAACCGCAAGACAATTTTCAACTATACTTGGCGGAAACATCTTTGAGTGAACAGCTTTCACCTAGTATAAATTGACGATTAAAATGATATGAAAACAAGATGGATCTTTTTCGGTTTTTTTTTTCAAGAACAAAATATCATGCAATATACAACCTTTGCAAAATCATCCTTCTTGATATATACGAGTTAGTTCAAATTATTATTCTTTAAGGGACATGGTCACGATCTGACCTAAAATTTTAATTTTTTTTCAATTTTGTCATTTACATTTAAACAGAAATTTGGATTAAGGTTTTCGAATTTTAAGCGAGATGCAAAGCTTATAATTCCTTTTTATGTAAACAAAGTCCGAGCTATGTTTTTGTTTACGTTGCTTGTATAGTCTTTAAAAGTCTATTTAAATCAAGATTGTTTCAATTAGTTGTTAACTATGAATATAATTAAAAACATAATCAGTTATATCTCATATCGTTTTAAATGCCATATTTTCTATCCCGCAACCTAAAAGTAAACAAAAACATAGCACGAACCTTGATTACATAATCAAGAATTATTCAAGGTCTGTATTTTGCTTGCAACTTGGTCACTGACGTTCAAATTTTGGTTGACTATTTAAAATGGTTATGTTACGCATACAAATGTAAAGAGTAAATTTAGATCAAATCGTGACCACACCCCTTTAAATGGATAAAAAGATCTCTAAAAGAAGTTAATATGTTATCACAAAAAAGAAATATATATATATATAATAAAGATATATATCCAAACAAAATAAAAATTTACAGTGTCCGGCAATAAATATTAAAATAAAAAAAATTAACAATACTAATCGTAAAACGTAAGCGCTTTCACCTCTTCCTCAGACATTTTTTTGTTTTTTTTTGTTTTTGTGTTTTTTTTCTGAGGAAGAAATGAAAGCGCTTATATTTACGATTAGTGTTGTTATTTTTTGTGTGTGTATATATATATATATATATATATATATATATATATATATATATATATATATATATATATATATATATATTTTGAAACTGTACTACAAAATACAAGCACGATAACCCTTTTACCGATGCGATGTGTTTATCTATACGAAGGCTATAACCAAATTGATTTACCTTTTGTGTTTATAGCCTTCAACTCAACTTTCAGGTATATCGACGACTTATTATCAATTAACAATTTTTACTTCTAAACTAACGTCGAATCGATATATCCCAGTGAACTTGAAATAAAAGATACCACAAAGTCTGCGTCATCTGTTTCATATTTGGACATTTTACGGGAAATGGACATTGATGGTAACCTAAAAACAAAACTTTATGATAAACGTGATGACTTCAATTTTTCTATAGTCAACTCTCCTTACTTATGTAGCAATATACCTTCATCTTCATCACCTGCATATGGATGTTTTGTCTCTCAGTTAATTCGATACGCAAGGGTATCTACCTATGAACAGTATCTGAGGGAAGCAAGCTACTGACAAACAAGTTGATAAAACAGCACTATCAACAGTCCCGATTGAAGTCATCTTTTCATAAGTTCTATGGTCGATACAACGACCTTGTCAGCAAATACAGTCTTTCACTGGGTCGCATGCTGACTGACGTTTTTCATATTAATTGTTAGACCATCATTAATCACCTTATTGTCTACGGACTACTCCATTTTTCCTGATTACGACAAAGTGCACACGGCGGGTGTGACCGGTAATGTACGTACGTACGTACATGCATACTAGGTAAGAATCTGAAATTTGTCAATCAGTCTCGATTATATTTCAAAACGTTTTTCTTCATTATATGATCCCAGTTATTTCATTAAAGATTACCAGATTTCTGTACTTTGACTCATTTTGTATACTTTTGCATCTAAATGGACCGAAAACGCAATACTTACTGCTATTTAATATTATTGTCCACATTTACCCATACTCTGTCATAGTCATCATGTTTAAATAATTTTAAACACAAGCTTTATATTTAATCAAGATGTTTTTAAGTTAGTTAATAAAATATATTCTTCTTATTGGTAACGCTAATTATCTTTTATCAGCTTGAAAAAAAACCCAGTAAAATAAAACAATAGGCCCATGGGGCCACATCGCTCAGCTGAGCAACAATGGGCGTTCAAAAGATATTGTTCCATATGGCCCCTCAGTAGAATAACAAAAAATAAATATTGTAAAGTATTCGAACTTTACACTTATTTTTGCATACACGTAATCTTTGACATTGTATCTTTATGGAATACTATTTTCACCCAGAATAAGAAAATCCTACTCAAGATATAAAACTAAACATTTGGTAGGGGTACACTGTTAACTTCCAATTCCCCTGTATTTTCGTTCTGCCCCCCCCCCCCCTCACTTTATAAAGCGATCAAAATATATGAGAGCATATAGGTACATTTTTTTCCTCAACTACTTACTAGTTATTGTATTTTTTTTTTAAATATCATATAATAGTTATTGCATTTTATTTTTTAAAAAATCCTATAGAAGTGAAGAAGAAAATTGTACCCCAATCCGCTCAATTAAAAAACTTTCAAAAATTTAATTTGTCTTCTCCATTATAATTAAATGACTGTTTTTTTACCTGGCGTAAACTCGTGTGACTTTTATAACTTTACTCACATTTGATTGATGAATACACTGGAATGAAAATTGTTGTCACGTGACAATGTTGTTAAAGAGCTACATGTATAAAAATCAATGTTACAGTCACTCTATTTTACTAAGGCCCACCCATTTTTTTCATCTTCATTCAAACTTAAAAAATGGCTACAGACCAGGATAATTTTCCGCTGTAATATTTTCTTAGGAATAGCCGTAAATTCTTTATCCCCGCAACAGAAATGTGTCAGAACTATGGAAATTGTTTAACGGTGTCGTTTTTATTTACTCGTGTCTGAAAAACTATCAAAATTGATGTAGATTTCACATTATTCATTGTATAAAGAGGGGGCCCCTGAGAGTAGTTATATACAGCATATCATCCTTTAATTTTTTTGTACAAGTATTTAACATTTAGCGAGACATTTCTAATGATCAACCAAAATTTCAGCATCAATCGTAGAATTATAAGCAAGATACAGAGCTCACAATTCTGCTATGTTTGAATCATATTTTGTTCACATGAGTTTATTACATTCAGCTTAAGATTTTTAACTTGGTATTTCCTGTTCAGCATTTAACGTGGAAAAAAAGAAATGCCTCAGATCTGTGTACATAGAATTGTGAGCAAATCTCTTATCTTGCTTATAATTCGAAGCTTAACACTCAAATATGGTTAGTAAATACAAATTGTAAACAATTAAACATAAGAAACATGCACTATAACAAATAAAGTGCACAATTTTTTTTTCAAAATGAATCATATACATGTATATACCTACATATTTCCGTCAGCGATATTAAACTCTATTTAAACTTATGAATAAACTCGAGAAAATGCTAAGCATCTCAACAAAACACATTGCATTAATCTAATATTACGCAAAAGATCATACTGAATTACCGATAGAATGAATAGTATTTTACTACTCTTTTAATACATCAGATTTTGCTTAATTTGCGCAGGTAAACAGTTAACTGTCTCATTTACCGTTTGATTTGATACATAAAAATTACAAAATACAGGCAATAGTTCCCAGGTTACAAAGCATAGATAATAAAAACGAAACGAAAATCAAAACAAGCAAACACCACCGTCATATGTGAAAACTGTCAACGCATTGAAATATTTAACCTCAATTTACTTCACAAAATCTCCACCAATGTATTTTGCATGTTTCAAAGATCCCCTTCGCACGCGAACTGTCGCACAACAAACTAATTCATTATTGTCAGATCGACCCTTTATCTTAAACAAAGAACCTCGTTTTAGAAGTATAGAATAAGAGTCTTGGTAAAATGGGTGGGCAAACCCGGGCCGGGGCAAAATAAAAGCCGGGGCAGATCGGCAATCGTCAATTCCAAAATACGCATTTTTTGCAGCAATATTTACAGCGAATACAAATATACTGGTCCGTAACATATCCTCAAAAGCTTAATGAAATTGGCATATTAATAACTCTCAATCTTTTGTGTTGCCCCGGCCCGGGTTTGCCTTCCCATTTTACCATCACTCATGGAATACCGAACCCGAAGCTATAAACTGATTGAAACACGCCTTTTCTTTATTATTATTCTCGTAATAACTCAGATTTAATACAGAAATAGCCCATAATTTTGCAATTTATATTTTCCTTTCCATAAGGATTATTTATGCAAATGTACATTAAATTTGATTCAGTAGATCTTGAGAAGAAGATTTTTAAAAAAGCACCCCCCTTTTTCTACAGTTTCGAGGTTTTCTCCGCTTTGAATGAAGATCGGTCTTTCATTTTTGCAATTTATATTAACCTTCCCATAAGAATGCTTGGTGCCAAATTTGATTGAAATAGGCCAAGCGGTTTTAGAGAAGAAGTTCAAAATGTAAAAAGTTTACAGACGGACGGACAGACAGACGGACAGACGGACGACGGACAAAATGTGATCAACATAGCTCACTTGCGCTTTCAGCTCAGGTGAGCTAAAAAAAGGTACGTTGAAGCTTTGATTTTTAAGGAAGTGTTTAAAATGCGTTAATAATGTTAATCAAATATGACTAAATTCAATTTGTCTTTAACCATCATTATTTGTAACAGCAAAACACATGTTATATTCCTGTCAATTTAAAAAGGCAAACGATAAAAAATTCTTTCCTGATTTACATTCACTTCTTTACCTAATGTCCAACAGCAGATATAAAGGAATCTATGTTTATCTAGAAACTTAGCAATCTTCCTTTATAAACTAGCTTCCTATTCACGTCAGTTCCCTCCTATTCAAATTGCTATTTTAACTTTCCTTGTTTCATTAATTTTAACGGTATCACTAGATATGTATTCAATTTAACCAATTAAACTAGCCAATGACAATTAAAGGCAAGCATGTTTTTGTTAAGTTAGATTGGACGTACATTAAAATACCTAGGATGATATGTGTCACAAATGACGTTTTATTTCCGGTTCGTATCGCTGATTTTAAACCTGGTCACTTTGTATACCACAGAAATGTTGTTCCCGTGTTGGTGTTTTGATCTTTTTGCCGTATCATGTGCTTATGGTAAGCTAACGCTATTATGTTATGGCTTTTTATTTATTTTCTGATTTTAAAATGTGTAAAAAAGATAATTGATTTAATACATACAGTTAATACTGTACCTATTATATCAACAAATATAAATACAAATAGTAAATTTTAAACATTGTTTTCTACAAATAAATTCTTATATCTAAATACATTTATAAGTTAATACACATCCGCACTATTTTTTGATAGAACTATGCAAAACAATTTTCACAAAATGCAAAACAATTTTCACAAAATTTCTGTTTGTCTGTCTTTGTGTGTTGGTTGCCTGTTTGTTTTATATAAATATATAAAACTCAACAATCCAATTGCTATTATAGTCGTTATCACGACTCAGAATAACTATATTTATAGAGGGTTTTTTATATTAATTCCATAATGTAGGTTTCCTGAACTTTTGACAAATTAGTGGATACAGACACCAATTATAAAACCAGTACCTAGGTTTGACATAGGAATCAGTATATAATTTTAGAAAAAAAGGCACTTCCCGTTCAATCACATGTGTACGCAAAATAATGAGTAAGGGTGCTTAACATTTTTGTATATACAGTATGATGCAATATATATTCGTACAAAATGGCGGCCTTTTTGCATTCGCGACAGAATTAGGTCAAACTTCAAACTCTAGTTTTCATCTTAAAAAAAATTTCTAAATAACTAAAACTTACCTAATACTTTGTACGATGACCTTTCAGCCGAATTACACTTTGTAATCGTCGGGGGATTGTGTTATAGAGGCTCTGTACGTACTGAGACGTGATAGATGTCCATACCCGCTGTATCTCTCGGAATAGGTCGTCCTTGTTTTCAATACGACCAACACGTGCTTGCAGCTTTCTTTTCAGTAACAACCATAAATTTTCAATTATGTTTAAGTCGGGACTTTGTGCAGGCCAGCTCATGGTTGTTATTCTATTTCTATGGATAAAATCTTGCGTTGAACGGGCACGGTGTACCGGCGCATTGTCGTCCTGAAAGATGTACATGTACTGTTCATTGGGAAAATGTCGGACTATAACCGGCCACAAATTGTCATTCAGTACTTGCTGGTATTTCTCTGCATTGATGTTGCCATTAACAGCTGTAATAGTACCTACTCCGTGCCACGAAATGCATCCCCAGATCATAACTTCGTATGATGGCTTCGCCCGACGTACCTTAACCAAGTCCGGTCTCCAGCCCTCGCCCCGTTTTCTCCAAATATAGAATTCTGTCCTACAACAATTTTTGACTCGTCTGAGAAAATAAATTTTCTCCAGTAGTTCCCAACAGTCAATTTTCTCTTTTTTCTGCACCAAGACAACCGCTTTTTGTGATCGGCTTCTGCCGATCACTGTTGTGTCCATATGATGCATCCGGCAAATGCTTCCACGTGCGCACACATTCCGCTTGCATAAGTAGTTCTTATAAAAACTTGAAGTTTGGTTTAGTATTTATATAACATTTTACTCGGTTTTATTTCAATTCATTTACCTTAAGAGATGCAAACATACATAAAATACAGTTCGACCTGTTAATTCAAGAATGCACATTTTGTCTCACGCGTAAGAATTTCGATCGAAAGATTCATTCAGTAATGCAGTTGACCTCGATGAACTGACCTCAATCCATGAACTGACCTCGATCTATTGATGTTGCATAATAGTAGCTAGGAAGACGGCTTGATACGTTATAATGCGACCTCAATAGCAAGTTATGATGGCATTCAATGTTTTTCAGTCCCATTAAATTATTTTAATACAACTCTTTCTTTGTATACGTGTTAATGCTCTTTGAAGAGCCCTACTCAGTATTCTGAAGAAGAAGAAGATACATTAACATTTAATATTTACATTTTCCAGTGTCTCTGTCTGTGATAACACTACGAATCGATTTTGTACTATACAGACCAATAAATTCAAATAACGTAATGTTGGGGGTGCAAGCGGGTTTCCATAATTAATATTATAATATTTAATAGTACAACTGCTGAAAATTATATAAATATAAGTAATAAGGAATCATTCTTTGAATATTATGAGGTGATAATTTTGGTCGGGACGTGATCAAATCTATCACAAAGCCCTTCGGGCTTTATTGGATTTAATCACGCCCTGACCGAAATTATCACCTCATAATACTCAAAGAATGATACCTTATTCCTTAAATAATTACGTTAAAAATATAAAATTAGACAAGGAGTTTTACGAACGGCTTTTCCCAAATTTATTTCAAAATTAAATTTGTTGACGGTTTATAATAATGAAATTATGGTGTACAGATTCAAAATATGCTATATTTTGAAAAAATACAGTAATTTTTTATTATTTTACATCAAGCTAATCATGTTGATTGCTTCTAGCTATCAATATATCATTATTGCCGATCATTCCTTTAAAAGGAATACTTGTTTTCTATTCACTTCGCAGATGCAATTGTACAGTTCGTTTAGATATTAGTCGTTCTCTGTTTTCATTAAAGTGGTCCATAATATCTTTCAAACTCTCTCTTCTGTGGGTTTTCACAAGCCTTTCTAGTTTCCGATAGTCTCGGGATGTCACGGTAGATTTCCTGCCTTGTCTGGGGATGTTTTCTATGGAACTTCTACACGCTTTTCAAACTTGGAATTGTAGATCTAGGTATTCCGAAGGTTTCTGACACGTAGGTAATAGTTTTACCATCTTCTACATTTTCCATACCATTTCTTTTACCTCATTACTCAATTCTTTCGCTTTGCGCCCCATCTTGTTTCCGTCGATTCAGATTTGTTTACAAAGCAGACGACAATAAAAATCATGTGACATATGAAATGTCACATGACCAGAAATTGTTATAAATAACTAACGAAATTCCGATGCTATTTAGAAACCCTTTTATTCGGCGTTAAATTTTGTGAGGTGAAGCGCGAGTGTAAACAAGACGCCATTTTGTACGAATATATATTGCATCATACTGCATACTCACCGAATGTATTTTTGTGTATTTTAAACTTATGAATAAAATATCGCTTCAAATTAATATAATTTTTTCTATTTTAACAGTGAATATTGCACTGAACAAACCGGCATATCAGCAGTATCCACATCAGATTTACCCAAACAGTCAATGGTACGGCGCTTTTGACGCCAGTAACGCTGTAGATGGACAAAAATCTAATCTTACGTGGCAAGCTGGCCAATGTGCTATATCAGATAACAATAGACAAACCGCCACCTGGTGGGTGAATCTGACCAAAATACAAAGCATTCATCACATTACACTCTACTTCAGGACAGGCAATATAGCATGGAGTACGTAATACATCTGTAGGATAGCTCAATCATCCATTGTGCCACATGATATCATTCTGGTTATGTCATTTTTTTGTATGTCAAATCATACTTAGATCAAGTCAAAGTCTTTCAACGATATTAAATTTAAAGCATGATGCCCGATACACTCACCAACATTTTGGAGTATTTATCCAATATAATGTTTTTGCTATATAAAAATACAATTGTTTGTCTTGCTGCTAATGTGATTGGTTTCTGAAAAATTTACAAGAAGTTAAGAACGATGTAGCAATGAAGATCTGTGGTTGCGACACGATACTAACTTTTGTCGAATATCCTACACACTTCGGTTTGGTTAAATTTTGCCCAGAGCTTTTGAAGTGATTTAGAATGTCAATAAAGACAGTGTACTTTTTAAAGAAATCAAAATGTGCTAAAAATCTATCGCAAAAAGTTTTAACCACAAACAAATATACGAATTGCTTGTGATATGGCTTCGTCAAGGATAACTGATTTGCATCAATGGTTTCTTTTTTGCTTTTGATCATAATATGTTGAAAATATCATCACATTATTCGTTTTGTTTTCCAAAAAAATATTCTATTGATCAAGGTGAACAGTTGATGTTTTGTTAATGCATATTGATAAAGTTGAAATTGATCTATTAGTTTTGTTTAGATACATCAAATGACTTCCCTGGAAGAGCTTTAGGATTCTCTGTATACGTATCCAATACAACAGGCAGATTACATGGAACACTGTGTTACAAGGACGACAGTTTTACAGGAGACACAATACCTGCTGTCTTCACCACCGCCTGTCCTGTACATGGACAGTACGTCATCTACTACAACGAGAGACTATGGGGGGTTAACTACCCTGACGATTACTCCACGTTTGCTTTCAATGATTTATGTGAGGTTGAGGTGTACGGTTAGTTCTATTACCCTGTCCAATTATTAATTAATGCAATATATCTGGTTTGCAGCAATAAAAAAAATGTTTAGATGCATTCAATTTAATAAATCGACCAAAATAAATGTAGGATAAAAAATCTATTATTAAATGCTTATAATATTTAAAGAGAAGTATATGTATTTAAAGTCTTAGATAACAACCAAACTGCAAAAATAAATTGAAAACATGCTATAAAGAAATCATTTATTTATGAAGATTGTTCAATTAAAGAGATTAACACGTTTATCAAACATCGTCTATTTGACCATTTTTTTATTCTGGAGAAGTAACGTAAACAGAGAAATAATATTGTCTTGTAATATCAAAAGAATAATGCATAAATTGACGCAGACAAAAAAAAAAAAAAACAAAAAAAAAAAAAAAAAAACCAACAAAGAAAAAACAAGATGCAGATCATCTTTTATCTAACGAAAAAAAAAATGTTTATTAAACGTAAATATTGAAAAGATAAACAAAATAGTTAAAAAAAAAACTACATACATTTTTTAAAGACATATTATCAGAATACTTTTGCTTTCATCAAAACGATAATGCCGCACTCTTTTCCTAACAGTAGAATTAGTTTTATAATTTTACTCAGATTTGTTCAAGAGCATTCGCTTCATTTTTTTTTTTTTTGTATTTTTTAAGAGGCACCTATATTCTAATTATACATATGGATTTCCTGTTTGATAAAGTGTTTTCAATACCTTCCTACGGTTGAAAACCAATTGAATACTTCAGCGGGAACTCACATCTAATATACGTTTTGTTTTGTTTTTTTTGGTTTTTAGCTCACCTGAGCTGAAAGCTCAAATGAGCTTTTCTGCTCAAATTTTGTCCGTTGTCCGTCGTCGTTGGCGTTGTCGTTGGCGTTGTCACTTTTCACATTTTCATCTTCTTTTCCAGAACCACTGGGCAGATTTCAACCAACCTTGGCAAAAAGCATCACTGGATGAAGGGGATTCAAGTTTGTTCAAATGAAGGGCAACATCCTTTTTAAAGGGGAGATAATTTAGAATTATTGAAACTTTGTAGGTATTTTTCAAAAATCTTCTCAAAAGCTATTAGGCCAGAAAAGCTGTAACTTGTATGGCAGCATCTTCAGGTAGTATAGATTCAAGTTTGTTCTTCTTCTTAAAAACTATTAGGCCAGGAAAACTCAAATTGGAGTGGAAACATCCTCAGATAGTGTAGATTCAAGTTTGTTCAAATCATGGTCCCCCGGGGGTAGGCTGGGGCCACAGTGGGGGGATGAATTTTTACATAGGAATATATAGAGAAAATCTTTAAAAATCTTCTTCTCAAAAACTATTAGGCCAGGAAAGCTCAAATTTGAGTGGAAGCATCCTCAGATAGTGTAGACTCAAGTTTGTTTAAATCATGGTCCCCAGGGGTAGGCTGGGGCCGCAATGAGGGGATAAATTTTTACATAGGAATATATAGAGAAAATCTTAAAAAATCTTCTTCTCAAAAACTATTAGGCCAGGAAAACTCAAATTGGAGTGGAAACATCCTCAGATAGTGTAGATTCAAGTTTGTTCAAATCATGGTCCCCCGGGGGTAGGGTGGGGCCACAATGGGGGGATGAATTTTTACATAGTAATATATTGAGAAAATCTTTAAAAATCTTCTTCTGAAAAACTATTAGGCCAGAAAAGCTCAAACTTGTGTGGAGGCATCCTCAGATAGTGTAGATTCAAGTTTGTTTAAATCATGCTCTCCGGGGGTAGGGAAGGGCCACAATGGGGGATGAATTTTTACATAGGAATATATAGAGAAAACCTTTAAACATATTCTGCGAAAGTTGTCAGTCCAAAAAGCAGTAACTTGTGTAAAGCACGGGTTGTGCAGATTAAAGTTTGATCAAACCATGATTCCCTAGAGAAAAGTGGGGCCACAAAGTTGGGGGGGGGGGGTTATATAGTAATTGAGAAAAATCTTCTTACAGGTACAACAACAAAAGGGGCTTGGTATTTACCATAAAAATACCGGGGTACGTGGATAAAAATTGTCAGATATTTTAATTTTTTTGAGCAAGATCTACTGTACTTGGTCGTCAAGATATTTTGATTTTGATACTATAATGCTAATTTGATGAGAGTTAAGGCTATTGTTGCTCAGGTGAGCGATGTGGCCCCTGGGCCTCTTGTTATGTTTTGTTTTGTTTTTTGCTTTATTTTATTTGCAGATTGTACCGAAGAAGTGTTTGGAGACCTTTGCCAAAATATGTGTGGACATTGTGCAAATTTAACAAGGTGTGACATTAATGGAAGGTGTACTAAAGGTTGTCAACCAGGATACAAATCAGAATTCTGCAATCAATGTAATTAATGTCTCAGTAGATAATTTTATGTGTAATAATTATCCATATCTGTCAATTTCTGTAGAAAACATGTTGGAAACATTTTACTTTTGTGATTAAGTTTGTATATCCATTCAAAACATAAGTAGTCTATTATTATTTTGAGATATACTTGGGTGATTCTGCTAATGATAATGTTTTAAAGATGGTTCATAATAATAAATTCTATATATTTTTTGAATTGTTAATTTTGTTCTCCAATTGTTTTTCAAGCTTGCAACGGTAGAATGTATGGTGCAAATTGTAATAATCCATGTGGAAAATGTTTCGATTTGGAACAATGTCATCATATTTCCGGAACGTGTCTAACTGGGTGTGAAAGCGGATACCGTGGTTTAAAATGCACGGAAGGTTGAACGGTTTATTTAGTTCATGATATTCAAATTTGAAATAAATATGACACTGCCTTAATCAATTCTTTTTTTAGAATGCATGGATACCTTCTTTGGAATTAATTGTTCACAGGAATGTGACAACAAATGTAATAGCTGCAACAGAACAACAGGGACATGTGATAACGGATGTAAACCAGGCTGGACTGGGGTGTCATGCCAAACAGGTACATGTAAGCTTTATTGAAAGCTAGAATGCCATCATATCAAAATGATATTAAGATTTGAGTATTTGAATTTTTTTGCATTGCTAAACAGAAATTAAATTAAAGTGATAGATATATCAGTATATATGACGATTTAGACTCTGCGAGATCCTTAAGGGGCGGCATATATTGTTGTGTTTTGAGTATTTGCTCCATGGCAATGAAACTTTTTTTCACTGTATCATAACTGAGGCTGGTCGTATTTATTCAATAAAACAACTAGCCTGCAACATTTCAAAACATAACGAATAACAATAATAATAATAATGCGACGCACCATTCAAACAAATGTTGAACAATAAGCATCACGTGATCAAATATCATTTTTAGGTCACCTGAGTCACTTAGGTGACCTATTGCTATCTGTTTTTGTCCGTCGTCGTTCGTCGTTTGTCGTACGTCGTTCGTCGGTCAACGGTCTTAAACTTTTGAAACTTTTTAGCTTCTTCTCTGGAATAACTGAACCAATTTCAATAAAAGTTGGCACATAGTATCTATGGGTGAAAAGGAGTAAAATTGTGAAACTCATAGCCCTCCCCTCCTTTCCCCCTCTTGGGGCCTGAGTTGTGGGGCTAAAACCATCAACATTGTTGTAATTAGCATTAAATCTCTACCAAAATTGTGAAATTCATGGCCCATGGGTCAGGGGCTGTGGCGCTAGGGTGTGGCTCTAATGATTATGTACTGAAAATGCATTAATTCTTTAAAAGTATTATTCTCTGCTCCTGGGTATTAGGCCCATTAACTACGTACAAAGTTATGGTGAGGAAGAATGCCTCTTCAAAAAATGTGAATTTCATTTGCCCCTGGATTATGGGTTCTTGTGTTAAGGTGAGGCTCTAATGATTATATAGTGAAAATACGTTACTTTTTTGAAACTTTCTCTTTCTAATTGGCTCCTTTATATTAAGTAATGAACTATAAGTACATAGTTATGATGATAAAGAGTGCCTCTTATAAATTGGTGAAGTTCACGGCCCCTGGGTCAGGGGTTCTGGTGTTAGGGTGGGCTATAAATAAATGCAGTAATTCGTTGAAAATATTCTCCTCTGCTCCTGGATATAATCCAATGAATTAAGTAAACAGTTATGATGAGGAAATGCGCCTCTTCCAAAGTTATGAATTTCATGGCCCCTGGAGCAGGTGTCTGGTGTTGAGGCAGGGCTCTAATGATTATATAGAGGAGGGTAGCGTTATTTCCACCGAATATTATTTCATACTTCAGTTTTTTTTAAATTATGACACTGTATGTTATGCTACAATATTTTGATTTTTTTTTAATTTAGAATGTTTATTGGATTTAACAATCCCGGAATATTAAAATTGATTTCATTAGCCCTAAAATTAAACTGCACATGAATAGTCATTGTCTTATTGCAGTTACTCAGGTGACTGATAAGGCACACGGGCCTCTTGTTCAAACATAGCTTGTATTTTTCAAATTAAAATCATTTTTCATCTTTTTCTATTTATTAATGAGTTTCACAAAGAAAAAAAGGTTAATACCGTGATGTATCTACGATACAACGGCGACTTTTATATTTATAAAATGTTGCATCTGATGATATTTGGGTATACATTTTTTTCTTCTGTTCAATAGCGTGCAGTACTGGATATTATGGAGAGAACTGTAAAAGTAGGTGTGGTCATTGTGTTGATGATACCACGTGTGACCACATAACTGGCAATTGTGTTAGAGGGTGTAAATCTGGATACAGAGGGTATTTTTGTGACACAGGTAACGGATATCGTTACTAAAAATAAAATATATCATCGGATATATCAAATACAATCATGTAGTCAATGTAATATACATGCATTTTAATTTACATCTGAAGAGCAAAAACTTTTTTTTTTATTTGAAGGAAGCTTTTCCATTCTATAAGGAAATGTTTTCCTTTACAAATAAATTTAAAGGGGAGCTTCTAAAAAGTGTGTGATATTTGAGGCTGAATTTTTTTATCTGACTGCTTGTAATTTTTCATTATATAGAATGCAAAAATAAAACATATGGAAAGAATTGTCAGGAGAAATGTGAACACTGTGCTAACGACTCAACATGTCACCACGTGGATGGAAGATGTTTACATGGGTGTCAAGCAGGATACAAACAACAATTCTGTAAATTACGTATGTAGTTTTCCATAATATTAATATGATTATATTTTAAAATTAGTTGTTCACTCTGTTTGATGAACTGTATGAACCTATAAACTTAACAAATGGTTGTTGTTATATAACTTTTAAAGATTTCAGAATCGGTGTACATGTGGAATCAGCTTTATGGCTTTTTGTATTGTTTAAAACCCCTATTAAGTTTAAATCAATGAATTACAGAAAGACTAAAATAACACTGTCAAGCTAAGAAAATGATTTTTTAAAGTTGAATTTTTTAGTGTTAATAACTGTTTTGTATTTCATTTCAACTTTAAATAGAACATGTGTCCATGTTGAGGTTTATTTGAGTTAAACACATAAGCATGGCTATACATTGATAGACTGTGACAGAGGATGGTACGGAGTCGGGTGCAGTGAAAGGTGTGGCCATTGCCTTGACGTTAACCAGTGTTCTCACATCAACGGAATATGCTCAACTGGATGTGGTGCTGGCTATCAAGGTCATTTGTGTAAAACTCGTGAGTAAATAACTACATAGAAAAAATGACTATAATGTTTGAACAATGATTAATTTTATAGATTCTTATATTCTAGGAAGTGTTTTTACTTTTCTTTAGCCTGTGCTCAGAAATATTTTGGACTTGAATGTGCACATAAATGCAACAATACATGTGATGGTTGTAACAATGTGAATGGTTTGTGTGATTCGGGATGTTATCCAGGTTGGAAAGGAGACTACTGCAATGAAGGTTTTATGTTTGATCTACTTTATGTGTAACATTTCAACGCAAAATGAATATGGTTGAAGTTCTATTAAACGAGCAAAATATGCTCTATAATTTATATTGTATAAATTTTTTATTGAATATTGCATTCAATGCATAAATTACAGCATGGTATCATATACGAACTTTCCTTGTTAAGCTAAAAAAGAATACAATCTCAGACTAATGTTTTGGGGATTTTTTTTTGTTTTTTTTTTGTTTGTTTTGTTTTCTTTTTTTGTCCTTTTTTTTTCTTGTCTTTTGGGGTTTTTTTTTGGGGGGGGGGTGATTTTTTTTGTTTTTGTTTTTTTTTGATCGAATAATAACTAACAGGGATTGGACAGAAAATGACAGTTTATGAGAACAAGGTACCAATAAAAAAAATAACCTTCAAACTTTATATCTAACGATTTCACTAAAATGACCTCATGAACAAGAAGAAAATTGATTTTGTAGTTTGTGAATTTGGATACTATGGAGCAGGTTGTAGTCAGGAGTGTAGCACGTTTTGCAAAAGGTCACGTGATTGTCACCATGTGTCTGGGTATTGTAAAGAAGGATGTAAAAGTGGTTGGAAGGGAATTGACTGCTTAGAGGGTTTGTTTTCTTAATCATTTTATAACAGTTTTGAAGCAAAATTACTTAAAAATGTGCATCAATTATCACGTTGGAAATAGATAACAATGAAAATAGACTGCGTCGCTATCATAAACAGTATACATTCCAGTTTAACACAAAATGGTAATAGTTCATAATTTAATTTTTTTCAGTATCTAAGTTTGTCATTAACGAGAAAAACTGGAAGTCTGAGTTTAGTGGCGTTCTTGGTGCATTTTGCTTCTCACTCATTTTCAATGCAGTTGTCATTATATACTTTATCGTAAAACGGTAAGACAGCAAATCCATTTCGCTTGCATTATATCACTGTTCTGATTAAAGCGCAACCTCTTTTACAATCCATTGAAACATCATTGTTTATGATTTCCCCCATTAGAATTAGGAACTCTAGAGTAGAACTGCCAGAAATGAATCCATCTAATATCTCGAATAAAGCAAGAGAACGAGATGTTTCCAATGTCAACGAAACTAGTACAAGTAACTATCAAGAGCTTCGAGAATTTACCAAAGCTGGAACTTATGATACAATTCAACACAATTGGAACTGCAATTGATTGGTTTTAATGCAAATCAAAGAATCTAGTTACGTTTTCTTGTACCGGCACATATAAATATCAATGATTTCAATTAGATCTACCGATCATCAAGAGAACTACTCCCCTATGGGCCATCTTTGGACCTTGGCCGACCACCATATCCCTTGATAACCGATTGGAACGCTGATTTTTTAAAAAATTAATTCTCCTATGTTACAAAAAATGTTGAAAATACAGGTAAATGTTTTGAGAAGAAAAATGTATGTTGGTATATCTACAACACAGCATGTTAATCTGTGAAAATATTTTAAAACATCATAATTTGTAGATCTGTTTTCTTTTTAATGTTCCAATTGGAATAAACAAAATCCTCAGTTTGAGTTTTATAACATAAATCATTAACAAAATAATTGTGCAATATCCACGCTTTTTCATCCATCGCTACTTTTGGAAAGCGTTTAAAAACATCAAAGAAAAACTCATTTTTCTCCTAATATCAAAGGATTCATTGTATGTTCACGTGTAAAGTGTTTAAAAATTTTTTTTTAATGAACTTTATAATTTGTATTAAATTTTTTTAAAAAGTTACAAAAATTGCAATTGGTATGTTTTCGAAAGCATACTAAATAGATTGACAGGCGACAATTACTTTTGGTTAAACCTGTTTGCACCAAAATATCATGAACTGATCTGAATGTTAAATCAAATAAGTGCATTTTTTGGTTTAAAAAAATGTTCATTTAAAATAAGAAAAAAAAAATCACTGTTTATTTGCAAATGTACACCTAAACTGTTGAAATGATTATTTATAATTTTTTAAAGTGTTTTTGTTTTTAATCATAATATTGTTTTCTTTTTAATGTATTTTTAATATCGATGTATATATTTACATGAGTTTCAATAAAGAGTTTTAAAAGCAAACCATATATTCAGAGAAAAACAAACCATATTACCTAGATGATACACTCAGTCTAACAACATTATGTATTACTAGTATACTTATTGTATATTGAACTATTGGAAGCTAATAAACCTTCTTAACATGTTTTTTTAAAGTTCTTAAAAACATACAGTACGCAAAATGCCAACCGTTGAAAACCTTAGAGCACATTTGTCGTTTGAATGTATTTTATTAGATAAGAATAAAAGTAATTATCCGACCTTAAAAATTCTTAGTTTTGTTACCTTCACATTTTATCACAGCTCGTAATATTGGCGGTAACGATGTGTATAATTTTGTAATCGTCTTCAAATCTATAGAGGTCCATATTTTATTTACAACATATATACTGTCTGTGCATTTTTTTATTTCGTCAAGGCAATGTTCCAGTCGGATTTGTATTGTTTTAAAGTTTGGTTTTTTTCTAATATTTGACTCTTGGTGTGGTGTAAAGGCACTTAAAATACACTATTGTGACAACACACTGACACTTTTAATTTTTTTTTTCTATAAGATTTTCAAGACAGTGAGTTTTAGATATTTTCATTTTATATTGTTTTTAGAATTAGTAATATCAAAAACACATGACAATGGTGGAAATAACGCATTAATAATTTTCAGCCACTAACAGCAATACCTACACTATCGTATTAGGCAGCACACTCGTAAATAGGCAGGCTGGAAAAGTACCATGTTTTTACTGATGAAGAAAGAGTAACTGGAGGATGTTTCATAGGGAAATGCAGCTTTAATTCAAATTGAAAAAAAAATAATTACAATACTGTTCAGTAGAACAGTATTGTAAAAACCAACAAAATACAGGGTATATTACGACTGATGTGCAACTGCTGTTCTGATGTACATAACGAATTACAGCTTTGTCCATTTTTTTTTCGGGGGGACTATTAGTTTTGAAACTAAAAGAGAGTGAAAAAGTATTCACATATATTAGACACATGTAATTCGGTATGTTTTGTTCTATGAATTACACGAACTTTACAGAACAGTTAGATTTTCGATAAAAAATTCAAATTATTTTTATAACCAATGACCACATCATTCAAACATGTTCCATTGATATTGGAACACTGGTTTACATCACGACAGTGTCCACATGTTTCACTGCATTCCGATCCATATGATCCTCTGTCGCAAGCTATTAATTAATTTTTTTTAACTTGAATATTTATAAACGTGTACAATCAAGATACGACTCAATTCTGGTACTGTAGAGTGTGTGAAACAAGAAACATCATTATTTTTTTTATTGCTGTAAACGTAAGCGTGTACAATGCTTGGCAGAAAGTGATCTTTAAATAAGCTATTGCTGAATAAATTAAGCCTTGTTTTGAAGATATCTATTCTTATATATGACGATGTACTTTATCTAGTGGAAGCCACTTTACGTCCATACCACTAAAGGAAACACAGCCAAGTAAATACGTTTAGAGTAAGTTGATTTGCAGGTTTTTACTATTCTATTCACTTACAAGTTTTACACAAGTCCCCCCTATAACCAGCACCACATCCAGCCAAACACTTCCCAATTACATTGGAACACTGGTCTATGTCACGACAGTGTTCACATTTTTCTCTGCATTCGAAACCATAGGATCCTCTGTCACAAGCTATCAATTTGAAAAAAAAAATGCGTAAAATTGATAAAATAACATACATGCTTTTAAACCAGTACAAAAAATGAAATAAAAGGTATTGAAAACCTCAAATTAAACTTTGTCATTAATTGAACTCAAAGGTTTTTGACATAATGAGTTACTTGTATTAAACAGATGACTAAATCATAAAATTTTAAACTTACTAGTTTTACACAAGTCCCCTAGGTAACCAGCATCACACCCAGTCAAACACTTCCCATTGATAATAGAACACTGGTTAATGCCACGACAGTGTCCACATGTCTCTTTGCATTCTAAACCATACGACTTTCTGTCACAAGCTATAAATTAAATTCATTCTTGTTAAACTTGAATATTTATACGCATGCAAAATACAACAGTGAAGATATGATTCAATACTGGTAAACAATCGTGTAATTTTATCCTTTACAAATTCTACGTGTTTGAATTGATAACATATTTATCTGACTTAAACAGCCTGGGCATGTCGGGTTGACATGATCATCTGACAAATAACAACAAATATGTGAATTTTAAACTGTACATATAACATAATTAAATATGTTTAAAAAGTATCAGTTATATGTTTTAATGCTGTAAACATATTATACTAAGGTCAAAATATGTTAAGGTGGAAGGCTACATCGTCACAACATGTCTGACATCCGTTCGAAACGCCATTTCGTTCCGGATTGATAACATTATGTAGTGGTACAAATTAACTATACACCGTTAAATTGAACTCTTCTTACAAGGGAGATGAAATAGGAATAAAATCACCAAAACGTTTAGAAAATATGTCAATTTTCTTCCTGTTTAAAGCTTTCAACTAACATTGATTATCAGCTGTTTTGTACGGAAAACGTGGAATTTAAATAATATACTGTTTCCCCGCTATTTACAATACAGTTTTGTCATGTCATCTACAACAGACGATAATACATTTGTGACGGATTATCGATATAGGTAAGCAGATATATTATTTTCACTTAAACTATAAATGTATGATGAATATGAAACGTAGTACGATCTATTGAATTGATCCGAATTTTTTATCTTCAAATATTATTTATCATAAGCACTACTAATCTTATACCTACATATTTAGCATAGACTTGATCCTTTTTTTAATTTTTCTTCGTGATTTTTATTAATTATAAAATTGGTCCCAAGATATTTGAGACCATGTAAAATAAAGAAAGACAACTCTTAAACAGGATCTTTTATACCAAGATTTTAACAATAATTCAGTATTTTCGTTAATTTTTCAATTTTATTCAATTTCTTTTTTTCATCCTAATAACCAACAAATATTGTTTATATTTTCAGATTTTTGTAGGATTTTGTCCAGCAGTTTGCCTGAAAAGATTTTTTTTAGTTTTTAGATTTTAGTTTCATATTTATGTGGATTCCAATAAAAATCATACAAACTTTTTTCATTATTATCATTTTTTCATCATTCGTTATCTGAAACCGGACTGATATTTTAAAAATTCTCTAGAAAATAGAATATTGTATTTTGAGGTCTTTTATTAATGAATACTGTGCCTAGTAATGGTAACAAATGCATGCAACAAAAATCCCCTACACTTATTGGGTGTAGACATCCCCCTTAAATGAAATGAATCTACAATGGAAACAAAAAAAAATATAAGAGTTCACACTTTGTCGCTCCATTGAACCCGCATCGCCGCTATCATCGCCGCTCGAGCAAAGATCGACTTTTGAAATTACATTCTTTTTTTTCTTTCCTTTACTTTTATTTTATTTTTATTTGGCTGCCCCTGTTACGGCGCCTTTGACTTATCAAAACAATCACATTTTTATTTCTATATTTTGTTAATAGAAATGATCAACAATGTAGTAGTTTCGATTGATACTGCAAATGATTAACCATATTCGTTGAGAAAAAAAAACAACTCTTTTTATCCTCTTTTAATAGGAATTCGTAATTTAGGCTTGTGTTCTTAATCACCAAACACATTGCTGCAGAAAAAATACTACAAAAATATCTTTTTAAATATCTCGTCATTGTGAACTGTATATTTTTTTTTAATTCGAGGAACAGTAGCTATACTCTGCAGCTTTACCCATTTCACATCGGTGACCTTGGTATCCAGGTTTACAGCCCTGACAGGTGCCCGTCTCTATGTGACAGTACTGACAGTTAACGTCCGGACAGGGAACAGAACAGTTGGACCCAAAATATCCGGTAGCAGGACATCCTTTGAAAATATGCAAAATGCTAGCGATTAGTATTTATAATCAAAGTACTGAAGTACTGACGGGAGTTGATTTTATCGATTATTATTTATTTTAGAATCAACGATATGTTATTTAGCATGACAAGTGATTTCTAATCTCTATTCAAATTACGCACATTTTTATAATATGAATTCTCGGACTTTTCCGACAAGAATTTCGAGAAAAACCAAATATGAATCATGTAGTGTAATATTTAAAGATATAATTAATTCCATCAAACTATTATCAGTAATCGAAATATTTCTAAAAATTGTACACATGTCTGGATTCAAGCAATATTAAACACTTAGTATCGTTCAACCAGACGCTCGGCTGTCTCCGTTAATCTCCGACTACCAAGAGAGACTCTCTGCTTGTCGGAGATTTACGGAGACAGTCGAGCGTCTGGTTGAACGCTCTGGCGTAGGAATACATACGACTACAAAAAATATCTAAATTGTTCGTACTATTTAAAATCTGACTATTTTCAAGGTATTTATAAAAACGTTTTCTTGAAAAACAAAGGTTCAGCATACATTACACCGCATTTATCTATTATTTCAAGAACTAACTCTTGTCAGCGGTGATGATTTGTGCTTAGGTCCAAACACTGTTTCACTTTCGGTTTGCCAGAGTAACTGCATAGGAGAGTTGATTAAAATCAACTCCCAAAAATCAGATGTTTGAAGAAATGTTATATATAGTATTCATAAAAATCAGATGTTTGAAGAAATGTATATATATATATATATATATATATATATATATATATATATATATATATATATATATATATATATTTTCCAACTACGCTCTATACAACACATAATGTTTTGAATTTTCTATGAAAATATAACGTCAATGTGCCTCCACAGACACAGAAGATATAAGTATAGACTGGAATTTTCTTGTTTTAAAAATAGATCCACTGTCGACTGATAAAAATGGGTAACCTATTTTGAAACAAAGTTACTACATTAATGTGCAAGATTTAACCTTTTCCTCAACAAATGGTTGTAGAGAGGACACCTATGAACCCCCCTCATATTTTTTCAGATTTTTAAATCTTTCTAATAAATCTGCAGCTGCGCAGTTATACAGTTGTTGTAAGTGATTGAAAAAGCATTTTTCTGCTCTTAAATGCATAATTTACATTCAAAACAACATGTAGAACCTCATATTTATTGCTTTTTCATCTTTAGACAACAATTTTAGCCAGTTTTAATTTGTGCAGAAACAAGCTAGTTCAAGAAATGTTCACATTTTTGTTCTCAAATGTACAAGATGGCCGCACATCCTCCTTAATCAAAGCTTGTGCGATACTCACAACATTTATGTAACTGTAAATTCCAAGTGACTTCTCAGGCAAAATTGACATGGGACTATTAGTGAGAGCCAAGTAATTCTGAGTTGCAGTCAAAAACTAGACTAATGTATAGATTGGCTTTAATTGTTCCTTGTTCCTGCGCATAAGTCCATTAAGCTTGCTATAATTATTTGTAAATCTGTGCCATTTTGAAATTGAATATCTTATTCACAATTTCTCGTCAAATCATGATAAGACTAAACGGACAAATTATGCATTAGTTTCTTAATTTTGTTTTATTTATCTAATATTAATAGTCCTTACAAACAGAGATATATAGCAGGTTCCAGTAAATGTTCTACCAAACCTCTCTCTTTAGTCCTTACTAAAATTCTTACAGAAGTTAAGGAGAAGCTTCAAGAGTACTGTACAACAATCTTCTCCAGAAGAGGTGTGAATCAGATGTGGATACTGAAAAACTCTAAAGAATTATTAGAAATTTTGAGGTTACAAAATCTGACCAAGTAGCATCAAAACGTACGATTTTTCAACGCTTTATACAACCATTCTCCATGACAAATTAAAAGCTAGGCTTTTTGTTATCATCGACAGTTGTTTCTTTAATAAAAATGGAAGTCGTAAAAATGCTTACCTTGTCATTGGAAATCTAAATAATTATTTGGTTAAAAACCATTCTGATTGCACACACAAGTACTCTGAAGTTGGCATTAAAAAGACTTGAGTTTCTGATAGACAACATCTATGTAGTTTTTGGAAATCCAGTCTTCCAACAATCTGTTGGAATTCCCATGAGTACCAATTGTGCCCCATTGTTAGCAGACCTATTTTTGTATTCTTATGAAGCAGAATTTATTCAAAAACTTGTACGTGAAAAAATTAAATCACTCGCTGAGGCCGTCAACTCAACATTCAGGTATACCAACGACGTATTGTCAATTAACAATTGTTATTTCTATACTTACGTCGACTCGATATATCCCAATGAACTTGAAATAAAAGATACCACAGAGTCTGCGTCATCTGTTTCATATTTGGATATTTTACGGGAAATGGACATTGATGGTAACCTAAAAACAAACTTT
Organism: Magallana ariakensis; assembly: GCA_020458035.1. Taxonomy (NCBI): domain Eukaryota; kingdom Metazoa; phylum Mollusca; class Bivalvia; order Ostreida; family Ostreidae; genus Magallana; species Magallana ariakensis. The sequence goes on along the minus strand of CM035816.1, from coordinate 3,010,969 downwards.
ATGATAAACGCGATGACTCCAATTTTTCTATAGTCAACTTTCCTTACTTATGTAGCAATATACCTCCATCACCTGCATATGGTGTTTTTGTCTCTCAGTTAATTCGATACGCAAGAGCATGCTCCTCGTATGAACAGTTTCTAAGGCGAGGCAAGCTACTGACAAACAAGTTGATAAAACAGGACTATCAACAGTCTCGTTTTCATATCTTAGTAAGTTATATGGTCGATACAACGACCTTGTCAGCAAATACAATCTGTCACTGGGTCTCATGCTGACTGACGTTTTTTATACTAATTGTTAGACCATAATTAATCACTTGATTGTCTACGGACTTTTCCGGTTTTTTTCCCCCGATTACGACAAAAAGCACACGGCGGGTGTGACCGGTAAGCAGGGGATGCTCACTCCTTCATGACACCAGATCCTACCTCTATCTTTCTGGAGGTCCGTTTTGCTCTGTATTTCGTTTTATGGATTTTTGAGATGGTTGACAGTTTGTTATTGTCATTTTTTCATTATTCATTTTGAATCTATTGGTTTTGATTGCGATCAATCGCCAGTCATAAGAATACACTTATGCTATTATATAATAAACACAATGATGTTACGAGCAAGTATACATGTTGCTCTGTGTTTTCCCCGAGATCTTTGATAGCATGAAAGCGGTACATCAAGTAGACCTTAATGAGCATCAATATCACATCTACCGATTCCACAATGGCGGGATGTGTGGTTAAAAGGCCCCAATCAACAGGCGTGCTCTGATGACAATGAACACAATAAACAGATCGACACCAGCCTCCTCCGTCACAATGGACAGACACCGACTCCTGACAGCGTGCTGCTCATACCGACAGATTTTATCTTCTTGCGTAATAAAACCGACCAGAACCGTTCGATCTTTCTAAATACCGGGAACGAGTCCGGCGTTCTGATGTTCCGTTACTTTGTGTGAGGACTAAATGATCATTTACTCAAGGTAAGCTCGCATTTAAGATAATGCTGTATTTTTTCTTAAAGTTTGTTGACTGTAACAAGTATATGGGAAGTATTAAATCTTTGCCTTTATCATAAAGTTTCGAAATAACTTGTACATATGATATCTCAATGAACAAGTGTATTTTTGAGAAAGGATCCAAAGGAACCCATAAATATCGCAAACGCTTTTCAATATTCGACATTACCCCATAATATATATCGTGTATTCCTCCTTTTGTATTTCAAATGTTTTATTTATTGTATTAAATTTTGATCTTCATGGTATAAATACAATAGTGTTATTGTTAGTAGTGTTTTCTTTATTGAATGAATAAATAAATCTCAATTATAAAAAACTCGTCAAAACACAATGGCAGAAAAGGCCCAAAAGTTTGCTAATTGATTCCTTTTGTTAAAATAAGCTGAAAATAAGGCAGACAATTTGTATACAACAAGTAAATACTGTGATAAAGTGTAGATATAGTTACCGTATGTTAAGGAGGCTCGATGATTGACAAATTAACCATCAGATCTTCCTAAATTTTTCAGATATGATTTGTTAAACTATAAACTATTTTTAGTAAAGTAAAAAATCTTATTAATATTTAACCTTTAGAATTTGGGTACTTTTCTATATCTTTATATAGAGCTCTACTTCTTAAGGATATCAACACAGTCAAAAAATGGCCACGACCATCGAACCCTCCTTAAGGATATCAACACAGTCAAAAAATGGCCACGACCATCGAACCCTTTTTAAATAGGCAGGGACTCAACCAGTGTCAAAGCACATTTCCTTTTTTATGCACCAAGATAATTATAACGATAAATTGGTTTTATAGCATACAGTAAGATAAAGGGTGAGTGATTTGGTACTATATATACAGTACCAGTCCAGACACAATTCACCTCGTCCAATGGTCAACCCTGTGTAGGAAATGGCTAGATTCTTGTACGACGCCGATCTGAAACCGTGCAAAATAACTAGAAAATCGTAGAATTTGATAGATATTTTGCACTTCAATGAAAATATAGAAAAATGCAAAGTTTGACATACCAGGGACTAAGATCCTTGATAGAAACTTTTGACATTTTGTATTGTGAATGATGGATATAGTATAAAAGGAACGTGTTCACTGCCTTTTAGGACGGCTGAGGTTCTTTCCGATCGACGTTAATTAACATCCGTCAAACTGTTTCGCATCACTTCTATAACATACTGCAAAACACGTACACCCTGAGTTTCAAGCAGTTTTATGTAGATTTTATACATAATGTTTACTTTAATACATATTTATAGCGCTACTTGCATTGCCTACAGAAATCTTCCTTGGGGTTATCAGAGGTCGTAACATAGTTTACAAAATTCTGCTTTTAATTTTTTATGTTGTCCCATTTCCTCAACATTACTCCAATAATTATCTTAACCACAATTCATTAAATCTCTGAAATACATAACTTTTTGTGGCCTAACGTATGAGAACCTTACGTCTGATTGATATATAATCAATGTACACCGGAGAGACCGGGGGTCGCTAAAAGCAAAAACCAAACAATCCGTTTTAATGAAAAATAACACGAAAATACATATAGCTATATGATTATGGTTAAAGAACACCCTGTAGGCTCAAGTGAACCAAAAATCCTTTTTATATTCTATGTCTGACTCCTTACTCCGTTAGATCTTCCCGTTTGGACATTAGGCTCCATAGTTGAGGCACCTGTTAGTGCATTAAGTTCCATAGTTAGAGCACCTATTGGAACATTTAGGCTCCATAGAAAGGGCACATGTTTGGGCATTAGGTGGTGCCATGGCTAGGGCACCCGTTAAGGCATTAGGCTCCATATTTGAGGCACCTGTTAGTGCATTAGGTTTCATAAACAGGGCCTGCTGCACCATCGCTAGTTGCCATGTAACCTAATGCATTTTATTATCTACTAGAGCACTAATAAGGATCCAAGATTAGGGCGCTAATTGAGCTACAGAACAGAACAAAATGTTTTTAATATATCATTAAATCGTAAGATCAAGTTTACATGCTTTGTACCCAATTCATTACGAATAATTGTAATGAAACTCAAACCCCTGAGTCTGCCACAACCCTGGCCCTAATACCTGTACTACATGTATTAACTGAGAACAGATATAAGAAAATTTTAGATTAAAAAAAATAATACTTTGATTAGTTTTAACAACAATGTTAAAAATATACAAATGCAAACAAACAATGAAAAGTCTATTTCAGTTTTCACGTTATTTGCTAAGTTATATTGATTAAAAAACCTTGATCTCAGTTTTGGGTCTTTGGCCAGAAACTACATAGAATGTTAAGCAATTAAATTCATTTCTTAAATAATCGAACATTTTTATTACTTTCTATCTGCCCATAGGGCTTCTACATTTGAGTAAGGTGATTTATACGTAGATATTTCATTACAGAGGAACAATAAATACGGACCGCGCATTCTGAAACTGATAAATAATTGAAGTAAGAAATGGAAATTTAATGTGACTATGAAAATAACCTACATGTATTCACACGATTGATTCATATATATTATATAATGTTTCCTGAATTGATCGAAATTAATTGATGATAACATTGAGTATGAAATAAACTCATTAATAATTTATCATGTGAAAGAACTCATATCTCTCCCTTTATCTTTCTCTCTATCTTGCCTCTCTCCACATGCACACACATACGCATCACACACGCACATGTACACACACGGTCAGGATCGGGTGATGACTTATTAAGAGTAGGACACAAGCTTAATTGAATTGGTCATCTTGAACCGTGCATGTGAGGCCTATAACCAAAGCAAGCATGTGAAGATTCCTAATTATGGGATATTCATCTCCCATATTAAGTGATAGGCAGGGTGACGGTTAAGTAGCTGCAGGTCTGTAGCTCCCGGCCTGAAAAGAATCGGATGGACGACCCGGGATCTACAGTGCCACCCATTGAAAAAATTGTGTATTTATTGCGCAAAAAATCGTGCGCTAGTTTTGGACTGATTAACCTTATTTATACGCAAGTTCTGTGAAAATAATTAGTACTTGTACCATTAAATTCTTCATGCAATTTACCACTGAAATCGTCTCTTTACTTGATTCAGACATCTCCGGAACACGCTACCGACCTCAAAAAATCTCAGTTTTAAATGTAAACAAACTGCACCACTTCAATTTACGGGGCTGGTGATGGTGTTTAAAAGACTATCCGAGGCAAGTAAAGAGACGATATTAGTAGTAAATTGCATAAAGAATTTGTTGGAACTAATTGTTTTGACAATGGTTTTCGAGGGGTGTCAATTTCAACTGTTACCCTCCCAAACGGGCACTATTTATTTTATGATACTGAATGTCTTAATTTTAGGGGGAAATTTCTGCTTTTATGTTGAAATGACTTGAATTCTACGGCGAATCGTACTCGCATAATTTACGCGCATGTAACAATTCGTTGTGTTACCCGTTGCCAAGTGTGTTGCTAACGCTGAGGGTAATAGAACGGATTATCAACTGCGTCTTAACCAATCAGATTTCAGTATTTAACATGAAAGTATAATAATAAACAATATACTGTCATTTAGGGTATTATGAATCACCCCGCGTTTCCTGCTTTTGAAAGTTTGATATCATACAATAATAAGATATTGTGTGGTATCGCTATCCTATATGGAGGAAATTTGCCTGATGAATACAGTGTTCAATATTTCTCATTTATGATGTAGCCTTAGTAATAGAAGAAAACTGACGAACCGTACAGTGATAAATTGGCAACTTTCTAAGCTTTCAATAACTGTTAAGTTTTATGTGAGTGTGTGTGTTTTTATTTTACAAAACCTATCAAAAGTAGACCTAATTGCTGCTTTTTCAACTCCCTTCAGGTGTGTGTATATATTGTATTCCGAATTACCTGTTTACACAACTACCCCACTCGTCAAAATGAAGGCTAACACTGCATGAGCTTTGGATATTTTTTTTAATTATGTTTTTTTGTTTATGCAATTCAATGATATTACAATGCTAGGGCAATTACAATCGAATTTTGTATACGGTGAAGGATTAATTCCAGTTTCTGCCCTTTGCCTTTGAATTTCTACATACACATGTAGCGTGTACAGGCGTTGCACAGGGGGTATTATTATTTGAAGCAGTCAAAATATGGACTGAGATTCGGATTTTTGTTACTTTTCTTGTAATCGGCTTTGGTCGTACACAGTTGTGTTCATATGAGGCATCCGACAAATTTTACTATTTGCCTTGCACTATTTTATTTACTATGCAACGACAACCTCATTTAAATCTTTAACTACACGTAGATTGCTAAAAACGTTACTCTTTTCCGTTTGCCTTGAAAATAAAACATTTATACAGTTACATACATGTATAATGATTCAAATCACGTTTTACATCACATATGCGTAAGAATTACATGTATATCGGAAGTATAATTCGCCTCCAAAAAATAAAGATTATTCATGCCTTGCTTTTTCGGAAATCAACAAAACGGTGCTACATATAGTTTATTGCATGTAGCGTAATGCTTAGCATTACATTAACAGAGCCGAGTGACCAATTATATTACATGCTTTATAAGGAATACTTGTTTTAGATTGTAGGAGTATAATATGAACTAATCGTTAATTACATTATTTTTGTCGGACTGTGTTTTGCCAGTTTAGCTACTGATTTGAAATACTCAGAAGTGACCAGCAATACATATTAAAGTAATGGCGTCACAAGAACCCATGTTAATTTCAAATATAAATATTTAGTGATACTACGAAAGACGAATAGGGCCACATAAAAAAAATATTTTTATCTCGTAATTACGAGAAAAGATCTCGTTATTACGAGGTAATTATCTCGTTATTACGAGAAAAGATCTCGTTATTACGAGTTAATTATCTCGTTATTACGAGAAAACATCTCGTTATTACGAGAAAAGATCTCGTAATAACGAGAAAAGATCTCGTTATTACGAGTTAATTATCTCGTTATTACGAGAAAAGATCTCGTAATTACGAGATAATTATATCGTTATTACGAGTTGGTTATCTCGTTATCTGTTTTTAACATAATTTTCTTTGTGCTGATACCGAACAACCAATTACAAACATAGATTTTGCATATTTTACAACCAAGCTGTAAAAAGTGATTCGGAACTTCCCAAATGACTGTAAACAAGATAAATCATTGGTACCTGTACTTGAATAAGCCTTGCCATTTTCTAAACTCAGTTTACTAATACGTTCGAAGGCATGTTTAACGATTTTGAATAATGGAATTGTTTTTCTACGCGGACACATTTAAAGAGTAGGTGTTTCATCACTTGAAAGCAACACACATGTTTACAAAAAGAAGACCTGCTCAGTAGTTGTATGAAGTTGATGATGACAGAAGCTCCTTTTACTCTGTCATTTATTTGTGATGTACATGTTTCACTCTCTTTATACGATCTCTTGTCCGGTTTTTCTATACAGTCGAGTTCCTGCTTATTGGTGTAACGAGTATCCTATTGATAAATACAGAAATTCTGGAGTTTATTACAATTTTGTTAAACTTTAATCAATCATTTCAACTGTATATAGTAACTGAGATACAATACAAACTCTGAACAAATCATAGCACGGATTCATTCTGTATGGTTTTCGTTCAACTGAATACCTGCTTTGATCACCTGTTATTTGTGGGTTTATTGACAAATTGATTTTTCTTCCTCTTCACAGTTTTCTGGCTTAGTCAGAAAATTGGTATGATTTTATTTTCATGGGACTTTGGCTTAGTTAACGTCCATTTTTAGAAACTTATACAAATCTCAAAATAATCTTTAAAAAAAATGAATGAGAAACGGATTGAGATTTCACAGACCGTGTCAAATCCGTGATTATGTGATGGAGGCCCAGAATAATCCAATTAATGGTTCAACAATGCAATGGATAACATCGCCTACTGAGTTTATTATGTATTTTTGCTATTCTAAAAGTATAAAATTCATTCACAGTAATGGACACCATTAATTTTCGATATGTTTACATCAGCAACCTTTCAAAGTCCATTGGATCGCATTGGTATAAGATCTCCTCAGATTCATGGTCTACATATATGTAACAAGTCATCTGACACTTTATTTACAAGTATCTCTTGATAAATGTACTTGATATGTAGTATAAGAACTGTATTAGGTTATATCGTGTATTCAAGCAAACGTTGTAAAATGGCACACAAAATACATGTAATAATACAAAACGTACATATCGCCACTATCTTTTATTTGGACTTTCGAATCAGCCTGACTTTAAGTAAAAAAAGAAGGAAGAAATAACACACGTGATCTGTAATTTATTCAGTAATTTTTTTCTCTCTTACTTATAAATGTAATGACATCGTTTAGTCTGACTCAATATATGTCCTGTATATTGTCGGACGGTCACGAATAGTTCCTCTCCACTGTTACTGATAATAAAAAAAAATTAATATCCCGAGTTTTAGGCCATGTTATATATTGTATCATGTTTTTGCCGTTAGTTATAAAATAAATCGGGACATGATTTCATTGTCTTCAAATGTGTTGACTTCCGTACAGTTGAAAACTTTGGTTTTAGAATTATAAGTATTATCAAAGTTTTGATCATGCAAAAACACGCCTTACATAATGAAGAAAGGAAAACCTTTATCAACATATTGATTATATCTGATACGTTAAAAGACTTTTTTATCTGTTTTAATTTTTTTTTTATTGAAGCAATGCTATGCAGGCGCCGTTACCTGACACTTCACATCTATTTCGCTGCCGTTTTTGGGGCGGGTTTTTGTGGGTTTTTTTGGTTGTTTTTTTTTTTTTTGATAATGCACAAAAATTCGCCGTGTTAATTAAAACACGGTATTTTTGTCGCATCTCGAGTCTTGCAAACCCATTATCTGTTCATGAACAGAATCCTCTAGACCCGTGTAATTAGATTTATGTAACCAATCAGTCGTCCGCCCCGTCATTGTCTGCGGGACAAACACAAGTCAACAAACTCAGTATCCGGCTGGGTCCGACGAGAAGCTTTCCACATTGCTTCCGTCCCAGTGTCTGCTCTGTTGACGTTTGGTGGCAATTAAGTTCAAACATCAATGGCACCGCGCGCCTATATTTGATTAACCAATTTTACTACAATACATTCTCTGTAATCAAACTTTAAAGTATATTAGCCAACTGAGTAAACTTGGAACTTCTTTTGTTTTATGTCAGTACGGTACTTGATGTTACATTACAATGTTGTTGGTTCTAATCAATTAAAAATAACACTTCTTTGAATGATTCTAATTACTGGAAGCTGTAAGGTCATGTTGCCAATCAATGTTTTCCTATACATATGTCTCTCTAGTGCAATGCTTTTATCTTGTAGACAAAGTACACATTGGTGATGGCTGTAAAAGGTAATTAAAGAGTAAGTATTTCTGAATACGAAAGTTTGTCACAAGTTCTTATTTATCTGAAATAAGTTTCCCAGTAAGTTGTTTGGATGGCTGATAACTTCTCTTAATGATTATCACACGTTTTTACAGCAAATGGACAAATATTGCTGGCTTTTGATAACGATCGCTGTTCGCTGACAAAAAGCTATTTTTAGCCAGCTTAAGCGTTATGGTAGTACTGTGTGGATCTCAAGAATTAGAGAAGATTGAATGGGTGATAACGCGAAACATACATATATTGTTCATCATTGTGATTTGCTATCCATTATCCGTATGCTTGTATATGGGTACAGTAACTACAGTAACTGTGTGTTTCCCCGTGTGCTCAGGTTATCCACAAAGTCTGATTTTTAATTAAATCAGAACGATATGCATACAGTAGTCTTTGTCAAGTCCTATAATCATGGAAAATCTTAATCTTTTGTAAATTCTGTTTAAAAAGTGCTTTTTGACAAAATATGTTTGTTTAAAACAAAAACAAAAAAACAATCATCGATGGATCTTTTAAAATCCAAAGATAGATAGCTAGATTAAATTAGGACATTCGATGTTATTATATCGTGCGTAAGTTTGTGTAAAAAATATTCAATGACGTTATTATTTTTTTTTTAAATAAGTTGGAGAAATTACAAAAAAGCAACTTAAAGAATAACTATTGAAACATCCAGAAAGTCAAAAATTGATGTCTTTTTTTAGTAATCAATCTGTAAACGATGGGATGTACTCTGTCCGGGATTGAAGATGCTAACCGAGAGAAGCGGGAGTTGGAGACTTACGTGACACCGGAGGACATCCGGTTGGTGAAGGAGAGCTGGAAAATAGTGGGCCAGGACTTAGACGGGGCGGGGATGATGGTATTCCACAAGTAAGTTACTGATCATATCCTCAAGTCTATGGCGAGGATATAACAGAGTGGTTTAACCCTTTAGAGAATGAAACCAATGAGTTGCGTTGATGGGGAATATATTTTCATTTGTCTAAGCTGTATATTTAAGAAGCTTTTACATAATTTTGTACAATCGCATGATGTTATTATTTTCGTTCCATGGGCCGGGGTGGGGTGGTAAATGAATTTGTTTGTCTTTTTGTAGTTTTGGGGCACTGTTTGTGTCTGTAGTTGCAGATGAACAAGGTAAGAGTCGGTTTGGGAAACAAAGTGACTTGATCATCCAATTGAGATTCGGAACATCGCTTGTTTAAGCCTCTACCGCTAACAAAGCTAAAGCCAAGCTAATATTTGGACAATATATCGTATTGTTCGTAAATATGAAATGTCTAATTTTTAACCAAATAACAAAAAAATATATGTTCTGACACTTGACTTTGAGCGACGTCTTGAATCACAAAAACCAAGTTAATTAGATCAGGGGCGTACAAACATGTACTAACGTGAACCTTTGAAAGATTTAAAATACACAAAATTTACTCTTTTGAATTTAGATAATACTTCAGTAAGAGATATGAGTTATGTTTTAAGGTTGTTCGAGAAGAACAAGGACCTGAAGAGACTGTTCCAGAACATGACCCACACGGAGGCTGACGGGGACCTGGTATTGGACGAGGAGAGGCTGCGCGCGCATTCCCGGATCGTGATGGACGGTCTGGGGGCCGCTGTCGAGAGTCTCGAGGACTCGGTGATACTGACCAACATACTGATCGTGATGGGGGAGCGCCACGCCGGCTATCACGTCCGTCCGGAAATGGTCAGCGTAAGTAACAATGTAGTATCCGAGGAGGCAGAAAATGAAGACTAAACATCATTTTTATTGAACCATATTAAATATATTGGCATCAAAGGTGTAACTGTTAGAATCAGCGTTTTTAATCACAGTTTTGAGTAGAAAACAGTTAAACTTAAAGTATTAAATTGTTACACATGTATTACTATGATGTATTATAATATTATATATAATTTATTTAGACCCTTGACATTATAATTTAACATAAATATGTTTTTGTACCTCACGTACAATTGTATGTTAATGGCTTGAGAGAATAAATTAAATTGAATTGAATTGAATTGTAAATGATAAATACTACTATCAGGATTTTTTTAATTTTTAAGCTCCTATGGCCGGCGATCCGTGACACGTTTAAAGAAAAATTAGAGGACGACTTTACGCCCGACATTGCGCGTGCATGGACTCACGTGTTCGACTACTTAAAGGCACGATTTCAGGAGGGAATCAGACGCGGACGCAACCAGAAAAACGAAATGTGAACACTATTGAGTGCTGTGTATAATTGTCATTATCATTCATATTATGACAACCATGAAATTCTCAGGGACAGATTGCAGCGGGCGTAAACGTGCGATTATACCAAAAAAAAAATAATATAAACACAAGTCGATGTTGCTCATTTCAATCTCTTAAGTTTTCTTCTTATTACTACTTTATCCTCGAGCCGAGAAATAATGACATTTGCAAAAGCACATCAGCTTTGACAGAGTTAATGTTATCTCGAAAAATGGAGAGATACGATGTGATACCGGTAAATGGCCACGGATAATGGGGACAAGGATGCGTCGAGGAGTTAACTTTTTCTTCATTAAGTCAGAAGCACATGGAATTTAATGAAGTATTTAATGTTTTAATGTAGTGCACACCAACGCGCATGACAAAGAATACGAATGAATGATTTATTACTGACGCCAGTCCTACTCGGTAAGGAGAGTATGTGAAAGAAGTGTATATCAGCCGGAAGCTTTGTTATCGCACCCGTGGATCCATTGTAAAACTGCGACATAGACTGGACGCTGTTGTGCTTATTGATGTGGCTGCGAACCTGTAGTTGTAAAGGAAACATTTACTTTTGTCTACCTGAATTTTTCCGAAGAGCTACATAGAGGTCTGTAGCTATTAAACATAACCCCCCCCAACCATTTAAACGACGAATACTCTGTAAACCTAACAAGCAACGATAATCTGCCTTGTCTGCCAAGTGAAACTTTAATAAATTGTTGTTACTTGTGAACAGGAAGCCCGGACGGTTTCTAACATTTGCATTATAACTGGGCACTCATATTATTCCAGGTATAGTACGAACGGTAACTGGCAAATGTTGTAGATTATGTTGTTGTTTTTCTATATATCTATTTGTATATAGCTATACATTGTACTTTTACTGATTGTGCGTTTGTTCTGAAGAAATTGAATTCCGACAATGGGAGGTATTGGTTTATCTTGTTGGTTTTAATTAATGAAGTCATATACCTGTATGCGTCATCATTATCTGCGATAACATCTCCTAAAAACTCACCATCTAGGTACGACATGCTATTAAACTTAATCTTAAATCTACCTTTTGTCAGTTTCAAAGTGTAAATATTTAAATCAAAGAGCTTTAAACTTTAGAAAGGAAAAAAGTCACACGAGAAAAGCACTAAATTTGTTGTGAATTGGTTTGGTTCGGGTCATTAGTATAATTTCTTTTTAAATTGACAATTAAAAAAAGAAACAGAAGAATAAATCCACTCCATCGTCTGTCGGGGCGGTCCGTGCGTAGTGAAGTGGTCATCCATCAGCCGTTGATGTTGTCGACGGTGAACCGAAGTCACTAATCCCCACGTTGACTTCCGCTGTTTAAATAGTTTTCTCCTGTTTGCAGAGCTCTCCAGATGGCAGCCAAGGTCAACTTTATCTTTTTATTAAATTCTTAACATTAACAGAAATGCAATATCGGATCTACTGGTTCAATACGGATGTGATTTAACGGTTAGACTTGATAACAACCTGGTGCCTTATTTCCTCACTGTCACCCCTCCCCCATGTAATTTCTCATGTATACAGAGCCGTACAAGTGCAGTGCGTGTCTTGTTTCAGTATTTGGACACTGTACGGACAAGTGGCCAAGTTACGTGGCGTGTAAAGTTGTTGACTCCCCGAGAACAGCTGATATCTGAGTATGAAGCCATTAGAAGGTATGATTGAATAGCTGGGTGACTTTTTGAACGACTACACTGTCACAGTATAAACAGTGATTGAGAGTATTCTAACGAGATGAGGGTAGGGACACGGACAACCAGACCTTGTTTGTTGTGCCCCCGGATTAACTCCTTGTTTGCCGCCAGAATTACTGCCCCGTGTAAGAGCCCGTGAGTGTATAGACATTCTATCTTGATCATGCTTCCGAAGAATAGGCATTATTGTTATATTTGTTTATCATTCGCAAGGATGTTATTTTACAAGCATAATTTTAAAGAATCTAATGAAAGTGTCACTAAAATTTGGAGATGTCGTCCTTCCATCGAGATCCATATTGCATTCCAGTGAAGAATACTTAAGGTGAAGCATGTTGTTTTAACTGCGGATTTAATGACAAAGAAAATCTCTTTGAGAGATACACGTACCGGGATATATTAGATCGTATCAAACGTGGAATATCACACATCAAAAAGGTTGGAATAAAACGGTGAAGAAAACAACAATACATAGTTACATAGTAACCCGCTCTCTATATTTATCTGACGAATGGAGTATGGTCTAACTTTTACACGAGGATGACGATCAACCCGACCCTCGGCCATCTGTATCACGACTTCAGCATCAGCAACGCGTACACAGCTCTTGATGCTCAGGAACTTTTTAAAACTAGACAACGAAATGCGCGCGAAAAACGCCAACTGGACGAGTTTACTAGGTCTTTGAATAAGGCCAAGGATAATAATCTTAGGAGACTGGAATTAGAGGAAATCAGTGTACGGCACCAGTTGAATGACATCAACCTTCGCTCTCCTTCACTAAGAACTGGACTCCGGCAGCAGTCGTTAAGGCGGTCTCGATCTTTCAGCATCGCCAGTCCCAGCACGTTGTCGTCTGCTTTTCCATCAAAATGTGCGTCTGCCGCTCCTTCTCGTGTCTCATATTCATCATCTCAGAACTCAGGGACAAGCCACTCTTCAGCTGGATCAGGGGAGTTTCAACTGAATCGTAGTAAGTCTCAAATGTATGTGCGGAAAGTGAACAATGTGACAAAATCTTTGAGCAAACTATACGAGAAACAGCAACGGAGAAAAATAGAGAGAGAAATTCTGCTGAGGAATGTTAGAAAAGATAATGAAGAACTTCTTCAGAAATCGCGAGTGTATTTTAAGGACTCGGATATTACGCATAATTTGGAGGAAATTCTGGGACAAACTTGCAATATCTCAGACGAAACAGTTCCACAAAAGTCAATGGATAACACAGTACAACAGGAAATACATGTAGAATACACAGAACCACTTACTCTCCCAAACATAAACAACGCCATCAGCTTGGACAAGGGGACAAACAGTGCTCTGTCTCCAATGGATAACCTCTCCACTGAGGCCCAGCCTTCCCGGTCCGACGAATTTGACCTTTCCGAGTTCAAGGTCAGCTCGCGCAGTTCGAGAACGATACCGGAAGTCTGGCAGTTATACAAAAATAAAATGTCGCACAATGACGAAGATATCAGGGAGCCCCTGCTGGTAACTATAACGGCACGGTACAGGAGGACACTAGTGGATTAGATAACACTGGAAGATTAAGGAGATACTGCTGGATTAGAAAACACTGGAGGATTTAGGAGTGTTGCTGGATTAGAAAACACTGGAGGATTTAGAAGAAACTGGTGGATTAGAATACTCTTGAAGATTTGGAAGTGCTGGTGGTTAAGAAAACACTGGATGATTAAAGAGACTCTGGTGGATTAGAATACACTGGAGGATTTCGGAGTGCTGGTGGATTAAAAAACACTGGAGGATTTGAGAGATACTGGTGATTTAGAATCACTGCAGGAATATGCTGGTGGATTTAGAAAACACTGGATTATATTGGATATGATGATGGGTTAGAAAACACGGTGTAATAGAAATCACCAGCCAGTGACTTAAAAAGGATATACATGTAGTGTGTTAGGATTAGGGAACGGATTGATTAGAACATATCTGGTCAATTAGAAGACACTTATTGGTAAGGGGAAGTTGCTTGATTTAGAAAAGCTAACGAGTTAAGAAGGCAATGCGGAATAAGATGCATTAGATAAGGGTACGTTGCCTTTTATTGGAGACTTATATACTTAATCCATCAGAACACAAGAACTTATCTGACATCTGGTGCAATAGATAGATGTTGTAAAGATAATAAAGATTGTAAAATTTCTCTCAAAAAAATTGAGTATTCATGTTGACTGGTAATTCAATTAAACGACAAATGATGGGTTTTTCTCCTTCTCAAGGAAAAGGCATTGTGTTTTATTATTAATTTTACATCTTTTCTGAGCCTCTCTCCAATTATCCATATGAAGTGAGTAAATGCAAGTAAAAATATTCCTATTGTCGATTATAGTAAGAAATGGTCACAGCTCCCTGAAAGTGTCAATCGTCAGTCGTCAGCGCGTGATCCATCTAGAGTTTTATCAAATCAAGAACTAATTCAAGTATAATCAGACTAAAAGGTATATAATTAGGCATTGTTTCTGAATGTAAACGTTATACATTTTAAGAATTTGAATGAAATCTGTGACTTACTAAATTGAACCTGGCTACAAAAGAAAGAAGGCACTCGTATGTTCATAAAAAAGTTTTAGGAAGTTCAATTCAAAATCTGAAGAATCTAACAAGAGCGTGGACTTTCTTTGGAATGCAAGTACGTCTGTCTAGATTGCTAATCAAAACATTTGACTTCTTTCTTCTAACTTGTTAAGAGAGGCTTATCATTATTCATAGACTGTCAAAATCGGAAAGTTTTTTCTTAATGTTCTGCTCTATTGCGTGAAATTGGCACTGTTTCAACTGAAATATACAACTGGATGAAGTTGGACAAGTGTCGCTGCGTTCAGTGTATTCATATCTATTACCCAATGACAGGACAGTTAACCATGAGTAGACCCTGCATTCATCAAATCCGAGTACTAGTTTGACACGGCCTGTCCAAAGTTCCAGCTCTTGTTAAAACGGCTCCATTCCGTTGTAGATGGTTAATTTTTTACCACATTCGAATGTGAATGCAAAATACACGCTGTCTTGCTCGAGCTCAGAAATATTTTGATGGAGATGGAAGAGGATGTATATGTTACATTTTCGAATCACATTAAGTATTTTACCCAACTTACTTACAAAGATTTAGAAGATTACATTCAGTAAAAAACCATCAAATAAAAAGCTTTATGTGCTATACATAGCATTATATATCGCTTAAGCACTGCCTTAACTATTGCTTCTTAATGTTTCATATCTGATTTTATTTTTATTTGTTTTATTATATTTATTTCACTCATTAAATAGCTTGTTTTTATCACACGCACAAGGGTACATTGATACATGTAACATACTCGCTCGCATATCAACATTAAAACTTGTTAGATTCTATAAGCCTATTTAATTACATTATTCGACTGACACAAAAAAAAAAAATAAGAAAAGACATGCAACTGATGCAACCAATTAATTTTAGAAGTCCGTCTCTCTTCAAAACTTTGCGTGATTGTATATATATTAAGAGCTTGTCAAATTATGACCTTCGCGCGAAGCCTTTCATTTGTAAAACAATTAACATTCTTCATTTTTTTCCTACCATTTAAAAAAAAAATATATATCGAATAAACCATTGGCATCTTTAGTAAGACTTGATGGCATAGATATAAAGGAATTATCAAATCTGTAGCAATGTACTTCTCTTTGCTTTAACGCTAGATGTAGTTTGGTCCTGTCGTAAATGAATTTAACTAAATCAATTCTGTTCAGAAGACAGTCGTATCCATACTAACGTTTCTCCTAAATTACATGTACACGCCTTTGTTTTTGCTATACATGTATATCTAAAGAAACGGCCACAATTACTAGTCTCTAATTTACAATGTACATAAATCTTAGGATAAAATTATCATTTAACAGATTGAAACACACTCGCTCCGGTGAACACAGTACAAAACTAGCGTAACCACCCACACAATATTTGAGCAAATCATAATAAATGTGACATTTCAATGTGTTTAGAAAATTCTACTTAATAACTAAGAGAGATAACTTTAACTATATTTAGGCGAGGGTAAAAAAACGTAACAGAGGGCGAGGCTTACCGCCCTCTTCACGTTTTCGACCCGAGCCCAGATATCGCTTATATTTCAAGACAGTAACCATATATTTTATATTTACACATACATGATTTACATACTACTATTTGGGTGTCAGATGGTAAATGATTTACTTTGGTTCGGCATAAATCACCTATGTATGTAATAAATAGAAAGGTTTTTATTTTTTTTATTTCACATTATTCCTTAAAAATGCTTCAGTTAAGAACAACTTACTTTATTTTTAAAACGTTTTTGAGAATAATTTGCAAATTTTATTCAATAATTCACGTCTGCTATATCACAATGTCATCTCTCACTGCTGGATTCAAAATCCACTGATATTTTCGAAAAATGATATTGTCTGACATCTACTGTAAATTGACTGTACTCACTGTACCTTTCACGGACTTCTACTGTATCCTACTGTACATTTCTACTGACCAGCATTGTGCCCCAATGTACGTTACTGAACAGTTCTACTGACTTCCACTGTACCTCTACTGAACGCTACTGTACTGGGCATTGACCATTACTGTTCCCCACTGTACAGGACGCTTACCAGCACTATACTCCACTGTACAGGGCGCTGACCAGCACTGTACCCCACTGTACCATTAACGTAAAACATGAAATCTTTTCAATATTTTCAGTATGGCCTTTTCTTCATTATTTAGCAGCATTTACGTAGAGAAGAATTCAACAGGCCGTTATTGCAATTTAATAACAATTAAATAACAATTTAATAGGTTTTGTTTCTTACTTTGTATTGAAATTGAGTTCTACGATTACAAAATAATGATGGGTTCTTTAAAATACTTTCTCTAGAAGATGAAAATTCTGAATTTTACATTTTGAATCTGATTAAAAAAGGTGCATAAATTTTATATAAGTTTATTTTGTAAACTGCCGGTTATTACATTATTAGAACAGAAAAATACACCTAACTAACCAGCTAGGTAACATAATTTTTTCTTATTGATAATGGCAAGCCATCATTTAATTTGATCGAAGTATTAATTCTCTGTATCTCATTAACTGAAAAAAAAAACAGCTAATTAACACAGAATTCACAAAATACATTCATGCTTGTTCTTTGTGTACACATGTCCAAGTATGACTGCACGTTTGATAACACGGGTACATTTTGTAGATAGCACGCGAGTTCCTTGCTGATCATGACATGTTGATTTATTTTGATTAAAATATTTTGTAATTTATTTTAAAATGTCGGGTTTAAATTTTACGTAATAACGCCTACTGCAGTATGCATTATAAATTTTGAAAATTATATATTTATTGCGTGAATGTGAGGGAAATATAAAGATTTATTCCCCCAAGAAAAATCATATTTCCCGAGGGATTCGCCCGAGGGGCAATCATCCAAAAGTATGAACGTACAGTTCAGTTACTGCATTGTTCAAAGGTTAACCTACTTAGCATCATAAGCAAAAGACAAAACCACAGATGCATATCACAGTTAATTCACTGTATTGATATACGAATAGTTTGTTTCTTACTTATTTATCGATAAATTCTAAAAGAAAAAAAATAATAAAAATTACCAAAATAGTTAAATAAACTTTTAATTTATTCAAAAATGTTTCTCAATCAAAAATACTTTGAATTCACTGAATTTCAATCAAATTCAATATCTAAGAATTTCCGTAAAATTTACTAATTCAATAAAAATCACATAAATAAAAACTTACAGTTTAATCACCGCATTAGTTGATATTCTGATGATATAAATAAATAATCATCTGGATTCTCAAGTTAAATAAATAAAAAACAAATAAAAAATAAATAAATTGGAACGATTAAACGTACCAATTGTACTTTATTTTTACGATATTTGACTGTCTTTGAAACTATTCAAAAACATATGCTTTTATTCTTTAGCACTCAGTATGAAAATAAAGCATGGCCTCAAGTTTGTTGGGAATTCTGTCACACAATCATAATATAAAGCTTACTAGCTCTATTCATGATCATGCCCCTATAACCGTCATTATTATTTCTATGTACTAAACGGGTCCCTCCATAAACTTCATGCTTTGACTATGTTTGGGTTATATATCAACGTCACAAAGATTACAACATCACATCTGTAAGGCAGTTGCGTTATTTTACGCAAGCGTGTCGGGTTTGTTTGGTTTCTTGTGGTGGTTTTTTGAGCATGTGACCAGTTAAACTCTTTCTGACCGACTAACCTGTTGACAGGTCAATAATTTACTTATAGTAATGTTTTGATATAATACACATCATTGGCAAAGGTGAACATTGAAACCACTTACCCTCATAAATATATTAATGCAAACTGATGAACCTATGTATTTTGTTTATATTACCGGGTAAGATTAGGACTTTAAAAAAAAATGTTTAGTGATGAAATAGTTTATTTTGAACTAATAACCTTATTTAATGATTCATTTTATGATTTAAAAAAAAATTATTTTCAGAAAATATTCATTCTATGATTTAAAAAAAATGAATTTATTTTCAGAAAGTATCACCCTTTACAAACAGTTAAATCTTAACTAATAGACAAATTATAACAAGCGAATATATTCTACTGTATTCCCTCTGTACATTTTTGTTTTTGAAAAATTCAACATCAAGTCCATTTCTTTAGACAGAGACTTTTAAAAAATTGCAAAAGAGTATTACTTGATTAAAAATTTTCTTTCATTCTACATGTCATGATTTATTCGATGATTTAGAAATGTAATGTTTACAATACATTGAATTAAATGCTTGTTAAAATGATCAAATGGTTACATATTTTTTGGTTTGTTATGCGTGATTTAAATTTGAATGTCAGTTGCCACCTCCGAAGATATATATATATATATATATATATATATATATATATATATATATATATATATATATATATCGGCGAGTTATCGATAAAAATTAAAAAGAAAACACGAAAAACGTTCAATTTAGCTTAAGCGCTTTCATTTTAAAATCGTCAGAAGCTATATAATGGTATTATATAGCTTCTGGAGATTTTAAAATGATATTTATCGTGTTTTCTTTTTTAATTTTTTAACTATCTATCTATCTATCTATCTATCTATCTATCTATCTATCTATCTATCTATCTATCTATCTATCTATCTATAACCCCCAATCCATTAGTATGTACATGTAAACATTATTGTATCTTGAGGAATGTCGTCAGTTTAGTATTTAGACATGTGTTAAATTTTTCGTTAAGTATTTATACACGTGTTGTATCACTTCACGTTACAAAAGCACATTAAGTTACGTCGAAATGTAGTATTTCTTTTTAACTTTCTATTAACATGTTTTAATTTAAGAAATATTCTAATCATAACATATTACATTGTAATTAGTATATACTCTGACTATGGATTAAAGAGCAGGAAAAGTAGCCTATGTTAGTTATTACCATTAGTAATCAAGGTACAGATACAACAATAGTATATGTTTGTAGTTTTACAGAGAACTTTTAAACTAATCTATAAAGACATTGGAAAGTGTAGAAGTGTAAAATAAAATAAAAATCCTTTGTATACAGTAGTAAGTAAGCATTCTGTCCAATATAAGCCATCGTACATATATAATATGCTTAAACTTTCTTATTATTATAATCAAAATATAATATCAAAATACAAATAATTTTATCGATATAATTTAACATTTATATAAGATACATGTAAATGGTCTTCCAATTATTTACGGAGGCTTTGATCAAAGTACGCTTGAAAGATATTTGAAAAGCATGCCAAAAGTGGAACTTGCATTCACTATTGGCTGAATCGGAAATTGAGGAAGCTTAGTGGTAAACAAAATTCACACCTTGACTTTTCAGATATGATCTTTAAGTTATGAACTATCCTTTAGTATTGAAAATGCCAAAATTTTATCTTAATAATTTGAATATTTCCCCATATTTTATTAAAAGCTATTCTTTTTAAGGAGATACCTATAGTTTAAAAATGGACACGACAATCTAGCCCTCTTATCTTTACCTTTATTTTGATCTATTAGAACAAAGTGAAATAGAGTTCATTTCTTTTATTTCGTAATCATACGCCAGCTAATCACATGATGAATAGGACGTAACATGGGCCATACAGAAAAGTACATGTAAGTCGTGTAACTAACGCAGTCTAATATCTATGCGAACGGACTCTGCTTTTTATAATTATTTGCTTGTTACATCATATATTTTTTTTAAATCACATCGTAACTTTCTGTAAATGAACAAAAAACAAAGTCAGATAAAGCTTATTATAATATTTATTTTGTAACTTTCTGAAGAATCTGTTAAAAGTAAAATCGAATACATCACACGAAGGAAAAACAATATTTTGATAGAAACAGTAGTCAAAACGGTGAATGTTAAACATTGCGTAAATAGTAAAACGTTTATAAGAAACCATGAATGCCGCCATTAAATATCCCACGGATATAAATGTTAAGAGAAAAATTAAAGTTTTAAAAATATATAAATAAGCATCAACAAATTATTTCAAAAAAGAAGTTCTAATCATTTCATAGACCAATTCAATGCTCAAGTTGAATTAGAATAATGTGAATGAACTTTGGGAATGTTCATGCTACAAGGTTCAAAGACCCTACTTAATTATTTTGATTCTTTTCACAAAGAAACGCCCTTTTATCCTCGCAAGGCCTATCATTCCACGAACCAAAATAGAAGATTTCCACAGTCTAAACTCTCCGCTGTTTGATAATCATCAGGGTTTGATCCATACCAGTTTTTGTAGCTGAAGGGTTTGTTGAAGGTTTTCCACACAAAGGTGTTCTCGACCGAAATGTCGTTTCCACCCGTCCAAGTTCCACATTGGTAGGGATCAGCACAACCTGAAATTGGCGCGAAATATAATTTAAAACAAAAACAAAACAATACGAGTGCTGCAATAAGGTTGAATGACAAAAAATAGTAAAAGGGTTATTTCTATCAGTAATACATTTGGAACCATTTTAACAAGACATTGGACTTTCGTTAGGATATATATATCAATTTTTTTAAATCAAAACAAAACAAGTTAAAAATGAAGTTGGTTTCAAGTGAAATATTCACAGATTGCCTAGTTTTATCTTAAACACCAGCCACATTGCTGTTTGACACAACTACCTTAAACTCTTGTTAAAATGTTTCTAATAATAACCTCAATTCTACTATTCTATTGTATTTCCTGCAGTTCTTGCACATACTTATGTGAACAGTATAAACTCTTGAAAGATAAAAAAATCATATATTTTCTATGACGTATATCAGTTTAAAAATCAGCACCCATTGTGGGCCTACATTATCGTGTGTAATCATAATTTAAACATGTTGAAACTACACAATTAAAGGATAGCAACATTTTATTTCATTAATATTTTGTCTCAGAGGTCATGCAGTACATATCTATTTTATATGATGAAAATATTGGAATAGGTAGTTACCATTTACCTGCAATATTTTTTGTTTTGTGTATTGGTATTTATGAAAAAAATCGAACTTAAATTAGTGTATTTTTCGCTTTTCCACATCTAAGTGAATATTTTTTGTGTTTATTTAAGATGCCTAGCTCTATGAATACACCATGCCGATGAGATACATTTCATTTTCACAGCCCGTATCTCATATGTGAAAGTTAACAAAGATTGACGGACAGAGGATCGCCAGATAGTCTGGAAACCAGTACGCTGTTTTACAAACCAAGATTATTTTCTGCTTCAATATTTTCTTAAAAATAATGATACTGCAGATATCCTCATAATTATAATGTGTCAGAAACAACATATTAATTCTATTCATGAAAAAAGCTTGTATAAGGTTAAACCTATTGAAGCTTGTTAAATGTAAGCTATGTAAATGCTCTCTACATAGCTTATATTTAAAATATATATCTTATTTATAGAACCAATTTTAGAATATGCTGATATAGTTTGGGATAATTGTTCAGATAGAGAAGTTAAACTTCTAGAAGATATTCAAGTAACTGCTGCAAGGATTATGTCAGGTCTAAGAATTAACCCATCCAGGTCTGCTCTATATTATGAATTGGGTATTGATCTACTATCAGATAGAAGAAAGGTTCATGAACTCACACTATTTTATAAAATGGTCCATGGACTTGCCCCCAAATACCTACAGGATTTACTTATACCATGTGTACTACCGCAAAATAATTACTCACTAAGACACCAAGATGATTTCAAATTTGTTTTATCCCAGATAAAAACAACTGCCTTTATGAACAGTTTCCTACCTTCAACCATAAAATTATGGAATGAATTACCTCCTCAAATTAGAATTTTACCAATTGTGACTTCATTAAAAAAAGCCATAAAAAACATATTCTCTAGAAAGCCAAACAACTTAATGACTTTGGAAACAGAAAAGCAAATATTATACGCTGTCAGATAAGAAATAATGCAAGCAACTGGGGCTGACCTAATCATTTTTTGTGTGAAAATTCTATTTGTGATATGTGTGGTTATGTATATGAAAATGCTTATCATTATTTTTTGTCTGTCCACATTATGATGTACAGAGGCAAGTTTTTATACAGTCAATAAGTAATTTAAATTTAGATATCCCCACCTCTATGAACTTATTGTTATATGGGGACTGTAGTTTGCTTTACTAACAAAAATGTTGCTATATTTAAGATTGTACATGATTACATTTTAGCTACCAAAATATTTAAGTTTTAATATTTTTCACAGTGTCATTTAAACAGCTGAACTAATAGCTTACTACAACTATTTTTCGTTTTGCACATAAATAATACCGGTACCAAGCATCTCAATTCCACTTATTTTTCGTTTGTTTTTCCCCCTAATATTCTATTGTTACATTGTACCATCACTGTTTGTCAAATTGACTGTTTAAGAAGAAGGCTCAAATAGGCAGATTGCCTGCTGCCCAATCCTTATTATGTAATATTCTTACATATTAAAATATTGTTTAAATAAATAATGTGTCAGAACTGTTTAAAAGACGTTTTTATTTACTCGTTTGAAAACTACCAAAATTGTTGCAGATTTCATAATTCATCAAATGAGAAGGGACCTCACAAAGTAGTTATGGCATATCATCCTTTTGATTTTTCTGTACACAAGTATTTAATGTTTAGTAAGACAATTCTTAGACTAATGATCAACAAACATTTCAGCGTCAGTCGTAGAATTATAGGCAACTTTAAAAAACTTATCCAGTTTGTTTTATTTAATTTTTCTAATGTATTCATAAATTATATAGATAAAATGTTTTGTAATTGAGTTAGCCAAGTGACACAAAATCAGTTTATGCACTTCTGTGTATTTTGAAGGAATTAGTCCTACCCTATGACCCAATTATAATAGTTAGCTAGATGATCTTTTTAATTTTTAAGATAACTGTAAACAAACGGTTTTGCATTAATTTGACAGAGTTATTAACTAATTACATGTTAGCAACTTATTGTAGTATCAACACGAAATGTAATAAATATCGGTTGTAATTTTCAATGCACGGTATGTGTTTGCATCACCCGTATTTATAACCTCTAACGATAAGACAGTCGCGGTGATTAATCACAACAGGGTTTAACTGAGGCTGTGACACCGTCTTTTCAATTACATAAACATCGTTTAATTGTTTTTGGAGTTAATTTACACGATTATGAACTCGGAATACATGGCTTCTTCAAATTCTCTTTCGGAGAAAAAAATCGATTATTTCAACCAAAGTCGCCCCCTTGTTTGGTCTTTGTTGACACTCATTTAGAAATTAATAAACAATAAAAACAGAGGGAAAATGCACTTAATCAGAAAGAGCACAATTTAAAATTCATATATACCTACATATTTCCACCAACGAAATTATTTTCTGTTTAAAGTGAATAGAATCGAGAAAATCTAGGCATGTTAACAAAACACATTGAATTAATCACCATTGCAACCCCAACGATTGCTCAGAGGTCATACCGAATTACCAATTGAATGAAATGTCTTTTAGGACGTTGTTAATGTATCAGATTTTATCACTTTCGCAGGTAAACAATTAAAAGCCTATTTACCGAAGTCTATGTTCCAAATACCAGAATACTGAATTCAGGCGATCGTTCCCCAAGTTAATCAAAGTACTGAAGTACTGGCGAGAGTTGATTTTATCGATTGCAATTTATCTTAAAATCAACGATATGTTTTTGTGCATGGCAAGTAGTTTCTTATATGTATTTGAATATTGCGCACTTTTCCGCCAAGAATTTAGAGAACACCCCATATATGACTCATGGTGTGTAATATGTTAAGATAGAATTTATTCCATCAAACTACGTATCAGTAATAGAAATATTTCTGATAAATTGTATGGATACAAGCACATGAAGCAATATTGAACTCTAGTATCGTGCAACCAGACGCTCGGCTGTATCCGTTAATTTCCGACAAACAAGAGAGACTTGATTTAGGGAGACAGCCGAGCGTCTGGTTGAACGAGACTATAATGAAATCTAGCGTAGGAATAAATACGACTACAAAAACTATTTAAAATGTTCGTACCATTTAAAACCTGACTTTTTTCAAGGTATTTATAACTATGTTTCTTTGAAAAACAATGCTTCAGAATACATTACATCGAAATTATCTTATTTTCAAGAACTAAGTGTTGTCAGCTGTGTTGATTTGTGCTTAGGTCCAAACACTGTTTCACTTCAGGTTTGCCAGAGTAAATGCATAGGAGAGTTGGATAAAATCAAATCCGAAAAAAGCAATTGCAAAATGAAACAAAAATCAAAACAAGCTAAAACCACCGTCACAAGTGAAAATGACAACGCGTTGAAATATTTAACCCCAATTTACTTCACGATAATCGGCACCAATATATCTTCCATGTTTCATAGATTATAATATACGTGAACTGTCGCACAACAAACATATTGATCTTTGTAAAATTAACATCATGCATCCAATATGGTTGCTTCAAAGAACGTTGTTTTCGAGATGCGGTAGACTGGTCGTACGATAGACTGGCAATGCCTGTCATAGGATCAGTCTATATCGTACGAAATTGCCAGTCTACGAGAAATGGAATAACGAACCCGCTTTACTAGTATTTTCGTAATTAGCTCAAATTTGGAACATAATTACCCCTTAGTTTTTGCAATTTATATTTTCCTTTCCCTAAGGATGATTAATGCTAAATTACGTTAAGATTAACTCAGTAGTTCTTCCGAAGAAGATTTTTTAAAATGCACCCCTCTTTGTTTCGAGGTTTTCTCTGATTTGAATGGTTTGGTTTGAACTTATTTTATCAATGGCATTGGGCACAAGTTCCATAACTTATTAAGCCCTCTTTAACAAACATGTTATAAAGCATAGTAAAAGGTCACATATTTAAAACAGATGCAATATATATCACATACATTACTAAAGTTTCTTATGGCACTATAAAATAGATATAAATATGTAAAGTGTAGTACGTTACGAAAAACGTTCAGATTTTTATGTGAAAAGGTGAACCATAGAGAACAAAGTTTCATTAACACTATCACTAATTGCAACATCGCCCAAGAGCAACACATGTGTGTTGACTATATTCAAATTTCGGATCTTAAAAACATTATTAAAAAACTCATCTCTGGCGCGTGCATAAGTAGTACGTCAAGAGAAAAAATAATGATAAGTGTCTTCAACTTTTCCACATGTACATAAAGGCCTATCAATGATATTATATCGAAATAAGTCAAATTTAGTATGCAATTATGACGTAGTTTAGTATGGATTATATTGTAGAACCTATCTCCAAAAGAGAAGTATGATGGAGGAGATTTATTTATATTTAAAATATCTTTATCTGAAGTGATTAAATTGATGAAGGTTGATAGTGAATTAACCTCTCTGATATGCAGAGGTAGGGCGTTCCATTCCCCAATGACTGTTGAAACCTTCTTATAAGAATGCTTTGTGCCAAATTTGGTTGAATTTGGCCAAGTGGTTTTAGAGAAGACGTTCAAAATGTAAAAAATTTACAGACGGACATACGGACGGACAGACAGACGGACAACGGTGGATCAGAAAAGCTCACTTGAGCTTTCAGCTCAGGTGAGCTAAGAAAAAAAAATAAAAACGTAGCCTTATGTTATTTTAAACTTATGTATGGTAAAAGATCAAATTGTATAATGATACTTACTTTTATCTTTCAACAGGTTTTGTGTAATCCAGTTGTTTTCATCTGCAGTGTCAATTTCGACCAGATACGCTCCTACGAGTTGACAATTTTTCTTTAAAATGTAAAAAATGACATAAAATTAACTTTCATTTGTTTTTTCCAGCATATGCACTTAGACATTTTCTCTGAATGAACCATATATTAATTTTTCTTAAAAGGGTAATTTTTTGCCATTTACATATGTATATGAATATTGTAACGTGTCTGCCTGAACACGGTATTTATATTCAAAACAGGTCCCCTCAGATACATTGCTGAGGTGTTTGATTATTATGATAATTGTTAAAGATAATTTTATATATTAATTTTCCTTGTCGCTTTCCTAACGTTTATTGATTCAAACTCAAATATAAATATTTATACTAATGTATGGGCCCTAGCCGAACTCTATGTGTCGCTCCGAAACACTCCGTCGCTTCTATCGGTCGCTTCAAACGACCCGTCGCTTCTATCGGTCACTTCAAAGCGACCCCACGAAGCGCCCTTGTAACTGTTAACAAGGGTCTACCCGCTGAATGTAACAAGCAACGCTCACGAAGACAAGTTGCTTCTTTATACCGGTATTTTTGTTCTGCAAATTGCTGAGCAATATTGGCTTGAAAACAATAACCTTACCCCGAAGTATTCTCTTCAGCGTCTAAACTGCAACTGTGTCGTTGCGTTCGACTAAGCAAGGTGTGGTCATCGAACGGTAAAACTTTGGTCAAAGACATCAAAGACAAAGTTTATCACATTCGCGAGGAATCAGACCTGATTCAATTTGGTCAGGACATTCGAAACGATGACTGATGGACTAACTTTAGTGTTATACTGTACTAACTTCTCCACTCTTTTTGTGAAAGTGAACTATTATTATTTTATAAAACTACTGTTCTGGTATCATTCCGGAATAGTTTATTATGTTTAGTTATAACCCGGATTTATATATACATAACCGGTTCAGAGATTATAGAAGTACCTCCGCTCCACGAGCGCCACGCACAAATTCTCGGAACCACGTTCGTACAGTTTTTTGGTGACATAGAGACCCCACAGTGTATGTATTTTTATATTTTTTATATAACGTATAGAGTTATGAACAGTATATTTCTTTCTTATGCACTTTGACTTGTATGAAATTCCATTAAGGTATATTTTATTATTTGAATGGGCTCTGTGTACTTCGTGCAGTAAACAAATTTGTTTTTTTTTATATCTACGATATGTATTACAGCATTAACTAGATTAAATGTCAGTTAATTTACATGAAGTTCAGTGCATACTTGTTTACTTTCATGCTTACGGGTTTTTATATATTGTGATCATAAAATGAATACAGTTGAATAGATAGACTTCTTTAGATATGTGTAACTGTCTCCCTAACCTATATTATGCAATAACATGCTCATGCAATTGTGTAATAAGTGATTTTGTTTATATTTTAGTATCTACAGTTTATTCCTAGTGAATAAATGATGTAAACTAGCTGTCTGTGACTAATTTCTGAACATGGGACAGCATAGTAGATAACTGGTACTCAGCCTGCACCAATCCTAAGATGTCTACACATGAAACGGAGAAGGATCAACAAGGACACTTGGATGATGAAGGAAACATGGAAATGGAGGAGAAAGAACCAAGAACTTCAGGTCGTTTACATTAGAAAACACAGAAAGGACATGAACTATATTTAGAAAATCTCAACAAGCAGAAAAGCAAGTTGGCTAAAATAGAAAAAAGAATTAATTCTGACATTTTTTAATCTACTTCAACATCAAATTCAGCAGTTCTTGTTAAAGTGTGTGATAGGATTGAAGCTAATTTGAAAAATTATGAGGATACATACCATGAATATTTGAAAAGACAGAACAATGTAGAAAGTTTCAAAGAACTAAATTTGATGAACCAGTGTTTCACTCCATTTCATTACAATGTTATTCAGTGTTTACAAAAACTGAAAACTTCACAAACAAGGAAGATAACAAATGAAGAGTCAACGACAAGTAGATAAAGCATTAAATTCCTTCAGAAAGTAGAAGAAGCCAAAACCAAGTTGAGAATAACAGAGAGATCCATTGAATTAAAGCGTCAAAAGTCCAAATTGATCACGGAAGAAAACTTGAATGTTGCTAAATACAAACAAGCACAAGAAGATTTAGAAAATGAGTTAGAATTGTTGAAATGTCAGGGAGAACTGGAGCTTGCAGAGTCGAGGGTAAGATTTGAAATGATGGAAAATGAAGGACATGTATGTGATTTGGGGTTACCGAGGATAAACAGTGTCGATAAATCCAGAGAGTATGTAGAAAAAATAACTTTGGGTCCGAAACAAGTAAAACCTGAATCACAGAAAGAAGAACGAAACATGAATATTGGACAATCACAAACCAGCAACCACCAAGATAAATTCCTGCTCCAGAAGTGCCGCACTTCGAACAGTCGTTGACTTCAGCGCCGCAGCATTCAATTTCTCAACCTGTGATGGCTATGTATCCTCCGAGACCTATGCAATATCCTGGACAGGCATACATGCCACAATTGATGCAGCCGAGGTTTACAACTCAACCGTTACCACCTAGGTTTCCTCCTCAGATTTTGCAACCTAGGTATACACCAACTTCACAATCGTACAGACCACCTACTATAGCACAACCGCACTTGGATTCCACGTTTACACCGCGGTACCAATATCAACCCATTTCGTCTAGTGTTATTGACAATGCGGTGACTAGTGATACTATTAACAGTTATTTATTGAAAAAGACTTAGTTTCACAACGACTTAGAAGATATAATGATGACCCTTCCTCATATATCGTATGGAAAGGGACGTTCATGACTATTGTATCTGAAGCCACCTTAAATGATTTAGAAGAAATAGACTTGCTGTTACGATGGCTCGGACCTGAATCTACAGTTCAAGTAACCAGTATAAGAAGAGCGAACTCAAATAATGCGAAAATAGCTCTTCAAAAGTTATAAGAGAGATTGGATGAACGTTATGGATCCCCCGAATTTATAGAATCAAAACTGCGCATTCAAGTACAGAAATTTCCAGTGATTACCTTACCAAAGGACAAAACACAGTTATATAGCCTCGCAGATCTATTGGCAGAAATAGAGTGTCATTAAAACAATGCTAGATATGCCATGATTTTGTCGTATTATGATACCCCAATTTGTGTCAACCCAATCGTGAGCAAGCTGCCTGAAAAATTACAAAACAAATGGAGGGATCGTGCTGTTAAATATAAGATTCAAAACATTGTTCCATATCCACCTTTCCAGGAGTTTGTAAAATTCATTCATGAACTTAGCATATCTTTGAATGACCCAGGCTTTTCATTTGAATCTTCATCACCCGTAGGAAAGGATAAACAAAGATTCACCAGGAAACCAGCAACAGTAATGTCAAGAAAAACTGAAGTGCAGGAAGAAAAAGAAAACATCAGAAAAGATATGTGTTCTTTACATCCACATGCAATTTCGCATAATCTTGATGAATGTCAACTCTTCATGAAGAAACCTATGGAGGAACGTCGCAGATATGTAGCAGAAAATAAACTTTGTTTCCGTTGTTTACTTACAAAATTTCATAATAAAAAAACACTGCCGAGCTTACATTATAGCAAAAAATGTGGCAGCGGCAGTCATGTGACTGCTATGCATATAAAGCCTAGAAATCAATATATTCCTCAAATGGTGCAAGGTGGTGAGAGTGAACCATTCATTGTTGATTCAAAGTGTACTTCTATATGTGATGGTTTCCATTGACGCTCTTGTGCAAAAACAGTGTTAGTTCAAGTGTTCCCAGAAAATCACCTAGAATTATCTGTGACTGTGTATGCAATGTTAGATGGACATTGTAATAGAACATTAGCAACTACAGAGTTAATATACTCTCTTGGTGTGAAAGGAAACGAATTAATGTATAAGTTAATGTCATGTTCTGGAAGAGGACAAACTCTTGGTCGTCAAGTTCATGGATTTATTGTACAGTCTCTTGACTCATCGACAGTGTTGAAACTACCAACGCTCATTGAATGTCGAAGTATTCCACAAGACGTCTCAGAAATTCCTACACCAGATATCGCGTATCATTACCCGCACCTTCGTTCTATTGCTTCGGAAATTCCGAAATATGATCCAAATCATCAAATTGGACTTCTTATTGGAAGAGATTTAACAGACGCACATTATGTTTTTCAGCAGATAACAGGACCAAAAAACCATCCATTGGCTCAGAAGACATGTTTTGGTTGTTTCATCATTGGTGACGTCTGTTTGAATGGTAAACACCTACCTGAAGTCAGTGTGAGGGATCTCAGTGTAACAAGTTTCAAAACTAACATTTTACCAAACATTTTACATACAATATATCAACCATGTGACAAAGACCTTCAAATTCACATCCAGTCAGTAGATGAGGAGCTAGATATTTTCAGAAAATACAAAGATGATGACATTATAGACCTCTCTGTCGAAGATCGTGAGTTTATTCATATTATGGAAAATGAAATGAAACTAGAAGAAGGAAACTGGACAGCACCTCTGCCGTTTAAGAGGGATAAGCCAGCAATACCAAATAACAAACTTATGGCCCTCAAGAGAGCTCTGGTTTTAGATAACAGTCTTTATAAAAAATGTGAGAAAAGACAGCACTTTTTTACATTCATGGAAAAAGTTATTCAGAATGGCGCTGCAGAAATTGCTCCAGAACTAAAAGTTGGACAAGAAGTGTGGTATCTCCCATTATTCGGCGTTTACCATCCTAAAAAACCAGGCCAAATACGTGGAGTCTTTGACTCATCTGCGACGTACAAAGGAACATCACTTCACTGCACCAATTGATTTGGCTGAAAATTGATATACCTGAAATCTGTACAAGGTAACCAAATACATGTACATGTAAAAGCCGTTTTCTCTCTTCAATAAATATCAATGCGTAGAAAACTATGCCCAATCAGCCTTGAAAACATCGCTGGCTGGTATCTGATATTCATGACAACAACTGTGTTTGCGAGAAAAATGGAGGAAATTTATCATTTGACGGAACATATGAAGGTAACAAAAAATTTGTGCAATTCAAAAAGAAAAAGAATTAAATGTGTGAATCGAGCACGAAGTCATTGTGATTTAAAATAGTATCTTTCATGGGCAGCTTTTCTTTGATGTGTGTGTTTGGGGGGGGGGGGGGGTATACAGAAAGTCACGCAATGAAGACTTTCCGAAACGCTCCTTTTCAAAGTTTCCACCAACCAAACAATCTTCAGTATTCGAGAAAAAGAAAAATTATTCACCACAAAGACTGCATTCTTAGCGAGAATTGGGGGCATTTGATTGGCTGAATAACTGGGTTATGTTCTAATTTGAAGCGGGCGTACAAACGCAAAATTTAGGATTACAAAAGTGCTGACTTTGATAGGTTTAATCTTTTCATTAAGGAAAGTACCTGGTTAACTCTTATATCTGAAACCAGTAACGTCCCTGTCGCTGCTCAAAATTTTACCATTCATTTTCTTATATGTGTACGCGAGTGTATTCCAGAAAAAAGCTATTACTGTTCGACCTAAAGATAAGCCATGGTTCGATTCTACTATACGTAAAACAATTAGGATTAGAGATCGTCTACGTAACATTGCAATGAAAAATAACAAAATCTGCGACTGGTCAAAATATAAAAAATTCGAAATCAAGTCAACAACATGGAAAAGTAAGCATTTTCTAACTACTACGACAACATTGAAACTTTTATTGATGACTCTAGTAAAAGCAATAACAAACTATACTGGAAACTTCTCAAAGACGTTTTCCAAACGACAACAACCAGTGAAATTCCACCTTTACAAAAATGATAAAAATAATGTCATAACAGCGTTTTCTGATGTTGATAAGACAGAAGTGCTGAACAAATATTTTTCATATATCTCTAATATTTTGACTACCGGTAAGGTTTTACCAGAATTGTACTTACAATGTGATGAAACTATAGACAACATTTTTTTTAGAAGAATCTGAATTGACTGACATTATATCTGTTTTGCCAGTCAACAATGCTATTGGACCTAATAGTATCAGTCACAAAATGTTAAAATCAACCATGTTTACAATATGCAAGACTTTATGTTTACTTTTTAATAAGTCTCTTTTAGAAAGATCATTTCCTAATTGTTGGAAAATGGCCCATGTTCTACCTCTTTTTAAAAAAGAGGACCGATCACTCTCATGTTAATATAGACCAGTTTCTTTACTAAGCTGTGTAAGTTAAATAATGGAGAGAATTATTTTCAAACATGTTTATAATTATTTCCATAGTAACGAATTATTTCATAAATACCAGGCCGGTTTTTTTACCCGGTCACTCAACAGTGTACCAGTTTATTGAGACATGTCATAGTATTGTTAAGAATATAGATGAGGGTAAATCATGTTGCATAATCATGTTGCATTGTCTTTTGTGATCTCTAAAAAGCCTTTGACAGTGTTTGGCATAAAGGGCTTCTTTTTAAATTACAAACTTACGGTATTTGTGGCAATCTTTTTCAATGGTTTAGTAGCTATTTGTGTAACAGATTTCAAAAAGTGACATATAAAGATGTATTATCATCCAGCTTAAGTGTAAATGCTGGAGTGTCACAAGGATCTGTACTTGGGCCCCTTTTGTTTTTAATTTATGTCAATGATGTTGCACAAAATATGTTGTCCTTCTGTAGATTATATGCAGATGATAATTCAAACCAGTATGCGGATAAAAACTTAAGAAATATAGAAAATGTGTAATTAATTCATGACCTTAAAATATTAGAAAAGTCTGATGATTGGTTACTTAAATTTATTCTAATAAAACAGAAGTTGTATATTGTCAAAACGTAATGAAATCCCAGAACTGTTTTTTTTTTCAATATTGTCAGTTAGATATTGTTTCTTCTCATAAAAAGTCTAACGTTTTCTGATGATTTGAAATAGTCTGTGTATATCAATGATATAGTAAACATCGCTTGCAAAAAATTAGGACCACTTAAGAAACTCAAATTTACTTTAGGCAGAGACAAATTATCAAAATGTATATAAATTTTGTTAGACCAATATTAGAATATGGTTCTGTTGTATGGGATGGTTGTTCTTCCGCAGAAATTGAAAAGTTAGAAAAAGTTCAGCTTCACGCT
The DNA here is from genome assembly GCA_020458035.1 of Magallana ariakensis. Lineage (NCBI taxonomy): Eukaryota > Metazoa > Mollusca > Bivalvia > Ostreida > Ostreidae > Magallana > Magallana ariakensis. Next base: position 2,977,126 of record CM035816.1, on the reverse strand, counting down.
GCCAGAATTGTCACGTGACTTCCAATCTTGGCCTCCAGGGAATTATTGTATTTTGAAACAGGGTGGGAATCTCTGGCTAGAAGAAGGTAAATAGCTAAACTAACGATTATGTATAAAATTCATTACAATCTTGTACCACAATATCTTAATATTGCTAACATTTATAAAAAAGATACTTCTCGCTACAGTACTCGTTATGAAGACAATTATATACCTCCAATAGTTAAGTATGACACATATAAAAAATCATTGCTATAAGGAAATGGAATTAACTAAATTCGGATACCAAGAAATCAACATCCATCCGCCAGTTTCAAAGAAGCATCTCTAATAATACCAGTGATTTAAAAGTTCCTAAATATTTTGTTCATGATAAAAGAGTAACTAATATCATTCATACAAAATTAGGACACAGTTGTTTACTAAATTATGATTTACATAGAAGAAATATAATTGATTCTCCAAAGTGAATATGTGGAAAGAAAGAAGATAATTATCACTTTTAATTTGTTTGCAAACTTTCTTCGAATGCAAGAAATACTTTATTTAAAGAACTATTCCAAGTACACGATTTAGGTATTACAGATTCGCATACTTTACTATGGGGTATGATAACTTAGATTATAAAACTAATGTTAGAATTTTCACTGGAGTGCAGAACTTTATAACAAATTCTCGCAGATTTATATAAGTATTATATTTTGTTCTTTACCATTTTTTTCGATATATTTATATATATATATATATATATATATATATATATATATATATATATATATATATATATATATATATATATATATATTTCAAATGATCATTGTGACGTCATAAAACATTAAGTATATGTTGCGCTTTTCAGAGTTTTTTATGACGTCATAGCATAAGCGTTTTATAATAGTACGGGAAAAACATAAAATATATTAAAATATAAATAATTATAGTGTATTCAGTTGTGGTTTATAAATTGAAATGAAATGTTTTTCTTTTGTTTCACGTTCTTTTTCGGTTGTTGTTTTATAAAATTTATAGATTGGACACACTGTAAAGTTCGGAATAATGTTTTTGGCACAGTTTCTGAGGTGTCCGCTAACAGCCGTGCACTGGTATTTTGTTTCACGAATCCGTTGTCGGTGGACGGTCATTCGATGTCTGAGTGTATCCCCGGTTTTGCCAATATAGTGTTCTCCACATCCAGAACATGTTATAACGTATATTAAATTCAAACTTTCACATGTAATAGAAGAATGTATGTTGAAATTTCTGCTGTTTTTGAATTTGAACTGTTGGCCTTCTTGTAGGTAAGGACAGGTTGCACATCTTGGCTTTTGGCATTTACGGACAGCTGGTGTTTCTTCGATATTTTCAAATTTGGCACGGGTTAAAATCTTTTTCAGAGACGGACTTTGTCGCTTACTTTTAATAATTTGAAATTTGTTTAAGACTTCATTCATATTTTGATCACGTTCTAAAAGTGAAAGGTTGCTTTTAATAATTTGGAAGAACTCTTGATTTTTCGGGTTGTGTGTTGAGACGTAAGGGATAACATATTTTTCCGTTTTATCTTTTATCTGCAGTAGATCATTTCTATCAGGACATGTGGCTTTGTTGATTCCATGTTCAACTACTCATTTGGGATAGTTTCTTTGTTGCAGGAGGTAGCGTAGTTCACTTAGTCTTGAATTTAGAAGATTTTTGTCCGATATTATAGTACAAATACGTCTTGCTAAATTATATGGTATGTTGTTCTTAATGTGTTTCGGATGGCAAGAATCATAGACAAGGTATTGTTTTGTGTCCGTAGGTTTATAATATATATCAGTAATAATTTTGTCCCCTCTTTTTATGATCATAACATCAAGAAATGGAAGTTTTTCTTCACTACAGTCCATTGTAAATTTCAAATGGATGTTCAAATTGTTTAAAATATTGTAAAACGTATGTAATTCCTCCTTGGTTTTAGTCCAAACGATAAAACAGTCATCCAAAAATCTTTTCCATGAATGTTGTATGAAAGTTTTAAACTCAACACTAAATTGTTCCTCCAGGTTTTTATATAACTTTTCCTCCAGAAATCCTAGTACAAGTGTAGCGTAGGTTGGGGCAACTTTAGTTCCCATAGCTGTTCCAAGTTTTTGCGCATATATATCTTCCATCAAAATTCATGAAATTGTGTTCCAGAATGAATTTTAAACTTTGTAAAATGAAAAGCTTGGAGAAACGGTCATGAATTAGGTCTGGAAATTTATCGATCCAGTGTTCAATAGCTTCCAGTCCAAGTTCATGTGGGATGTTTGAATAAAGGTTGGTCACATCAAATGATACTAGAATGGCATCTTGTTGAACGTTTTCAGGAATATAACTTAAAAAATCAACGGTATCTCTAATATAACTTTTAACTTTGGAAACGTAAGGTTTTAATAATAGATCCAATAAATTGCTGATTCTATGCGTCTCACAAGATGGTCCCGCAACTATGGGTCGCAGTTTTAAATCCTCAGGTTTAGAAACACATATATATGTTGAGAATGACTCTTTACACAAGTTGTTGATAATCTGACTTTTATGAACCTTCGGTAATCCGTAAAAGTTGCTTGTCTTAACATCAAAAGATAACAAGTAATTAATTTCCCTTTTTGTCAGTTCTTGTCCATATCCTTCTATAATTTTGCTTAGTTTGTCCATAACATTTTTAGATTGGTAACTTGTTTGTTTTTCATAGTAAAGTTCATTTTTCTAATATGGAAAGACACAAGAGCTTATAATGATCCCTGTCCATTAAAATTACTGCATTGCCTTTGTCAGCTTCTTTTATGATTATGTTTGTGTCGTTCTTTAAATTTTCAATAGCCTCACAGTCTGATCTTCCTGTATTATCAAATAGTTTTTTTTCTATCAACACTGTCCTTAGGAAATTTTGAGATATGTTCAATGAATTTATCAAGGTTCTGGTTTCTACCTCGAGGGGGGATAAAATTGCTGGGGTTTGAAACGAGGGATTCGTCGCTGAATTCCTCGTCTAGGAAAAACTCTGCTAATCTTAATCGTCTACAAAATGCTTCAATGTCGTTTGTTAATTCCTCTGTATTATTTCTACGTGGGGTCGGGGTAAATTTAAGTCCCCTTTCAAGAACTTTAATTTGTTTTTCTGTAAGTGTTTTATCTGACAAGTTTATAACTTTTACGTCTCCTTGATTATTAGTAGTTGAACATTTTTTCGTTAAGTAATTTGGTGTTGCCTCGGGCCGAACTCTAAAAAAGAACTCTTGGCAATAGGAAATTTTCTCTGCTGACTTACATACCGATGAGGCCTTTCATGGAATGGAATTGGTGGTCTTCTGCTGTAGGAATTACTAAATCCATTGAATGAGTTGATTGTGGGTCTACCGTTATTAGAGTTGATTCTATTGAGGTAATTTCCAGAGCTGTTTCTTGTAGACGTGGTTGCTCTTTGATCGTCCCAGTGATTTTTTCTGGGGAATTGGTCCGTGGTTTTTTTTAAGAAATGATTTTTACCGTTGAATTGTGTCTTTCCATATTAGAAAATGAACTTTACTATGAAAAACAAACAAGTTACCAATCTAAAAATGATACGGACAAACTAAGCAAAATTATAGAAGAATATGGACAAGAACTGACAAAAAAGGAAATTAATACTTGTTATCTTTTGATGTTAAGACAAACAACTTTTACGGATTACCGAAGGTTCATAAAAGTCAGATTATCAACAACTTGTGTAAAGAGTCATTCTCAACATATATATGTGTTTCTAAACCTGAGGATTTAAAACTGCGACCCATAGTTGCGGGACCATCTTGTGAGACGCATAGAATCAGCAATTTATTGGATCTATTATTAAAACCTTACGTTTCCAAAGTTAAAAGTTATATTAGAGATACCGTTGATTTTTTAAGTTATATTCCTGAAAACGTTCAACAAGATGCAATTCTAGTATCATTTGATGTGACCAACCTTTATTCAAACATCCCACATGAACTTGGACTGGAAGCTATTGAACACTGGATCGATAAATTTCCAGACCTAATTCATGACCGTTTCTCCAAGCTTTTCATTTTACAAAGTTTAAAATTCATTCTGGAACACAATTTCATGAATTTTGATGGAAGATATATATGCGCAAAAACTTGGAACAGCTATGGGAACTAAAGTTGCCCCAACCTACGCTACACTTGTACTAGGATTTCTGGAGGAAAAGTTATATAAAAACCTGGAGGAACAATTTAGTGTTGAGTTTAAAACTTTCATACAACATTCATGGAAAAGATTTTTGGATGACTGTTTTATCGTTTGGACTAAAACCAAGGAGGAATTACATACGTTTTACAATATTTTAAACAATTTGAACAACCATTTGAAATTTACAATGGACTGTAGTGAAGAAAAACTTCCATTTCTTGATGTTATGATCATAAAAAGAGGGGACAAAATTATTACTGATATATATTATAAACCTACGGACACAAAACAATACCTTGTCTATGATTCTTGCCATCCGAAACACATTAAGAACAACATACCGTATAATTTAGCCAGACGTCTTTGTACTAAAATATCGGACAAAAATCTTCTAAATTCAAGACTAAGTGAACTACGCTACCTCCTGCAACAAAGAAACTATCCCAAATGAGTAGTTGAACATGGAATCAACAAAGCCACATGTCATGATAGAAATGATCTACTTCAGATAAAAGATAAAACGGAAAAATATGTTATCCCTTACGTCTCAACACACAACCCGAAAAATCAAGAGTTCTTCCAAATTATTAAAAGCAACCTTTCACTTTTAGAACGTGATCAAAAAATGAATGAAGTCTTAAACAAATTTCAAATTATTAAAAGTAAGCGACAAAGTCCGTCTCTGAAAAAGATTTTAACCCGTGCCAAATTTGAAAATATCGAAGAAACACCAGCTGTCCGTAAATGCCAAAAGCCAAGATGTGCAACCTGTCCTTACCTACAAGATGGCCAAAAGTTCAAATTCAAAAACGGCAGAAATTTCAACATACATTCTTCTATTACATGTGAAAGTTTGAATTTAATATACGTTATAACATGTTCTGGATGTGGGGAACACTATATTGGCAAAACCGGGGATACACTCAGACATCGAATGACCGTCCACCGACAACAAATTCGTGAAACAAAATACCAGTGCACGGCTGTTAGCGGACACCTCAGAAACTGTGCCAAAAACATTATTCCGAACTTTACAGTGTGTCCTATCTATAAATTTTATAAAACAACAACCGAAAAAGAACGTGAAACAAAAGAAAAACATTTTATTTCATTATATAAACCACAACTGAATGCATTATAATTATTTATATTTGAACATATTTTATGTTTTTCATTTACAGTTATAGAATATTCGAATATATTTTATGTTTTTCCCGTACTATTATAAAACGCTTATGCTATGACGTCATAATGAACTCTGAAAAGCGCAACATATACTTAATGTTTTATGACGTCACTATGATCATTTGAAATGTATGTACCTATGTATCTATGGTGATTGCTCAAAACTCCTGAAGATATCAATGAAACCGGTAGAGTTTTGAATCGGCTTTCTGCTATTTTTTATTATTTATTACTTGTGTGGTTTAACTTTACTCATTTTGGATTATATATATATATATATATATATCCAAATAAAATAAAAAGTCACAGTGTCCGGCAATATATATTAAAATGAAAAAAAATTTAACAACACTAATCGTAAAACGTAAGCGCTTTCATTTCTTCCTCAGACGTTTTACAATACATTTAAAAACAAGTGACGTTAGTGACGTTAAAATTCATGACGTTATACAAACAATACAATGACGTCACAATATAGTATAAGGAAACAGTTTATAACGTTCATGTTATTGCATAGTTAAGCAAAGTAAATACAGATACATATTAATTTTTTGCTATATCACTGTTTAAAGATGGTTTGAGAGTTCGTATAAAATGTTTTTCTTTTTCTCTCCTTTCAAGTACGTTGTCGCTATAAAATTTATAAAGCGGAATCACGGTAAAATGGCCTTTCCCGCAAATATCTAAATGTTCGCTAACTTTTATTTTACGGTATTCCGGATGTTGTATTTGCTGTTTGTGAACTCGGATCCTAGTACGGAGTGTAGTTCCGGTTTCGCCGATGTAGTATTGTTCACATCCCCCGCATATTATACAATATATTAAGTTTTTGGTTCCGCACGTCATGCTGGAGTTTACTTTAAATTCCCGCTCTCCGATTTTAAAGATGTTTCCTTCTTTTAAATATGGACAGGTTCCACATCGTTGATCTGGACATTTTCTTACTCTATGCAAATTGTTATTGCATAAGTTTGATTTGCAAAGTATGCGTTTCAGATTTTTAGGTTGTCTTTTACTTTCTATTACGCGGAAATTTCCGAGAACTTTAGACATCCTTTCATCTGTTTTGAGTACGTCGTTTAGATGTTTAACAAACGGTGTGATGTTTTTATTTTTCGGATTGTAGGTGGTAACAAATGGAAGGATTTCTTGTGTTGTTACATCAGGGGACGGAGGATTAGCGAACATTTAGATATTTGCGGGAAAGGCCATTTTACCGTGATTCCGCTTTATAAATTTTATAGCGACAACGTACTTGAAAGGAGAGAAAAAGAAAAACATTTTATACGAACTCTCAAACCATCTTTAAACAGTGATATAGCAAAAAATTAATATGTATCTGTATTTACTTTGCTTAACTATGCAATAACATGAACGTTATAAACTGTTTCCTTATACTATATTGTGACGTCATTGTATTGTTTGTATAACGTCATGAATTTTAACGTCACTAACGTCACTTGTTTTTAAATGTATTGTAAAACGTCTGAGGAAGAAATGAAAGCGCTTACGTTTTACGATTAGTGTTGTTAATTTTTTTTCATTTTTATATATATATATATATATATATATATATATATATATATATATATATATATATATATAAACACAAAGAATAAGTCCAATGCTCAAACAACTTTTATCTATAGCGCTTTCGCCCTACCGGGCTCTTCAGTAGATTTAAACAAAGTAAACAAGAACATTATGACGTCAATCTCGTGACGTTAGACAACGTTATACAAACATAGTGTTCAAGACGTGATTATGACGTCAAAACAATATACAGTGTATAGTATAAGAGTCAACACAAAAATGACTGCCGTCATGAGAAAAGGGCCCTTATCTTTTGACGTCACAATGCTCAGAAAACGACGTCATAGTAGCGGCATTGTAAACGCAGTTTTTTTAATTTTCTGTTTCTATTTTTTTTCTGCGTCTGTGTTGTGTTTTTTGAATAATTAGAGTATGGCCTTGTTTAAATACCGATAATAATAATTGATAACTAATAATAATATATAATAAAATAATTAAAAAATAATTTATAATAATAAATAATAATAATATAATAATTGACGTTCGTGACGTCGTGTCGTTTTCGACCAGCTGCGTCAAAGTCGTGGTAACATGTCTTACTAAAATTGTCATAAAATGCTTAAAACACGGAAGATTTTGGATATCTTTGTATATTTGTATTCAGAAAGAGATGACTAATCGGAATTGAGAAAAAAGTGAGTTTGTGAAATTTTGACCTTAAGGGCCCTTTTCTCGTGACGGCAGTCAAATAATGATAAAAAATGATTATAAAAATGATAACGCGCACTCTATCTGCGAGTTTGGTTCCAGTTTGTCCTATGTAATTGTCACGTCTGCTGTGGAGTATACACGTCAACCTCCAAATCTGAAGAACATTCTTACCAAAGCCAAATTCACTTCAAACCCCGTTAAACCATCTGTATCTTAATGTGAGGATCCACGATGCGGGACATGTCCTTTTCTTCAAACCGGTCCTTCCATAAATTTCAAAAACGGCATGCATTTCAACGTTAATTCAACAATGAATTGCAAATCAAAGAACCTTATTTACTGCATGACGTGCCCTACCTGTGGTGACAACTAAATAGGACAAACTGGAACCAAACTCGCAGATAGAGTGCGCGTCCACAAACAGCAGATTAGAGACCCATCTGTGAGGAACACTCCATGCAGCGGCCATTTCGATATATGCGGAAAGGGAATGTTTTATATTTTCCCCTTTTATAAAGTTAAAGAAAACAATGAACAATTGCGTAAAGCTAAAGAAAATCACTTTGTTAAACTGTTTAAACCAAAGTTAAATTCTTAATATTGTTAATTTTAACATTTACGTATGATATCTCTTCAACTGTACATACATGTATGTAATTATGTACAAGAGACACTGGACTTTTATCATTAGTTTTGTGTTGACTCTTATACTATACACTGTATATTGTTTTGACGTCACTGTGTTTTGACGTCATAATCACGTCTTCAACACTATGTTTGTATAACGTTGTCTAACGTCACGAGATTAACGTCATAATGTTCTTGTTTACTTTGTTTAAATCTATTGAAGAGCCCGGTAGGGCGAAAGCGCTATAGATAAAAGTTGTTTGAGCATTGGACTTATTCTTTGTGTTTATTCATCCCCGGTACCAAGAAAAAAGATTTATTGGATATATATATATATATATATATATATATATATATATATATATATATATATATATATATATATATATATTATGTTTTATTACAATTGTAAATTATTTGTATTTGGGTGAGAACCCTTTGTATATTATATATATTCAATAAAAAACCAAACTGCAACTGACTCCAGACTCACGTTTTCTGAGTATTTATACCATTTGATTACGTGATATGAGTTACTCGGAACAATCAGAGAATCGGGAGTTTGCGACTTTAGAGTGTTTTAGGTACTCACCACCAACTTTCATTTACCATCTATATTACAATATCAACTGTTTATCAAATCAAAATTGTTTTTAAAGACTTTTTTAACATGCAAAAATATTAACGTAATGTACATTGAATGTTTTCAATGAAAATGTCTAATATTCAATATATTTTTATAATGTATATAAACCTTTTAGAATGAATGTAAAAAATGGGGAAGCTCCATTTCCTAAATCTGGAAAATTTTATACTTACAGATGCAGATTCGAAGCTGAGTTGTTCAGAAGCTCTAAAGTAGCAGTGACCGTCGTATGCCTTCCAACCAGAATCACAGACTAAACACATAACATGTATAAAGTTCAAATATTTTAGACTTGGCTTGGTTTGTATAGGAGTACTAAAATTACTTTTTTTTTGCAAGATACTACTGATTTATTATTTATTTTTTGATATTTTATTTTTGGTGGATTTAGCTAAAATCACACTTATTATTGTGAAAAATATAGTAACTACGAAAATACGTATCTTTTAAAGTGTGAATTTCACTAAATTGTGTACGAAAATTGATGCCCTAGGAAATTACTAAAAACAATATGTAAATTTGTGGCAAATGACCCTATCAAAACAATACACTAGATATTGTACTTTACTGTAATATACAAACAATATACTAGATATTGTACTTTACTGTAATATACAAACTGTGCGTTGATGGTGTAAAAGACTGAAATGTATCAAAACATGAAGGTAAAGTACACACGTTGCGTGGGCGGCGTAGTCGTCTCTTGCTATGTTATAGCCAGTGGCTGTTTTATAGATTGTTGTTGCCTTGGGAAGTTCAACACAAGCACCACAGTCGTAAGAACAGCTAAATCGTTAGCACTCAAATCGAACCTTCCAGCAGAAAATAGAAGCTCTATATTTTATTTTTACCTGACAAAAATAAAACTATATTTTGAATATTTCTTTTTTTACAATAAACTGAGGCAAATTTTAAATTGCATAGTTCATCATGTCGTAAAAGGAAACTGATTAGTATATTAGGTTTCACAACTTGTTTCCGAATCCTATTGTAATACAACTCAACCTGCTGCGCATTCATGTACTATAATATATTTTCTATTGCAATAAAATATTGTTTACACTTACATGTCCTAGGTTTTTTTTTTAAAGGGTTGTAATTTTTCGTATCGTTATGTTTTCCTTTTGCTCAGTCAATCAGATCACAAAATAATGGGCTTCTAAGACAAATCTAATTCAAATCCACAAAAATAAGCCCCGATATATATAAATGATTTAACAAACCAGTATTACAATCTATTACGAATCGACTTTGGTTATATTAATATTTGTGGGCATCAATTTTCGTGCATAATGAAAAAAAAAACCAACAGTTTCAAGGCTATGTAAAAGGAACAATTATCTTATCAATGCATTGTGTTATTAGATATTGCACTTGATTGGAAATTCAATTTCATGGATCATCTTATCTTTGAAATCAACGTAAATTTGCATTCAACGAATATTGTTGAAACCCTTGTATGATACTCACACAAAGAGGCTGCGAGAGTAGTCCCTACAACCACACTGCTTAGTAGTAAACGGTTATTAGTGGTCACTGCGGCGGAAGTTAACATGTTGGACATCACAATAAATGTTATTAGGTAGATCATCAAATTTTGCCTCGCTTGATTTTTTATTCCGAAAAACATCTTTGCTTCTTTCTACTGAGAAGGTGCTGCAAATATAAGATATGTAAATAGAAAGCGTCATGTCATTGGAAAACTAGTAGTTGATTCGACTAACGTGATATATCCGGCATGGTAGAAAGCGTCTTGTCATTGGAAAACTAGTAGTTGATTCGACCAACGTGATATATCCGGCATAATAGAAAGCGTTCTGTCATTAGAAAACTAGTAGTTGATTCGACTAACGTGATATATCCGGCATAGTAGAAAGCGTCATGGCATTAGAAAACTAGTAGTTGATTCGACTAACGTGATATATCCGGCACAGTAGAAATCGTCATATCATTAGAAAAGTAGTAGTTGATTTAACTACCGTGATATATCCGGCATAAAAGACTGCCCTTGATTTACAAAAGGTTCAAAGTACAAAAAATTATAAAAAAGAAGATGATGTCTTTTAAGATTAGGACTGCAATACATGGACCTTATGCATTTGTTTCTAGCGGAAATATGTAAGCTTTAAAGTATTAATCCGACATTCCTCTAACTCTATCCCCAGCTTTTGTATTATGATATGTGCGGGGGAGACCTCCAATTGCAAAAAGCGTAATAATGAATAATAGAAGCATGTATCGATATTTGCAATAATCTCACAATTTGTACGTATCACGAATAGATTTGACCTTTTTATTTCAGAATTCAAAGAGTTCATATACGTCTAATGTATGTGAATTATAACAAAATAACAAGTCAATGATGACCATTTTTGTGATCAGCGTCGGCCAATCACAGTTGTGTTTGTATATGAGGCATCCGGGTAATTTCGCTATTTGCGCACAGATTATGCCTCGCACTACTTTGTAAACAATGCAGTGGAAACTTAGTGTAAATCTTTAATTACATATTTTGATGCATTTCAATTTGGGATTCAAACTTTTATACAGTTACATAGTGATTCAAATCATGTTTTGCCTTACATGCGTAAGAATTTTATTTAGAAGTACACTTCGCCCACTATAAGTAATGTTCAGCTAAGGTGGCAGGGGATAGTTTGTTTTTTTTGTAGAGGAAATGTTAAGCAGATAGTGCTCATATATGTGATCTAATTTTTCAGTGGATTTTTTAATTTGCTAAAATTGGTTTACATGCAGGGGACACATGGTCCTGACTCTTGAAAATGTTTATACATTTCAGAATAAAACAAGTACAACTTACATATAGCACTATAAACAATAGCCACGGATGATCTCAAAAATTCCTGAAAAATTGCCAATTTTCACACTTTCACGGGTCCAGCCACGAGCTCCAGTCCCATGCAACTTTTCAAGCACAAAACCGAAAGTGAAAATATTGGCCACAGTTTCGCATTTTCATTCTTCATTCCATATCTAATTAAAAGTGCTACCAATACTAAAGTGTCATATATCAATAAAAATCAACATGAGCTCCTCTATCCAAAATATGAATGCAATAAATATTTTAGCAATTTATACCTCTCAAATAACCAGCCAAATCTCAGGTTCTCCCTATATTTTTGAACGGGTCTTTCGTTCGAAACTATACCCTGCCACCTGTTTTGAAAACAACACAACGCGATTTATGCTATTTCAAGTATATTTTAGTTTTACCATAACATAACTCATGATTTTGATAATTGAAATCACCGATCATTTCTTTAAAAGGAATACTTGTTTCTGTACTGTTTACCGACATCTTGACAATCTCTTTAACGTATTCTCATGGCATGAAATCTCATTCAAATAAACGTAATACTATACGTGTCGTGTGTTAGCCTGGTTCCCTGGCCTACCCATGATCCTACGCAGGAACCAGGCAAGCCGTGCGCAAGCTGAATTTTCCTTACTGCAAGGATACCTTATATTCCTTATCTGCCAAGTCAAACCACAGATAAACTGTATTTAATAACTAAAAAAAACCCTTGTGTTTCGACAAATCTACAGGGAAAAGGTATACAGATTTCATTTCTTTTATTTCGTAATAATCATCTGCCGACGGATGATGAATTTGACAACCAGAAAACCATATATAACACGGTTGATTGATGATTGACTGATATCTTACACCGTGTGTGTATAGTATATGTAACCCTCCAGCAGGGCTGTTGTTAAACACTCTGTAAGGAGGCGGGGTGGACTACAAACTAGCCATCAGATCTTACTTAATCTTATAATATGATACTTTTAGCCACGAACTGTCATTTAGTAAAGAAAAATACCAAATATTTCAGCTCTGAATTGTTTCTTATATCTTCATATAGAACTTTTTTTCTCAAGGAGATTAATACCCAGGTAGCACGTAACGTTTTCATAACATTATATTCTAGTTGTAGAAAGGTTTTTAGAAAGTGTTTCGATATAAATGTTTTCATAGCGTAATGATAACAGTTTAAAAATGTTTTTATAACGTTGAAATATAGATTACGTAGAACCAAACTAAAACATGTTTGAAAAGCGTTTTTACAAACTAGCCATCAGATCTTACTTAATCGTATGATATGATACTTTTAGCCACGAACTATCATTTAGTAAAGAAAAATACCAAATATTTCAGCTATGAATTGTTTCTTATATCTTCATATATAACTTTTTTCTCAAGGAGATTAATACCCAGGTAGCACGTAACGTTTTCATAACATTATATTCTAGTTGTAGAAAGGTTTTTAGAAAGTGTTTCGATATAAATGTTTTCATAGCGTAATGATAACAGTTTAAAAATGTTTTTATAACGTTGAAAAATAGATAACGTAGAACCAAACTAAATGTTTTAAAAACATGTTTAAAATGATATTATAAACATTAATATTGTAAACTCCCTTTAACGTCACTAAAACATTGCTATCAACATAGACATGACTAATCAGAAACACTTTCAAAATTGTTTTTAAAGCGTTTCAAAAAGGGTTGCTTTAACTTTATTTGTTTTTTACTATATATGATTTCTTTTGATAGGACAATAATCTTTTACAAAGTGTCTGTCTGTGGACTCGTTTGGATAACACTTTTTTAAAATATATTTTTTCTGTGAATAAAATTCAACTTTACATTGTTGTTGATTTGGAATTAATTGATGATTATGCTGACCGAGTTCCGATTTCCTACTTAATTGAATATTTAAGTCAGTGAATATGTTTATAGCGGAATGCCATATGGCTAAAACCGCGTTATGTTTTCCGCCGTTACATTTCAATGCAGTAACTGTGGTTATCGAGAGTTTTAAAATTCATAAATCGTAAACAGAGGCAAAGAGAGACAGGCAGCAGTTTAAAGTGAGTATAGATTTTTGTTGCATTTAAATAAAATGTGAACTTGTTTCAGATATATGCGTTTTTCGGAGGTTTTTCTCTGTGTCGCTTCTCATTCCGGAAATTTAAGGTCCATTAGGGTTTGGTTTTATTGGGAAGCTGCAGACAACTTCCTTTCTAGAACGCAGAAGGATAAAACGTACGCTCAACTAGGACCCCAGGTCACCTGCTCATTCACAACTACCAAATCTGTGCACTCCGCTACAAAATGTAGTGCATTGCAACCGCAAAATGAAAGTAGAATAACTTGTACCACTGCCTAGCCTTTAGAAATGTAATACAACAAACAGAAAATGTATTTTTCTAAAGAATAACCATCTAAGGATTGGAAAGATACTATAGAGGATAGAGTATCCAACATTGACTTTTTTTTTTTAAAGATATATGATATAAGTTTTATAAACATTAGGTGACCTGTGGTCTCCCTAATGATATGCTAAGTTTTAGGTGACGTTATTAATGTAACACAAAATCCTCCTTACTAAAATATCAAAGTAGATGACCTCCTTACTCTGTATACGTATGTCTAGCCTGTAGTAAGATGTAGTCTTGCCCCCCCCCCCATTATTATTAGACTTTTTACTGATACTTTAAGATAATGGTATAACGATTTGGTAATAAACTACATTAGGTGACCTCTGGTCTCCCTAATAATACATCATACCACAAAGGCAACCTTATCAACTTAACACTCTAGCTAACATCTGATTTGTTTATTGTTATTACGGAGTAGGTGTTGCCCTGTATACAGGTTGTGAGGGTTGGAGTTCACCACTTCCCTCTCCTACCCCCCTTCCCCCGCTCCACCCACCACTTCCCTAAATTTTCACTTATCAAATTCAAAAATTAATCAAATTGCAAAAAATAAACACGGAAAACATGGACCTATTGTGAATTGCATCTTATAAATAGATGAAGACGAGCAAATTGTCACCCCTTCTACCTTTGACGACATAAAATTAGGAAAAACTGTGTACCGTTTTTGCTTGTTAATAAAAAAGTCTGAGCTTTTTGTTTTCAGTTGATTTGGGTTATAATTCTTCACACACAACATTTTTAACCTATTGTCTCCTTATAACTTATGCAACCTCTGGTCTCCCCGATGATGTACAATATAAGGTGAACTCTGGTCTTCGTATTTATTAACATCTTTATGTGACATCTATTCCTCCTAATAATTACGTTCTTCCTAATAAACAATACAAATATGATGCATTCTTCCCGTCTTGTAAAATGACAAAAGATAACCTCTGGTATTCGTATTGATTTACAAAATATTACATTGATTTAGAAGCTAAGGTGACCTCTGGTCTCCTAAAAGACATTCCACTTCAGATGACCTTGGTCTCTCTACAGTGGATGACTAACGGTGATTATCCATCTTTTAAAAGAAGGTGACATCTGGTCATCGTATTAATTAACAAAATAATACAATAATTTAGGACCAAAGGTGACCTCCCATCTCCTTATGGATATTTTACTTAATTCCACCCCTGGTCTCTCTACAGTGGACTACTTTGTTTAATCTCCATCTTGAAAAATGACTTTAGGTGACATCTGGTCTCCGTATTGATAAACAAAATTATACGACATAGAACTAAGACCTAAGGCGACCTCTGGTTTACCTACAATGGATGAACCTTAGGTGACCTCTGGTATCCTTTTAGATATTCCACTTAAGGTGACCCCTGGTCCCCCTATAGTAGATGACTTTTTTGAATCTCCATCTTGTAAAATGATATAAAGTGACATCTGGTCTCCGTTATAAATTAACAAAATTATAACGACATAGATCGATTACCAAAGGTGACCTTTGGTTTTCCTACAGTGGATGGCTTCTAGGGAATATCCATCTTGTAAAATGACATAAGCTAACCTCTGATCATCGTATTGATTTACAAATTCATAACTACATTTGTTTAGAACCTTAGGTGACCTCTAATCTCCTTATAGATATTCCACTTAAAATGACCCCTTGGTCTCTCTGCAGTGGATGGCTTCTGGAAAATGTCCATCTTGTAAAAAAGGGTGACATCTGGTGGTTGTATTAATTAACAGATTACTACTTTGATTTAGGACCTAAGGTGACTTCTCATCTCCTTATGGAAACACCAGTTAAGGTGACCCCTGGTCCCCGTTAAGTGGATGACATCTGGTGAATATGCATCTTGTTAATTGACATTAGGGGACCTCTGGTCTCCTACTTAAAAAAAAAATATTACTACAATAATGTAGAACATACGGTGACCTCTGGGCTCCTCATGGATATTTCACCTAAGGTGACTCCTGTTTTCTCTGCAGTGGATGACTTCGGATACATGCCCATCTTGTAAAAGAAGGTGACATCTGGTCTTCGTATTGATGAACAAATTACTATATTGATTTCGGACGTAAGGTGACCTCTCTTCTCCTTATAAATATTCCATTTTAGGCGACCCCTGCTCTGCCTACAGTAGATGCCTTTTTGAATCTCCATCTTGCAAAATGACATTAGGTGACCTCGGATCTCCGTTATTTGTTAACAAAATTATAACGACATAGATCGATTACCAAAGGTGGCCTTTGGTTTTCCTACAGTGGATAGCTTCTAGGGAATATCCATCTTGTAAATCAACATAAGGTGGCCTCTTTGATAATAAAATCATTACTAGTATTTTATTGATTTAGGACCTAAGGTGACCTCTGGTCTCCTTGTACGTAATTTTAATTAAGGTGACCCCTTGTCTCCCTACCATGGCTGAATATATATCTCGTAAAATGATTGTAGGTGACCTCTGGTCCCCCCATGGATAAACAAAATAATTATTTTATTGATTTAGGACGTGAAGTGGCCTCTGGTCTCATTATGGATATTCTTTTAAATGACATTCAGAAGACAAATGACTTCTGGTGAATGTCCATTCTTGTAAATTAATGTCCAACTTGTAAAATGACACAAGACCTCTAGATCTGGTCTCCCTATAAATTATAACAAAATTATTGCTTCAATAATCAAGGAGCTGATTTTACCTCTGCTCTCCCTACGGATGTTTCTCTAAAGGTGACCCCTGATCTCCCAACAGTTGCTGAACCTAATGAATTTTTATCTTCGAAAATGACTGACCCTATAGTTTAGCAGAATAATTAGGACCTAAGCTAACCTCTTGTCTCCTTATGGATATTTGACTTAAAGTGACCCCTGGTGTGTGGTCTCCCTATAGTGGCTGATTGACTGGTCAATCTCTATTTTCAAAAATGACATATGGTGACCCCATGTCTCCTTATAGATGAACAAAACATTTCCTTATTGATTTAGGACCTAAGGTGGCCTCTGGTCTCCTTATTGATGTTCTACTTAAGATATCCTTACAGTGGCTGGTAAATCTCCATCTTCAAAAAATGTCAGAATGTAATCCATGGTCTTCCTAAAGAATATATTACCAAAACTAAAACTACATTGATTTAAGACCTAATGTGATCTTTGGGGTTTTTTATATGGACATTCTACTTAAGGTTACCCCTACTCTTCCTATAGTTGATGCTTCTAGTGAATTTCCATCTTCAAAATTGCGTTTAGGTGACCTCTGTCTTCCTATAGATGAACAGAATTATTATTTCATTGATTTAGGACATAAAGTGACCTCTGGTCTCAATATGAATATTTTAATTGGAGTGACCCCTGGTTTATATAGATTAACAAAATTATTACACCATTGATTTAGGACCTTAGGTGACCTCTGGTCTCCTTATTGATGTTTCACTTAAGGTGACTACTGATCTCTCTACGGTTGATGGCTTCTGGTTTATTTCCATATTGTAAAATGAATTTGAGTGACCTCTTTTTCCGTATTAATTAACAAAATTGTTACTACATTGATTTAGGACGTGGGGTGACCGCTGGTCTTCAAATGGATATTCCATTTAAGATGACCCTGGTCTCCCTACAGTGGCTGACTTCTAGTGAGTCTCAATCTAAGGTGAACTCTGGTCTCCCTATATATTAACAAAGGTTTATCTCATTGATTTAGGACGTAAGGTTATTCCACTTAAGGTGAACTCTGGTCTCCATACAGGGGCTGAATTCTGGTGAAGCTCTCAACCTTGTAAAAATCTTAACATAAGGTGACCTCTGGTCTCCCTATAGATAAAATTATTACTTTATTGATTTCAGGCCTAAGGTGACCTCTAGTCTCCTTAAGTTGTAAGGTGATATTTAGTCTTCTTACAGTGATTGACTTCTGGTGAATATCCATCTGCAAAACTGCATTGAGATGACTAGTCTTCGTTTGATTTACAAAATTTTAACAATATTTCATCAATCTGTGACCGAGGATGACTTTAAGTGACCCATGCTCTTTAGATGAACAATTTTTTTAATGGTTTAGGACCTAAGGTTACCTCAGGTATCCTAATGGATTTTCCACTTAAGGTGACCCCTGGTCCCCCTACAACGGCTGAATTCTGGTTCATTGCCCAGTCTTGTAAAATGACATAAGTTGATCTCTGGTCTCTCTATAGATAACAAAATTATTACTTTAATGATTTCGGACCTAGGGTGACCTCTAGTTTCCCTATGAATGTAAAGTGATATTTAGTCTTCTTACAGTGCTTGAATTCTATTGAATATCCATCCAACTGCATTAAGGTGACCTTTGGTCTTCCTATGGATTAACAAAATTATTATTTCATTGATCTAGGACCTAAGATGACCTCTGGAGTCATTATGAATGGTTCACTTAAAGTGACCCATGCTTTTTAGATTAACATTTTCTTTTTATTAGTCTAGAACCTAAGGTTACCTCTGGTCACCTAATGGATTTTCCATTTAAGGTGACCCCTGGTCCCCCTATAGCGGCTGAATTCTGGTGAATTGCACAATCTTGTAAAATGACATAAGGTGACCTCTTGTCTCTCTGTAGATAACAAAATAATTACTTTATTGATTTTATACCTAAGGTGACCTCTAGTCTCCCTATGAATGTAAGGTGGTATTTAGTATCTCAAAACAGTACTTGAGTTCTGGTGAATATCCATCTACAAAACTGCATTAAGGTGACCTTTCGTCTTCCTATAGATTGACAAACTTATTACTTCATTGATCTAGGACCTAAGATGACCTCTGGTGTCATTATCAATAGTTCACTTTAAGTGACGCATGCTCTTTAGATAAACAATTTTTTTTAATTGGATTAGGACTAAGGTTACCTCTGGTTACCTAATGGATTTTCTACTTAAGGTGACCCCTGGTCCCCCTACAGCGGCTGAATTCTGGTGAATTGCCCAATCTTGTAAAATGACATAAGGTGACTTCTGGTCTCTCTATAGAAAACAAAATTATAACTTTATTGAATTCAGACCTAAGGTGACCTCTAGTCTCCTTATGAATGTAAAGTGATATTTAGTATCTCCACAAAGTGCTTGAGTTCTGGTGAATATCAATCTTCAAAACTTTATTAAGGTGATCTTTGGTCTTCCTATAGATTAAAACACTTAATACTTCATTTATCTAGGACTTAAGATGACCTCTTGGATTTTCCACTTAAGGTGACCCCTGGTCCCCCTATAGCGGCTGAATTCTGGTGAATTGCCCAATCTTGTAAAATGACATAAGGTTGACCTATTGTCTCTCTGTAGATAACAAATTTATTATTTTATTGATTTCGGACCTAAGGTGACCTCTAGTCTCCTTATGAATGTAAGGTGATATTTAGTATCTCTACACAATATTTGAGTTCTGGTAAATATCCATATATATACAAAACTGCATTAAGGTGACCTTTGGTCTTCCTATAGATTAACAAACTTATTACTTCATTGATCTAGGACCTAGGTTGACCTCTGGTGTCATTATGAATAGTTCATTTTAAGTGACGCATGCTCTTTAGATTAACAAAAATTTTTAAATTGGATTAGGACTAAGGTTACCTCTGGTCACCTTATGGATTTTCCACTTAAGGTGACCCCTATAGCGGCTGAATTCTGGTGAAATGCCCAACCTTGTAAAATGACATAAGGTGACCTCTGGTCTTCAGATAGATAACACAGTTATTACTTTATTGATTTCGGACCTTAGGTGACCTCTAGTCTCCTTATGAATGTAAGGTGATCCTTAGTCTCCTTACAGTGATTAACTTCTGGTTAATATCCATCTTCATAACTCCTTTAAGGTGACCTGAGATGACCTCTGGTGTCATTATAAATAGATCACTTTAGATTAAAAAAGTTATTTTATTAGTTTAGGACGTAAGGTAACCTCATGTCTCTTAATTGGTGTTCGAGGTAAGGTGACCGCTAGTCTCCCTACAGTGGCTAACTTCTGGTGATTTAAACTCCATCTTCAAAAATGCATAAGGGTCAGACCTCTGCTCTCCTTTTGGATATTCCACTTAAGGTGACCTATGGTCTCCCTATATAGATTAACACAATTATTATTTAATTGATTTGGGACCTAAGGTGACCTTGGGTCTCCTTATGAAAGTTCCACTTAAGGTAAAGGTAGTCTTCTACAGTAGCTGACTTTTGGTGAATATCGATCTTCAAAAATGGCATAAGGTGATCCCTGGTCTACTTTAGATTAACAAAATTATAACTACACTGATTAAGGACCTAAGGTGACCTCTACTGATAGCGTACTAATAATGATAATAATCCCTGGTCTCTCTACAGTGGATGACTTCTGGTGAATCCACTTAATTCAACCCCTGGTCTCCCTACAATGACTGACTTCTAGTAAATCTCAATCTTGTAAAATGACCTATGGCCTTCCAATGGATTAACAATGATGGTCTCCTCATTGATGGTTAGGTGACCCCTTGTCCCCCTACAGTGGATCTCCATATTGTAAAATGACACTAGGCAACTGTTAGGTGACTTTTGTTTCTGTATTGACTAACAAAATAATTATGACATTGATTTAGGACGTAAGGTGACCTCTGGTCTCCTTATGGATATAGAAAAAAAGAAAGTAGATTTACATTCTTATCTTCATTTGTAAAAGAGTTCCATAAGGGCTCATTAATACACTCATTTTAGAGAACTATTTTCAGGTGACCCCAGGTCCTAGTTGAGCGTACGTTTTATCCTTCTGCTTCTAGAACAATCCGAAGAGAGTGGTAACGAGGTCTATATTCAAACAGTTTTATTTAATTACTTGCGGTAAGATTCTATCTATAAAATATAATTGAACGAGATAGTATTGGTTATTGCACTTTAATATATATCTAATTTCGATCATTTCAAAAATGATATTCACAAAAATTAATTGTTGTTCATGAAATATTGGTTGTTCAAGAAATATTGATGAAACCATAGTATCTGATACTTAACATGTTCATTCTTAGCATTTCATTTTGTTATTTAAACATTCATTTGATAAAATAGATGTACTAATTACTTCATTTTTCTTATTAATCAGCTGCTGTTTGCAGGGTCTTAAAGAAAACTATACCCTTTGAGGCCATAAATGAGAGGTTCTGGATCAGGATGTTTTGTGATTTGCCTCTAAGCTAACCAATCCAACGAAACGAAGGTATGATATAACATAACTTACACTGTATATGTTTGTCGTCATAGCAGTAGTTGATGTACCAATAATATGACCACATGTACTAATGATATGTAAGTCAGTAAGTTAATATATCATTAATCATAGTGACCTTTGTATCTTATACAATAAAGAATATACATTTTCATAAATCAAACACCTGGCCCGTTTGATTTATAAGTCAGTTAACACTAATTAATAATTTTAAGTGCATGCGCAAGAATTTTCTTTCTCTTATTTTAAATGCAAAGTATAAAAAATTTGCTCTTTGTCTTGGAAAAATACAAATGAGAGTTTGAAATAGGTTGTCTGGAGTTCAATAAGAAGTGTTCGGAAAACTAATACTTTGATAAAGTTCACTTCTGAGATTTTTTGTTGATCTAATATGTTTAGGAGTGTTCATTGATATGTAATTTTCTAGGCAAATATCCCTTAATAATGAGTTTGTATGTATTTATTTCAGAAAAGGAAACCGAAGACCATAAACCAATGAATTTTTAACAGATTTAAACGAAACTTATTATCACAGCACTCCATGGACAAGCTCCAATATATATTAGCGAACTAATTGAGCCATACATACAGTGTACATTTGCGTAGCCTTCGCTCTGAATCATCAAATCTTTTAGTTGTTCTGTCAGCAAGTACTGTGACATTTAGGCATTGAATGCTTATTTTGGGATATCGTTGGTCCTATAACACATCAGGCCGTACAGACAAATTGATAAGGATATTTTGAGGGGCTTATGCCTTCCTAACTTTGGACCAAAATATTTATGACAATAATAAAGTCAATGAGAGAGAGAGAGAGAGAGAGAGAGAGAGAGAGAGAGAGAGAGAGAGAGAGAGAGAGAGATATTTTCTGATTAAAAGCAATGTAACTAGATCATGACAACATACTTAGCTGTGCAAGAGAAGATGTATAGCTAGAGGTCTTCCGTTTCAGCTTCCTGTTGGTAAAGGATTGTCAATCAGTCTGATTAAAAAAACCCTCTTCTCCTTACAGGATTCGACAGGTATTGATAGGGGATCATCTTCACCCGACCTAAACGTCTGACCAATGAGGGCTTAAGAAAAATTATTGGAACTTTTTAAATGGAGACAGGCAAATTAATTCATGCCTGCTTTCTATGTAACCCTCAGACTGAGTATTGAAGAGTTGCACCTCTCAATAACAGATAAAGGCATGTATTTGATAAATGAGAGTATATTTAGGTTGTGTGCAAATATAAAGGTCATGTGAAGATGACCTGTTATCGATACCTATCAAACCCTGATGAGTGTAAGCAGAAGGGTGGTGATTTTAATCAGACTGGATTGTCAATATGATAAAAGTAAGTTCAGAAAATCAAAAATAAACGATGACGGCTTCTCCAACCTGAGGGTGCGCTGTACGAGAGGTGCTCAGCGGGAGGGACAACTCTCCGTATAACGTTTGGCCATGCAAGCACTCAGCATCGTTTTTGCTTCCGGCAACAAATTTATCCGAAATGTATTAACAAGCAAATAAAAGAAAAAAATTACTAAAATCTTCAAAATCTAATCCGTGGTAGTGGTAGGGGAGAGGGGAGTTGTGAGGCAGCTATAACTTATTTTGTTTAATATAATTTGTTTTCAATTTGCCATAAAAATTTATATTGCCTTCTACTAAAATGTGTGTTGGGGGAGGGGGGAACAATGCCTCAAAATTCAATTTCCTTTATGTTAATTTAAGGTGAATTTTGGTTGCGAGAAAGGGGGAGAGTGCTCTCAGTGGACTAACTGGCGGTTCTGTGAGCAACCTAACAAATAATTCCTCCCCTCCCCACTTAGAAAAACAAAATCATACCTAATGTATTTCTCTATTAGAAAATAATGGATGCTTCTTTTTCTTAAAGTAACACTGAACTTGCACAAATGATCAAAGTTCAAGTCGGGACATATTTAAGTACATGTCACAAGCAATCTTTGTGTCAAATTTTAGCTTCTAACCATTTCCATGTATATTAGATATGACAGACAAGAAAGAAGCATTTTTTTTTCAAACGACCCTGGGTCAAGTTCATGACACATCCTCAGGTCATCAGCAATCTTTAAATGAAAAAGCAACTGCCAATGTTTCTCCTTAAAACCAGTATAAAGCAGACACAAATTATAAACTTGACAAAACATCCTTGGAACAGAATCATTACACACACTTAGGTCATAAGCAGTTTTTGTGTGAGAAAGAACTTTCAATGTTTTTTCATAAAAATGATATGGATCGGACACGATTTTTGCACTTTTCCTGCCAGTGACCTTGATCTTGCCCAAATAATTTTTGATCAAGGTCATGACACACCCCCAGGTCAAAAGCAATCTTTGTTTTACTTAATATTTTGTACTTTTTGAATATGCAGGTATTGACCAATGTTTTGTATGCACATTTGCACTCTCCTCATCATCGTCCGAACCCACGTGTTTTCTATCCATTACACTGCATTGAAAGCAATGTAACAGATAAGAGACCCGTGGGTTCCGACGATGTCTCCTC
Organism: Magallana ariakensis; assembly: GCA_020458035.1. Classification (NCBI taxonomy): domain Eukaryota; kingdom Metazoa; phylum Mollusca; class Bivalvia; order Ostreida; family Ostreidae; genus Magallana; species Magallana ariakensis. Next base: position 2,953,268 of record CM035816.1, on the reverse strand, counting down.
AATGACTTGTGTCAATTTGAATCTAAATGATTTTTAATTGGTAAGGTTTTCAAAGTTTTTGAAAAGTTTTGAAACTGAATTCCTACAGTTCTAAATTTTAGGTTAAAAATACAAATAAATAGGAAGATGTAGCGAAAGCCATAAAGGCATTATTGCTTCTGTTTTAGTAAAAATAAAATATTCTGCTGAGTTTTTATTTAAATTGAATAAAACTTCAATTGCGCTTGCGTAAAATGGAATTCTGGGAAAGAATTAGACAGTCCGTGTTAGAGAAATTCGAAGAAGTTATGAAACTGGTCGGTTTGTAGGTCAAACTGCGCATAGATGTACTGAAAGACTGTCAATGAGTTTCGTCTGAAGCCACGGTCTGGAATCCGTATGTGCAGACATACATTGTATGTACATCGCTACACGTTTAGCTCCTCACCTATAGCCATACAAATGAGGGTGCAACTATCATGTTCACATGCATATCATTATAGTTCTGGAAACTATTTATCTTGTATTTTAATAGATTGGGTATTCATATATTGTTGAACTAAAAGTAGTATTCCACTGGCTATAGCTAATCTTGTAAGTGTATTAAGTTGCATTACAACCTCATACTACACAACTTCAATAAAAAGGTTTTTTTTTTTATCAATTTTCGTATAATTAGCAATAAATAATTAAAAATCCCCAAGAACAGATATTTATCTCACTTAAGTGTAATTTTGAGAAGCGCATATATTTTTGGGAAGCAGATATGACCAGGCTGAAGCTAGCAGCCACTAACAGCAGCCACTAAGCCCGTAAAACTAGCAGCCAATAAGGAAAATCATCAAAGTACTGGGAGTACTCGAACCAAACATTATATTTTACTTTATTATCGGCATTCTTTAGTTAATAACAAGAAGATTTATGCATGAATAATTTGTATGGGCATCGACAACTTCGGATGCAGGAAAGCTCGCCTGAATAAGAATTATAAATGCGTTTGTGTTTAATGAAATTAATGAATATTGGTATTTGTCTATACGTGTGCTTAAAAATTGATCCCCGGGTCTGTTAACTTCTCTCCGGAAAGAACATGCATCGAAAATTCAAAAAAGTTGTCTAATTATTACAAAAAAGGACTATCAGACATCTTATTATTGTGATTTAATTCTCATAAAAAAATTGACCTCTGTCAAAAATGAAAACCAAACAAGAAAAAATTCAAAGGTTAATTTGTGATTATTTTGTGTCAGCCATGTTTTGACGTGAACCTTGAAGAAAAAAAATACAAAGATATATACAAGAGATTATTTAGTTCACCCGAACTTTGGCATTTTTTAGCATTTCACAATGATATAGGGGTGAAAAGTGGACCATTATCTTCATTAGCTTTGAAGTGTGCATCAAGCGGATACCAGGGCAGTGTAGGGGACCTATAGGGCTATTATTTCTCGGTCTCAAATATGGGCTGTAGGGGTACCACAAAGTGGCTCCCATGGGTTCGAGCTCATTTCAGGGGTTCATATCTCACTTGAGTTTGATCACAAGAACCTGGAAACACTGGGGTTAAGTAGAGGACCTCAAGAGGTATCCACAACAAGCGTTAGAGGGCGCCCATAAATACGTATTGTCTTGCGCCATTGTTATTGGACGCAGTCGTTCTTGGTGGACATAAGAGACTGTTTCATTATCATCATCTACTTGCTTACATCCAGTAAAGTACAATCTGGCAAGGTCACAGAACTTGATCTATGACCCCTGGTTGTCGATGTCAGGTTGAGTGTCTTTATTAATTTGTGTTGTAAACATGTCGATCGCTGGCAGACGACATCCTTATATCAAACAGCCGAGTCGGGCAACATCTGTAGCAATCAGTGTATATTATTTAATTCATCCTGTTGAACTTTATCTCAAAGAATCAATAAATTACATGGTCTGCTTGATTTTGTTGTGTTGTATTCTAATAATTGACGAAAGATTTTATGAGTTATCCAGGTTCAATCAAGGGTGTACGAGGATTTATCCCGGGTTGTATTCCAACCAAATAAATCTGTTTTCCATGTCCAAATTAAAGGGTGTATGACACTTTCAAGACATATCATTTACGCATTATGACGTCACGTTTTCTACGCATTTTATGCATTGTGACGTCACGTTTTTTTTCACCCGGGTGAAGTCGGGTGTACGGAAATCTACACCCGGCTCATAAAGAACTCATAAGGAAAATGGCTTGGGCAGGTTACGCTTTATAAACCGCAAAGCGGTTTATAAAAATGCGAAAACTGTTTCAAACCATTTTATATCGTATAAAACTAATAAATATTGAATTCATTGCTCATAATTTAATTTTTTTATTCTTAATTGTAGATAAAAACGGTCATTTGACCTTTAAAATAACGTCAAATTGTACAAAATTCAAACGTAACGTCAGGCGGATTGATACGTTTTTGACGTTACGCATACTATGACGTAGGCAACATTCTTTATACGATATAAAATAATTTCTTAGCCAATCAGAAAGCGCGTTACAACCAAAATTAAATTATTAGACAATCAAATATCGTGTTACAAGTTACATAGGAAATAAAAACATTTACATTGTTAATGACACATTTAGTAATTTGCAATTTGTTTCTTCTTCGAACTTTCTCCTGTTTAGTGTAATGTTAACACTGGTGAATTAAATCGACTTGTCTCTCTAACATGAGTGGGACTTCATTGTAGAAACTCCTGAGACTGTACTTGTCAAAATACTTCTATCAATTGTAATCATATCTAGCAAAACACTGAAATACTCCAATAATTGACCATTTTTTCATCTAAGTTCTAATGAATTTTAAATAATTAATTATATTCAAGCTCTAATTTGTCTCATCAGATCTAATCTCACAACAGATGGTGTTTCGCACAATATCCTTCAGTAAGATTTTCCCGTGTCGGTATATGTAGAACGATTTCCTACCATATTTTGTGACACTGGGTATGTCCTTCTAACTAAACAAAATTCAGTGTACTGTAGTTTCTAAACTTGCAGGTTGTGAATGTTCACACATTTATTGTAACATTCTATATCTTAACAACTGTCAAGGTCGATGACAGTAGGTAACACTGTTGTTTAACCTTTTCCAAAATGAGGAAATTTCCTTTTCAGAGATTTTGAAGCAAACGCTTTTTGCAGGCAAGGGAATTTAACAGCAAGTTTCAATTCTTTCTTTATTTTACTGAGTGCACTTTAGCAACATTCCTATACCAAAGACTCTTTCGTTATTAGAAAGATTTTACAGTGTATGCTTCTTGCAAATGGAGAAAAAGGGGCGCATCGAGAGGTAGTAAAACGACACAGAAGTACACAGAAGGTTGTAAAATTATCAGCAGGCATTGAGAGGAAGTAAAACGAAAGGTTGTAAAATTATCAGCAGGCATTGAGAGGTAGTAAAACGAAAGGTTGTAAAATTATCAGCTGGCATTGAGAGATAGTTGTAAAATTATAAGCAGGCATTGAGAGGTAGTACACAGAAGGTTGTAAAATTATCAGCAGGCATTGAGAGGAAGTAAAACGAAAGGTTGTAAAATTATCAGCAGGCATTGAGACGTAGTAAAACGAAAGGTTGTAAAATTATCAGCAGGCATTGAGAAGTAGTAAAACGAAAGGTTGTAAAATTATCAGCAGACATTGAAAGGTAGTAAAACAGAAGGTTGTAAAATTATCAGCAGGCATTGAGAAATAATGGTAAAATTATCAGCAAGCATTGAGAGATAGTAAACCGAAGGCTGTAAAATTATCAGCAGGCATTGAGTGGAAGTAAAACGAAAGGTTGTAAAATTATAAGCAGGCATTGAGAGGTAGTAAAACGGAAGGTTGTAAAATAAAATGGAAGGCTGTAAAATTATCATCAGGCATTGAGAGATACTAAAACGGAAGGTTGTAAAATTATCAGCAGGCATTGAGAGATAGTTGTAAAATTATAAGCAGGCATTGAGAGGTAGTAAACAGAAGGTTGTAAAATTATCAGCAGGCATTGAGAGGTAGTAAAACAGAGGGTTGTAAAATTATCAGCAGGCATTGAGAGATAGTTGTAAAATTATAAGCAGGCATTGAGAGGTAGTAAACAGAAAGTTGTAAAATAATCAGCAGGCATTGAGAGGTAGTAAAACAGAAGGTTGTAAAATTATCAGCAGACATTGAGAGGTAGTCAAACAAAAGGCTGTAAAATTATAAGCAGGCATTGAGAGGTAGTAAAACGGAAGGTTATAAAATTAACAGCAGGCATTGAGAGGTAGTAAAACGAAAGGTTGTAAAATTATCAGCAGGCATTGAGAGGTAGTAAAACGGAAGGTTGTAAAATAAAATGGAATGCTGTAAAATTATCAGCAGGCATTGAAAGGGACTAAACCGGAAGGTTGTAAACTTATCAGCAGACATTGAGATGTAGTAAACCGAAAGGTTGTAAAATTATCAGCAGGCATTGAGAGGTAATAAAATAGAAGGTTGTAAAATTATCAGCAGGCAATGAGAGGTACTAAAACAGAAGGTTGTAAAATTATCAGCAGGCATTGAGAGATAGTTGTAAAATTATAAGCAGGCATTGAGAGGTAGTACACAGAAGGTTGTAAAATTATCAGCAGGCATTGAGAGGAAGTAAATCAAAAGTTTGCAAAATTATCAGCAGGCATTGAGAGGTAGTAAAACGAAAGGTTGTAAAATTATAAGCAGGCATTGAGAGGTAGTAAAACGGAAGGTTGTAAAATTATCAGCAGACATTGAGAGGTAGTAAAACAGAAGGTTGTAAAATTATCAGCAGGCATTGAGAAATAGTTGTAAAATTATCAGCAAGCATTGAGAGATAGTAAACGGAAGGCTGTAAAATTATCAGCAGGCATTGAGAGGTACTAAAACGGAAGGTTGTTAAATTATAAGCAGGCATTGAGAGGAAGTAAAACGAAAGGTTGTAAAATTATCAGCAGGCATTGAGAGATAGTTGTAAAATTATAAGCAGGCATTGAGAGGTAGTAAACATTATCAGCAGGCATTGAGAGGTAGTAAAACAGAAGGTTGTAAAATTATCAGCAGACATTGAGAGGTAGTCAAACGAAAGGCTGTAAAATTATAAGCGGGCATTGAGAGATAGTAAAACGGATGTTATAAAATCAACAGCAGGCATTGAGAGGTAGTAAAACGAAAGATTGTAAAATTATCAGCAGGCATTGAGAGGTAGAAAAACGGAAGGTTGTAAAATAAAATGGAAGGCTGTAAAATTATCAGCAGGCATTGAGAGGTACTAAAACGGAAGGTTGTAAAATTATCAGCAGGCATTAAGAGGAAGTAAAACGAAAGGTTGTAAAATTATCAGCAGGCATTGAGAGGTAGTAAAACGAAAGGTTGTAAAATTATCAGCAGGCATTGAGAGGTAGTAAGACAGAAGGTTGTAAAATTATCAGCAGACACTGAGAGATAGTTGTAAAATTATCAGCAAGCATTGAGAGATAGTAAACGGAAGGTTGTAAAATTATCAGCAGGCATTAAGAGGAAGTAAAACGAAAGGTTGTAAAATTATCAGCAAGCATTTAGAGGTAGTAAAAAGGAAGGTTGTAAAATAAAATGGAAGGCTGTTAAATTATCAGCAGACATTGAGAGGATCTAAAACGGAAGGTTGTAAAATCATCAGCAAGCATTGAGGGGTAGTAAAAAGAAGGGTTGTAAAATTATCAGCTGGCATTGAGAGGTAGTAAAACGGAAGACTGTAAAATTATCAGCAGGCATTGAGAGGTAGTAAAACGGAAGGTTGTAAAATAAAATGGAAGGCTGTAAAATTATAAGCAGGCATTGAGAGGTAGTAAAACGGAAGACTGTAAAATTATCAGCAGGCATTGAGAGGTAGTAAAACGGAAGGTTGTAAAATTATCAGCAGGCATTGAGAGATAGTAAAATTAAAGGTTGTAAAATTATCAGCAGCAATTAGTCATAGTCTTAATTGTGGAAATGTCATTTTTTTATGGGATCATGAGACATTCAAACTAAATCTGAAACCCATTCGTCCCAAATCGATATTGGGCTCAATTTTAGGTATGTTTTGAGCACTTAAATATTTTTTTTTCCGTCTCTCACTTTTCACTTTGAGAAATACTTCAATTTCCTCAAACTTCTTTCGGTAGAATTTCGGTGGAAAGTCGCAATTATAAAAGTAACGGTATCAGATATATTTCTGGACTTAGGTATCGATTTTTAAATGGCTGAGTGGGGTTTCGCTCAATAACGCTCAATGTCCTAACGAAAAAAAATAAAGAAAATACACCCTTTCCCTACTGTCTACTGGTCAGTTGTAGTCATACTTTGGGTTTAATGTATTGAAGTAGACCCCTTTTTATATTTTGAGAGAGCATTCCCAGTGTTGAGCGTTGAACGTATGTAACAAAGTACACTGCAAGTGTCCAGGTCACTTTAGCGTTGCATAGTGTAGTATAGCATGTGCCCCTTCGATATAAAAAGAATAAACTAAAATGTGTAGTGTTTATTATAAAGATATATATTAAGATAGTTAACTTGACATTTACAGTGTATTTTCCTCATTTTAGAACACAAGCACAATTTCTGTTCAGATGTCTCGGATTAACTCATATAAATACACATTTGAGAGATATAATTTTCGTTAATTTGTCCTTTATTTGAAGAAATGGTGCTTACCTAAATTCAGGACTATGCAGCAAAGACCGTAGCACATTTAATTTTGATTGAATAATCATGGGTATCTTTAAAGGTTTAAACCAGACATATCACAAATCACAATCAATTTATATTAATTGTTGATGCATGAAATAAATCAAAATCTTTCATTCTCTCTCTCTCTCTCTCTCTCTCTCTCTCTCTCTCTCTCTCTCTCTCTCTCTCTCTCAAATAAATTATTTGGTCAGCTATATATTAACAGAAATATATTTTATATTTTATGTATCAACAACATACAGTTTAACAACTATTTTTATGAAACAGCTTCTTAAAGAGGTACGCGCACTCTTTCCTGAAGAGATCGTTACAGAATGAGTAAATGATTGGATTTATGGCACAGTTCAGCAGGTAGGAATGTAAAATGACATAAAACGCCATCTTCTCCGATCGCGTCATGAACTTGAAGGCATCCTTGTGAATCGTTCTATGAAACGCTATCCCAAGAAACGGCGTGAAGCAGATCACGTACAGCAGGGTCACCAAGAACAACATGATGGTGGTTTTACTCACGCGTCTGAAGCGTTTGTCCGTCACGGATTTTCGTGCCTTTTTCAGGGTGTCTGAGGTTGTCTTGAGGACCACTTTAATGGCGCCCGTTGCTGGCGGGATATCCTCCTTTGACCCGTTCTCTTGGCGTTTTCTTTTGCTTTTCAAGGGGTTTAACTCTTGGTCTGAATTCTTTGCTTCTTTACACTTCTCCAGGTAAAGTTGATCGTCCTCATCCGTGAATTCTGAAATTGACGTCACAGAACACGATTTTGAACGAAACGTCCGGAGTCTACAGACCTTTATTACCACTAGTAAATAAATTATAGTCAGAATCAGAAATATGATGACAGTGCAAACTCCGTTAAACACGAAGAATACTAATGGATAGACAGTGACAGCAAAATTATCCTGTATAAGACACTTTTTTAACACAACTATTCTTGAAACAGTTTTACTCTTTGTTCCATATAATACGAGGGCGGGCCACATGAACACAGCGGCCACGCCTATCGAGCAGAAGATGACGATTTTGGCGGTTCGTGTCGTCATTGGTTTACTGAGAGGTCTACAGATGCGCTGGTACCTGTCCACTGCGATAGCTATGAGAACTAGTCCACTGGCCGTGTTACACCCGTAAGTCGCGAAGCGGGTCACCTTACAGAAGACCGGGAAGTCAAACAATAAGGGGCGTGTTAACAGCGCGATCTCCATGGGATACGTCACAAGACAGTTCACCAGGTCCAGTATGGCTAAGCCTAGGATAAACGTTAGAGTGGAACTTCGCCCCCATTTCTGGCTGTATACATACAGAACAACAGAGTTCCCAGGGACTCCAATGACGAGTAGTAAAATTGTGTAGACCAGAGCCGGGATGGTTAGGTGGACTTCCCGGGCATTATAGTCCTCGGCCGTCAGTACCATTACGTCATTTTTGGGGGTAGTAAGGCGCCTGGCTAAGTCGCTACCGAATGTGAACCCGTTATAATAGTCAGTCTCCGGTGTGTTGACCGGTGTAGTTAAAGCTTGTCCACCGAGAGTAGAGCTATTGCTTCCCATTACAGTTGTCCAGTTAATGGTAGACCCTGTCGCGGGTACAGATTGGGAGAGGTCTGTAAATTCTGTCCAGTTCATCTCTCTGTGATATAAAAGAAAATGCAAAAGTTTAATAGTGCTTAAGCATGGCGTTAAAGTGTTATAATTATGACTACTAGTAATACTCGGCGGAAGTTGCAGAATAATTTGCTCTGTCTCAATGAGTATTTTATAACAGGTTTTTAAGATATGATAAAATGCATATCATTAAATGATCTTTTGAAACCATTCATTAGTTTTTTGTCATGCACTTCTAATTATTCGTTATTTAGTAAAGGTATATTTGGAGTATTTTTAGTGAATAAAAATAATAAGATCTGATTATTTGCTACACTTCTTTACATAAAGATAAAACAAAGATACAAGAAATCCAAAAAAAAAAATTATTTTTTTACTGGCACGGTAAAAAAAGATTTGAATAACCCCGCCTTAAATGGGTCACGTGACATCCATCTACGGTGTATCAACACAATGGCGACGACGAGAAAGATAGGTATAGAGATTTTGGCAATGAAAAAAGAAGGGACAGACTGACAAGGATAGGAACCAAGGGAAGATTGTCATCGGAGACCATGTAGATTGATGGAATAGGAATTAAAGTCGAATTAAACTTAAGTTTCCATCATGAAGTTGTAGGGGATTTGCTAGTCAGGTTCGTGCACCATGTGTCCCAGGCCTTTACTTTATAAGTTTTACTAGTAAACCACAAGTATTTAGAGGAATTTTTGAAGAAAGATTGAATAAACACTATCAGTACATGCATCCCTCAGGAAGAGGGGTATTTACTCCGTATACCATGTCGATGATGTAAAAATCGTGTTTCATCTTTATTACACATAATCAAAAATTTTTATTTTATTTAACGTTTTTATTAAACAATTATTACGGTTTTCAAATTCCAGGCGTTAAAAGTACATTAAAAACTTTATTGTACCAAGCAATGGAAAAATCAAAGTCGTGAAACTACTTAAGAGATCTGATCTAATTGCTTATTGGGTAATCAATTCTGAGCATTGCTGAATTTGTACAAATCATTTCTGTACATGTAGAAATAATCTTTGTGGTATTCTTTATGTATTTGTACTTGCATACGTTTTCTTTCTGTTATTTAAATATCTTTATTAAACCAACAATCTTAATTGCCAACTTGCTTTTTTTTAAATTGATGAATAAAGTGAACTGTAAGAATAGTTTTGTCAGCTAAATAGAAACTCAGTTTTATCTTCAGTTCAGTAAATTCGAAGTTAAATCTCTTGGTCCCCTTTTTATTTTACAAGACAAGGCGCATCATCCCCAGCAGTGGCGTTAGTTTTAGCAAATATCTTATTTTCATTTAATTTTTGTAACATTTTTATTTTCAACATATAATTGAAATATGTTGTTAGCATTGTTTCACTTCTTCATAGAATTATTTTACATAGCGGATCCTTTCAAATGAGTACAGAGGTCTGCACCACTTAACAGACATACACCCCAAACAAATGAAATGCCTTGGTCATGCGGAGATGCTTAAGTAATCCCGATGTTAAACGTCAAATTTAATAAAATGTCTTAATCCGACAAAAACAAAGCATTAAGAATATTAAGAATTCATATGCTGTTTCCCAGTTGGTGTTAGATTGCTGAAAACGAATTTGTAGTGGTGAACCTAAACGTCACAGTCACAGCTTACTTATTCTTTACTAAATCTTGGCTTGTCCGTTAAATCGCCTTTATTACCTTTATGGTTCTGTAGATTGATTAGCATAATGCATACATGTCAGAAATAACTAACTCTGGCTTCCTGAACCAGGGTTTGTCCCTTGAATTGGTTTTAAAAATTATCTTCCTTTATTTTTATTAATTTGTTTAACACAAATCATGCATTCAATAAAAATAAATGCATTATTCTATTGAAAATGCAAAAGTTACATACCTTTCGTCATTGGCTTCACTGCAAAAAGATTATGGCAAAAGCGTGAAGCCAGTACCTAGAGGTGATATCTCCCTCACTCTTCAGATTGTTCCCGATTCACCTCGCCGGAACCTTTATCCTGTAACAGTAAGACAAATTGTTTATTGGAGATGAGGGCGGTAAATCTCGGTCTGCCAGTGAAGGATTAGTAGATAGTGCACCACTGCCCAGATCCAGATCTCAATACATTGCATCCCCGGTCATCATTTTTGATAATGTCATTGTATTTTCTGTGAAATTGGATCAATGAATAAACAGGCTGAAGCTAGCAGTCACTAACAGCAGCCACTAAGCCCGTAGAAGCTAGCAGCCAATAAGGAAAATCATCAAAGTACTGAGAGTACTCGAACCGAACATTATATTTTACGTTATTATTGGCATTCTTTAATTAATAACAAGAAGATTTATGCATGAATAATTTGTATTGGCATCGACAACTTCGGAGGCAGTAAAGCTCGCCTGAATAAGAATTATAAATGAGTTTGTGTTTAATGAAATTAATGAATATTGGTATTTGTCTATACGTGTGCTTAAAAATTGATCCCCGGTTCTGTTAACTTCTCTCTGGAAAGAACATGCATCGAAAATTCAGAAAAGTTGTCTAATTATTACAAAAAAGGACTATCAGACATCTTATTATTGTGATTTAAGTCTCATAAAAAAATTAGCCTCTGTCAAAAATGAAAATCAAACAAGAACAAATTCAAAGGTTAATTTGTGATTATTTTGTGTCAGCCATGTTTTGAAAAAAAAATACAAAGATATATACAAGAGATTATTTAGCTCACTCGAACTTTGGCATTTTTTTAGCATTTTTCATGATATAGTGGTGAAAAGTGGACCATTATCTCATTAGCTTTGAAGTGTGCATCAAGCGGATACCAGGGCAGTGTAGGGGACCTATAGGGCAAATATTTCTCGGTCTCAAATATGGGCTGTAGGGGTACCACCAAGTGGCTCCCAGGGGTTTGGGCTCATTTCAGGGGTTCATATCTCACTTGAGTTTGATCACAAGAACCTGGAAACACTGGGGTTAAGTAGAGGACCTCAAGAGGTATCCACAACAAGCGTTAGAGGGCGCTCATGACCGCTAAAAGGACCAGTAAGCTCACCCGAAAAAAAAGTATTAAAGATTCAAAAAGCAAAGATTAGGAAATTGGCTTAATCTAATACAACCTATCTTTGTTTTTAAACCTTAGATTTCTTGCTTAAACTTATTTAAAAATTAATTGTACCGTTTAAATTAAACGTCATCGATAAATTTTTATATCCATAATACATACCACAATAGGCGTTAACATGAATACTTTATATATTTAGCTCGTCACATGGTTTATACGGAGTTTCATTTACACAATCAACAAAAATTTCAACAAGGACGCTAGTCTATAAAAAATGGTGTTTATTCACATGTTTTATCATAATGGTGTTTTAACCTGCCAACTCTCTCTCTTTCTCTCTCTCTCTCTCTCTCTCTGTCTCTCTCTCTCTTACAATTACTTGATTTATGCCCTAGTACAATGTATGTAGTATGCGGTAATATTCCCAGCGGTTATATGTACATTCGGTTCTAATTTTGAAACAAGGACACAGTACTCAATTCAACTGATTTTCTTTGATATATCAACGATTATATAATTAAAACACACACATTTCAGGGGTTCATATCTCACTTGAATTTGATCACAAGAACATGGAAACATTGGGGTTAAGTATAGGACCTCCAGAGGTATCCACAACAAGCGTTAGAGGGCGCCTATGACCGCTAAAAGGATTAGTTAGCTCACTCGAACTTTGGCATTTTTTAGCATTTCACAATGATATAGGGGTGAAAAGTGGACCATTATCTCCGATAGCTTTGATTTTTTATTTTTATTTAACGTTTTTATTAAACAATTATTACGGTTTTCAAATTCCAGGCATTAAAAGTACATTAAAAACTTTAATGTACCAAGCAATGGAAAAATCAAAGTCGTGAAACTACTTAAAAGATCTGATCTTATTGCTAATTGTGTGATCAGTTCTGAGCATTGCTGAATTTGTACAAATTATTTCTGTACATGTAGAAATAGTTTTTGTGGTATTCTCGATATATTTGTATTTGCATACGTTTTATTCTAATGCTAAAAAATGCTTAAGTTCGGGTGAGCTAACTGGTCCCTGTTAGTGGTCATAGGCGCCATCTAACGCTAGTTATGGATACCTCTTGAGGTCCTCTACTAAACCCCAGTGTTTCCAGGTTCTTGTGATCAAACTCAAGTGAGATATGAACCCCCGAAATGAGCGCGAACCCCTTAGAGCCACTTGGTGGTACCCCTCGAGCCCATATTTGAGACATAGAAATAATAGCCCTATAGGTCCCCTACACTGCCCTGTTATCCGTTTGATGCACACTTCAATGATAAAGGATATAATGGTCCACTTTTCATCCCTATATCATTGTGAAATGCTAAAATATGCTAAAGTTCGGGTGAGCTAACTGGTCCCTGTCAGTGGTCATAGGCGCCCTCTAACGCTTGTTCTGGATACCTCTGGAGGTCCTCTACTTAACCCCAGTGTTTCCAGGTTCTTGTGATCAAACCCAAGTGAGATATGAACACCTGAAATGAGCCCGAACCCCTTGGAACCACTTGGTGGTACCCCTACAGCCCATATTTAAGACATAGAAATAACACTACTGGCTCTGAATACCCCTGTCCGTATGAAAATCCCCTGCCTTTCCTTGGCACCCCCTGTGTTTTCCCTGTCATCCCCTGTGCACCCCCTGTCAGCCCCTGTACACAGCCTCTGTACACCCTGTAAGCCCCTGCCACCCCCTGTCATCCCCTGTAAGCCACTGTATTTCCCTGTGCATGCCCCTGACATCCCCTGTACTGTTTTTGACTGTTCATAACAGCCTTTTCTGTTATTTAATTTCAAAATTATTTTCTTAATTTAATTATTTGAATCACATGTGTTATACATGTACTTTGAGCTATAAATCAATTTTTGCACTCAATAGCGCCGACTCACAAGACCCACTGTTATCGTAATTTTAGAAATAATATGTTTTAATTAATAATTTATTAATACTTAAATAATCATGTTAACAACTAAAGGCTCGAGATTCACCGGGTGGTAAATCTCAGGTGAGGGCGGGGATTATTTTCGGTAGGTGTGAAAGCCTTCAGGGCATGTAATCGGTCGGGAACACCGCTACTCCCTAATGTTTGAAAAGACTTGATTTTGTGTATCTAAACAAATACTTGCACACTAAAACCAGTAAATCAGTCAGAATGTAGAATGTACATGTATAAGCAGCTATTTTACGATAGAGCACGTCTTTCTTTCTTTTTTTAAACCCAGTTCGTAATTATACCTTTATTAATTTCCCGTGAATAGCAAAGTAAAGCTTCAATAGCTTATAGGTTTGCCTAAGAAATTTTTTTAGTATGTTTGTGTAATATGTTTCTGAGCGGCTTATTGGACCTTCGAATTGAATTTTAACTGATGATTAATTCTCATAATCAATTTCAGTAGTTTCTAAAATCAAATTTTCATTTCCCTTTTTACTGCAAAGTGGAATATATCAAAGATAATGTTATTAATTGCCAGTGAACAGAAATCCGCGGCCCTGGTCAGAACATACACAACATACATGTATATGTACATGTAGTACTAGCTGGTGTTTTCTATACATGTGGGAGTTTATTTGGAGAGAGAGAGAGAGAGAGAGAGAGAGAGAGAGAGAGAGTTTGAGTTTGCATTGATTTTGAATTAAAAGTTACTAATAGTGTTCCCGGGAATTAATTTCCTAATAAGATAACATGCAATCCTAATTTCAATACCAATTCTTTATCATTATTAAGATTAACTTAGAGCGATCAGATTAATTTTAATTCACCAATGTTTTCTTTTACACCAGATCAATTAATCAAAGAACTTGAAAACACATGATTAACTGTTTACAACTGGTTCATTGAAGTTACAGTGTTCAAAGGAGAGGATGTTGACATTTTTTTTCACTCAGTCAGTGGTTATATAATAACTACTGTACACAGCCCTTCATGTCAATTTGCAGTGCACGGTATAGAGGTAGAGAAAATGATGAAAGACACCCTTGTACATGTATATACACATACTTCCTAAGATCTGAATGGTCCGTCAGTGATTATATAATTATAGCTACTGTACACAGCCCTTCTTGACAATTTGCAGTGCACGGAAGCGAGATTGGGAACAATGAGGTGACAGACACAGTACTTGTATATATACACACACTTCCTATGATCTGAATGCTCGGTTGTGCTAAACAATTATGCAATATGTTGTTTAAACACCCCTTGTGACTTTCTTTCACAGTCTGTCAAGTTAAGAAAACAGAAATTGAAAATTCTGATTTATCAGTTCTAAGAATTTCAAACGTGAAAAAGATTTTAAATTCGGAACATCATTTGACACAGTCATATGAATTAAACTGTATTGCTCTCTTATATTTTTCATTATTCAAATCGAATTTAAATAACTGTATGATATTTTTCTTATCTAAAAACCAGAACATTGTTTTAGGATCATGCATGTGTGCATGTCTTTACGTTACCCGTTACCGGTATTTGTATACAGGTATTAATTTATTCATGAACTGTATCATTGCTTTATATGTATGAGGACAACTATATACAATAATGCATATGAATTACTAAACTGAACAATGCACACTGATAAAAGTTAAAAGTGTCAAAGGACCGGACTTATCCCCCCTCCAAAAAAAAATCAACTCTCTCTCTCTCCTTTCTCTCTCTCTCTCTCTCTCTCTCTCTCTCTCTCTCTCTCTCTCAATTTATCAGAAAATAAATAAAAACAATGGCTGACAGCAAAAATCATCGATTGCTATTTACCATGTTTACATGATTGAGATATTAACTTATCAAGTTTCTGCTAAATAAAATCAACATGCATTTCATTGGGACGATGTTATTCTATGCATCATTACACCAGGCAAAACAATCAAAATATAGGTGATCATTTTGATCGGTGTGTGATTATCTGCACGTGCTAATCATGATGTGTTTTTAAGCGCTTTAACTCAGGCAGGTTACATGGCACAGAACGTTGCAGATTTCCCGCAATGCTTCTGCATATAATTTGTTTTTACAAATTACAAAACACGGTCATTTGTTCATTTGAAATACATGTAATAAAATAAGCGGTTTACCGGTATACATGTATATCTTGATCTGTGTCAATGTTGAGTCAGAATTATTCACGTTTGTAATAATATTGCCCTCTATCAAGCACCGTCTAAACCATGAATACTTTTCTTGCTTTCCATTTCCTTATGTATCACAAACTGCAAAATATATATTTATATAAACATAATTGAAAACTATTTTTTAACTTAAGCAAGCAGTTGAAGACCGTACAGGGGATGTCAGGGGCATGCACAGGGAAATACAGTGGCTTACAGTGGGCGACAGGGGCGTACAGGGGGTGACAGGGGCTTACAGTGGCACACAGGGGATGTGTACAGGGGATTGCAGGGTGTACAGGGGATTGCAGGGTGTACAGGGAATGTGTACAAGAGGCTGACAGGGGGTGCACAGGGGCTGACAGAGGGTGCACAGGGGATGACAGGGAAAGACAGGGGATTTTCATACAGACAGGGGTTTTCGGAGCAAGTAGTGTAATAGTCCTATAGGTCCCCTTCACTGCCCTGTTATCCGTTTGATGCACACTTCAAAGATAAAGGATATAATGGTCCACTTTTCATCCCTATATCATTGTGAAATGCTAAAAAATGCTAAAGTTTGGGTGAGCTAACTGGTCCCTGTTAGTGGTCATAGGCGCCCTCTAACGCTTGTTATGGATACCTCTTGGGGTCCTCTATTTAACCCCAGTGTTTCCAGGTTCTTGTGATCAAACTCAACTAAGATATGAACCCCTGAAATGAGCGCGAACCCCTTGGAGCCACTTGGTGGTACCCCTACAGCCCATATTTGAGACATAGAAATAATTGCCCTATAGGTCCCCTACACTGCCCTGTTATTCGTTTGATGCACACTTCAAAGATAAAGGATATAATGGTCCACTTATCATCCCTATATCATTGTGAAATGCTAAAAAATGCTAAAGTTCGGGTGAGATAACTGGTCCATGTTAGTTGTCATACGCGCCATCTAACGCTTGTTATGGATACCTCTTGAGGTCCTTTACTTAACCCCAGTGTTTCCAGGTTGTTGACAAGTTCGGGTGAGCTAGCTGGTCCCTGGTCTAACTGGTTCCTTAAAAAATGCTAAAGTTCGGGTGAGCTAAATAATCTCTTGTTTATATCTTTGCATTTTTTTCTCGAGGGTTCACGTCAAAACATTGCTGACACAAAATAATCCCAAATTAACCTCTTGATTTCTTTTTTTGTTTTGTTTTCGTTTTGACAGAGGCTATTTTTTTTTAATGAGAATAAAATTACAATACAAGATGTCTGAAAGTCTTATTTTTGTAAAAATTAGACTACTTTTCTGAATTTTTGATGCATGTTATTTCCGGAGAGAAGTAAACAGTCCCTGGGATCATTTTTAAGCACACGTATAGACAAATACCAATATTCATTAATTACATTAAACACAAACTCATTTATAATTCTTATTCAGCGAGCTTTACTGCCTCCGAAGTTGTCAATGCACAAACAAATTAGTCATGCATAAATCTTCTTGTTATTAATTAAAGAATGCCGATAATAAAGTAAAATATTATTTTCGATTCGAGGACTTTCAGTACTTTGATGATTTTTCTTATTGGCTGCTAGCTTCTACGGGCTTAGTGGCTGCTGTTAGTGGCTGCTAGCTTCAGCCTGGTGCAGATATGTCGCTATATTATAGTCTGTTAGTCAATTGAACTATCATGGTCTTCCAAAGAAATTAGAAATCTGTCGACACTTGCAGTACTTTGATGATTTCTATGGCGACCGACTGCATTACACAATGTAGTCGTATTTCATAACTTTTAAATCCCAGGAACAAATTTCCTTTCACTTAAAACTTTTAATTATAATATATTATATATAACTCTGCTCATAACTATAGAAGTTAACCCTATCGTTTAATCCAATTGAAGAAGAATAAACTTTTATGTGTAATCAAATCTAAAATAATTTTTGTGTTTGCGGCTAAATAAAATTGCATATAAAAGTCGCGACTTTTGTGCATTAGATAACCGCTGACCGCTAGGTAGCCCATGGTGACCGATTTTCTCGGCCGCGAGCAAGTGATAGCTTACGTAATGGTACACACACACACACAACTCTGATTCAATGTAGATTTTAGATGCACGCAGTATGAAAACTAAAATTTAATACATAGATTTATTTTAATCCGCATTTTGTGTTTTACTAGAAAAGGAAAAAAAAACTGCTTTGTTTTCCCATTCTCGTTTTTTTTTAACTGTGCACTATAAGAACTTAAACTCCTAAAAAAAAAAAGCTTGTATTGTAAAAAAACAAAAAAAAAAAAAACAAAACAAAAAACAACAAAAAAAAAACTTATGAATTAAAGCCACCGTATAAACCAGCATATTTTCTGTGGTTAATTAATGCCAGTTGCACGCACATAGACTTTCGTTAACTTGCCAAATGAAACGAGGTAAATGTTAACATGTAAAGCTTTTTACACTCATACAAACACAAATCACCAACAAAATAAAATCGTAACGACCTTTATGAGATCCAAACAAACAACTTTTCCAGCGACAGCCATATCGAAATCCTAACCGCTTTTGAGTTATTAAGCAAACACTTTCAAGCGCTATTGGCCCTTAATTTTAGGGGCCAGCCCTAAATGGAGTTAAATGATAGCCCTTAACATTCTGCACAACTTTTTTCTATATGTCTTAACAAAATATTTTTTGTTTAAAAGATACAAAGAAAAATATGTCTAAATTTTCGAACTTTTTGGAATCCTATCTTTTGACCCCCTACCTTTTTCTAAATAAAAAACGTAATCCAAAAACAAAAATCGATGTGCACAACTTCAATGTCTCTGTTATTCAAATTCGTTGGATTCCCATTCCCTGCTATCTCGGAGCCTTTGTCTGGAAACCAAAGGCCCTAAAAATTTTTAAAAGGGGAATAACTCGTTTACGGAAGAGGAATTTTAAAGTTGAAATGTTTTAGATAGTGTTTTGTAATGTCTATGAGCCCTGAAAATTTGAGCAAAAACCGTTCAGAAATGAGCAAGGTATGAAGCCTCAAAGTTTGCGTCTAGAAAGAAAAAAAAGAGCAAAGCTCGTTGCATAGCAACGAGTGGGTCTTCCGTTAATGTTGAAAGTAAAGCTAGAAGTTCCTGAAAGAAGCAGAATTCCTAAACCAATAAACATGAGAAACTAAAACGAAAAGAAAAACAATCGAATTTTTTTTGTTACGAGTTAAGAAAATCCGAATGATTCTTTGTTCGAATTAACAAAAACCGTATCAATTTCAAGAACGACCTAGCAAAAACTAATCCAAATGTGTATAAGTACTAATTAACAGTTATCGAATGATTTTAGGGACAAGTTAGTTTAACTTTGAACATAACACTTAACAAAGAATGTGGAATCAAAATTTCTGGAAACACATTTTTTAAGCCCCAATATCTCTGTAATGCATCGTTAGATTTTAGAACAGATTTCAGCTTTACATTAATCTTCATAAGCTCTTATTTTTTGTTCTCATGATTAATAACAAATTATTGCTAAATAAGTTATCATAAAAGGACTTTGAAGCCCTTCTGGTCCCGGATTTGAGGGTTCAGCCACTTATTCTTGATATCCAAAAAAAAAGTCTCGCAAATATAAATATATTTTGTTCAGCAAGTGTTCACGAATTGTTACCGTTCAAAAGATATCTATACAAATGTGTTTTAGGGGCCGACCCTTAAACTCCTTACCGGGGCCACCAACGAAAAAAAATTAGGTATCATATTTTTGAGAACATTATTTTGAGCAACTTTTCTTCTACAATGCTTTTCAAAATATTTCCTTTACTAGATATTAATGATCAGAGTTTTGGACTTCTGGCCCCTTGAAACCCCTTATTACGTAATATATGACTAAGCTATGGTACTGTATAGTTAAACAGCTGGACATTGAAGATTTTTGCTTCTATTATTGATAACAAATTATTGTCCAGTAAAGAGTTATTGCAAAAGAACTTTAGAGGCCCCTTGGCCCCTTAATTGAGGGGCCAGCCCCTTGTTCTTGATAAAAAATGAAAGCCGGTGAAAATTTAAACAACTTTTGCATTACATGTTTTAACAAAATATTTAGAAGTTAAACGACATTTTACAAAACGTGTTAAAATTTTGCCAAAAAAACCGGTGCTAATTTTCGACCTCGGGCGAGCTTCGGCGCCTTGCGCACTTTCCACAATGTCAAATACAGAGGATCATCTACAGACATGCATCTACATTTTCCTGAAAGTTTCACGTTTTTATAACCATTAGTTTCGGAGTAGTTACGTGGACAAAATGGTCCTAAAAATCACAAAATCTTCAAAACATCAAACCGGAAGTGACGTCATCGGCTCAAAATTTGATAATTGGAAGCACGTTTAATGTTCTATCAGTCCTGTAAATTTGGTGAAAATCGACCAAGTAGTTTTTGAGTTATAACGCTCGAAAAATGCCAGAGGAAAAATAACTAGAGCAAAGCTCGTTGCAAAGCAACGAGTCGGTCTTCCGGTAATGTCGAAAGGAAAGCTAGAAGTTCCTCTAAGAATCAGAATTCTTGAACCAATAAACATGAGAAACTGAAACAAAAAGAAAAAAATCGAATTATTCTTGGTAGGAGTTAACAAAATCCGAATGATTCTAAGTACGAATTAACAAAAATCTTATCAATTTCAAGAACAACCTAGCAAAAATAAATCCAAATGTGTTTAAGTACGATTTAACAATTATCGAATGTTTTTAGGTACGAGTTAATTTAACTTTGAACATAACACTTTTTTCTTAACCAAGAATGTGAAATCAAAATTTCCGGAAAAATTAATTTTTAAACCCCAATATCTCTGTAATGTGTCGTCCGATTTTAAAACGGATTTAGCTTTATATTGAGCTTAATAAGCTCTTATCTTTTGCTCTTATGATTAATAAAATAAATCGCTCAAAAAAAGGTATTATTAAAAGACTTTGAAGCCCTTCTGGCCCCGGATTTGAGAGGTCAGACCCTTTCTTTTGATATCAAACAAGATCTCGCAAATATAAACATATTTTGTTCAGAAAGTGTTCACGAATTGATAACTATTCAAAAGATATCTGAACAAATGTGTTATAGGGGCCGACCCCTAAACTCCTTACCGGGGCCACCGAGAAAAAAATGTTTAGCAATCATATTGTTACACTGTAAGAACATTATTTTGAGCAACTTTTCTTCTGCAATGCTTTTCAAAATATTTCTCCTTTTTTAGATATTAAAGATCAGAGTGTTAGACTTCTGGTCCCCTTAATTACGTAACATATGACTGAGGTATGGTACTGTATAGATAAACAGCTGTACAATGAACATTTATGCTTCAATAATTAATAAAACATTATTTCTTTAGTAAAGAGTTAGTATAAGAGACCTTTGAGTCCCTTTGGCCCCTAATTTGAGGGGCCAGCCCTTTTTTCTTGATATCAAATTAAAGGTCTTGTAAATATAAACACATTTTTGTGTTACAAGAGTTCAGAAATTGTTGACTATTCTAAAGATATCTGAATAAATGTGTTTTAGTGGCCGACCATTAAACTCCTTACTGGGGCCACCAACATTTTTTTTAGGTAGCATACTGTTGAGAACATTATTGTAAGGATTTTTTGTTCTACAATGCTTTTTAAAATATTTTCCTTTTTTAGATATTAATGATCAAAGTTTTGGACTTCTGGCCCCTTGAAACCCCTAATTACGTAACATATGATTAAAGTGTGGTATTGTATAGATAAACAGCTGTACAATAAACATTCTTGCTTCTATAATTGATAACAAATTGTTCAGTAAAGAGTTATTGCAAAAAGACTTTAGAGCCCTCTTGGCCCCTAATTTGAGGGGTCACCCCTTTTATATATCAAATGAAAGCCCGTGGAATTTGAAACAACTTTTGCATTACATGTTTTAACAAAATATTTCTGCATCAAAAAATATTACAGAAAATGTTCGAAAATTTCGTGAAAAAATTTAGTGCTAATTTTCAGGTTCAAGCGAGCTTTGAGGCCTTGCGCAATTTTCATAATTGGAAGCATGGGGGTACAACTTCAGACTTTTATCTACAATCCATGAAAAATTTTAAGCTTCTATCTTGATAAGTTTCGGAGGAGATGCGTATACAAAATGACCCTTAAAAATTTACATAATCGTCAATATCTGAGACCGGAAGTGACGTCATCATTCGAAAATTTGATAATATGTAGCGCCGATGAAGCTCTATCAGTCCAAATTCAAAAGTCAAAGTCAAAAGTCAAAATTTCGTGCAAATCGGTTGGATAGTTTTTGAGAAATAACACTTCAAAAAAGTCAGAAAAAAAAAGAATAATAAAGAAAAAGAAACCGTAGAATAACAATACGATCTTTCGTTGGAAACAATAGACCCTAATTATGAAGAAAAAGAAACCGTAAAATAACAAGAGGGTCTTCCGTTGGAAACGGAAAACCCTAATAATAAAAAGAAACCGTAGAATAACAAGAGTGTCTTTGTTTCCCTAATAAGAATAATCTTAACCAGCACAATAATAGTACAGTCTTCCGTTGGAAACGGAAGACCTTAATGAGAGAGAGAGAGAGAGAGAGAGAGAGAGAGAGAGAGAGAGAGAGAGAGAGAGAGAGAGAGAGATTAATTTCCGACTTGAATTTGATCATAAAACGCATCTCATATGATAAATAAAAGAATTATTCTAAAGATTAAAAATATAGCCAGCTATCTTTCCTTTTTTTAAAAATCATTTTGTTGAGGAATATGCAATTTTTTATTGTTGTAAAAAAAAAATGGACTCTGTTTCTTTAATACATGCGCGAATATAGACGGGGATAGGGGTGGGGGTGGAAGGACCATTCAAATTTTTTAAACTTACAACTTACATGGATCAATTATCGAAACTAGGTCTCAGACACATCCACCCCTGGAAAACATAGATACCCTTGCCCCCCCCCCCCCGGAAAAAAATTCTAAATCCGTGTATGTAATAATGAAATCAAAGACACAGAAGTCTAATCTCGTTCTTGTTATCAATAGGACAGAATCATAACAACATAGATTTTTGTCTCTAATATGCATTTTGAAGGAAGTAAATTTTCAATTCATTTTTTTAACAAATTAACTAATAACTTATGTACAGTGGATAACAGTACTGCAAAATTATTCAGTACCTTATAGAGTGGCGTTCAGTGGGGTAGAGTGCTGGACAGTTGGTAAGTACCCCGTACAGTGGGGTACAGTGCTCTGTACAGTAGATGTACAGTAGCTCTGTACAGTGGGGTACAGTAGCACTGTACAGTGGGGTACAGTAGCTCTGTACAGTAGATGTACATTGGAGTTAGACGTAGGTTGACATTCTTTTGTTCATAGGTACAACGGACTGTCCGTGCAAGAACTTACATTAAAATATGATGAACCGCTGTGCTGTGCTGAACTTTTGTTTTTGAAGTTATCATTCAGCGTATATTTGAGAAAGTGTAGCGAACTGAGCTTTTAATGGAATCATCATATGAATTGTAAGGACGTTTGAACATGCACTTGCACTTCAATTCAAATCCCAAGAATCATTCGTGAATGTTTGGGAATTACTAGTATTTAAGTAGACAAAGCATATTTGCTTTCCTACTGGGCTGGCTCCAATTTTACATTTAAATTGTCATTGTGATATACATCACAACCACTATAAAGAATATTTAGGAATTATTTTTATATGTATGTTGATTTTCTGATAATAAAATACACTCTTTTATGTCTTTAATATAAATTTTAAACAGGATTTGAATCACAAATCCTGGATAAAATATTATTGGTCTCTCGTTTAAAGTACATTCACAATGCGTGTCTACTGTTTCAACTCTATATTGTTTTATCTCGCAGTCCGTTTGACTCTATCAACAAAATGAGGAGCATGTATCTTAAGTTTCAGAAGAACATTATTATTTCTGGTCTGTTGTTGACAATATTGCAAAAATGTGAACAAACTGACATCTGATATGTGTCAATCACAATAGTTTGACTAAGTAATCTGATATCATTACAAGTAAATGTTTTTTTTCATTTATTCAATAATGCCATGTATTGAATTCAAACAGCATGATCTGAAAAAATGAAAAATCAAAGTACTAAAGTACACTGAAAGCCCCGGGATCTCTTGTTGTGTAATTATGCATATTGTGTAGTAAAGACTGGCATTATCTCTCTCTCTCTCTCTCTCTCTCTCTCTCTCTCTCTCTCTCTCTCTCTCTCTCTCTCGTGCTTTTATTGTCGGCAAAGCGTCAAAGAGCGACTAAATTTTATAAACGGCTATCAACAAAAATATGTCTGTCTAGTAGAAAAAGATCAGTGCATTGAATTTTGAAACGAGCGTTATAAAATAAATTCCTCATTTTATCGACGTGCAGCAAAATACCAATGCTTTGTAAAGTAGTTCATGGAATACCGGTATGTGCCCAAAATGCATAGTATTGGTCTGTCGTAAAAAATAAAAACATAAACTCCTCGCCAAATATATTCGTAAAAAAATCGATTTCACAAAACATAGCTCTCTGTGAAACTATTTGGTATAGCGGAAGCTTTTACTTTGACAATATTCGGTTTTTTGTTTACTTTTGCAGTTGTGCTATTTATAGAAACAGTTGCAATTTGCATACCTATAGCCAGAACTTTGCTTTCAGCAAAGCCCGCCTAAAATCAGTATTCTAGTGTATGTTATATAATTTCATTGAATCAAAATCATCAAAATGTTCACATTTTAAATTCAAATACGTCAGAATGATAGGTTTTTCCCCCAGATAAATGAAAATTTATCAGAATACAACATTTTCTGTTTATCTTGCTTTTTATCTGCTATTTGAATTCACATTTGTTTCAACATTTTTATTCATTGAGCAAATGTTGAAAAATAGTATGTATGTCGCCTACCCTTGGATAATATTTAAAATGTTATTCAAATAGAAACATATTAACATTTTATATTCACCCACTGAAGGTGATATTTTATTTTGATATTAGTTATTCACTATACCCTAGCTTTATTAGAACTAGGCAGTATTTCTATACCATTGCTTTACTTATATGTTGTGATCGATACTTATTTTAAATAAAGTTCATTTTATCCATGAACAATAATAGATATGGGTTACCCCATATCCAAGTTATTCGACTTTTAAATTACTTGAATTTTCACTGTGCTCAGTCGATCTTTAAGTTAAAATCACTAAACTTGTTAAGAAACTGGCGTATATAGTTCTTCATGTCCTTATTAAATACTGCCACCCATCATTAGCAAACAGTGCACACATTTGTGCTTAAACAGAGTCTACACGAATATGGTGCAGGTGTTGCGAAACTATTCTGTCGTTTAAAAAATAGAAAAGATATAACACACTCATACACAACAAATAATTAAAAGAGATTGTGTGATAACTAACGAACAATATTCATGAAGTAATATAATTATTGTAATAATATAAGCAATATTCATTAGTATTAAAATTGTCAATCGAAGAATGAGCTATATTTTCGTGAAAAAGACTGAGGAGGCAGCTAGCGTAGGAATATGAATACTTCACATTTACATTTCTTGGGGTTGGATATTTTTTCAAAATAATTTTACGTTATTTTTTTTTCTTCCACGTATTACATATACATCGATATTTTTAACATTTATTGTAATGGTGTATCTGCTGATCATGAACAGAACTATATTTTTTAGCGCAATTGTGTAAAGAGTACTTGCCTACAGTAATACATCTTGAATAGATAGAAGGCACTGATCGAATATTTTAATAAAATTTCTGACAAATTGAGTATCGTCTAAATTTTACTAGCGGATGACAATTCGACCATCGCTCATCTTTTTTTACTACTATATCATCAGCTATGCGTGCACAGCTAAACGTTATAAACTACAAAATGCGCGCGAAAAAACACAAGCTGGACGAGTTTACTGGGTCTTTGAACAAGGCCAGAAAATTTATCTTTGGAGACTGGAACTAGAAGAAATCAGCGTTTTCAACCTTCACTCTCCTTTGCTTTTAGAATCAACTGTCCAAGCACGTTGTCGTCTGCTTTTCCATCAAAATGTGCGTCCGCCGCCATCTCTCGTGTCTCATATTAATCATCTTAGAATACGCAGACAAGCCATTCATTTGGTTCAGAGGAGTTCCAACTGCATCAAACAATGTGGCAAATGCACGCAATGAAAGTGAACAATGTAACAAAATCTTTGGGAAAACTATAAGAGGAACAGCAACAACGAAATTATTAAAGATAGAGGGGGGCATTTGGCTGAGGAATGCGAGAGAATGTAATGAAAAACTTTTTAAAGAAATCAAACGTGAATTTCATGGGCTCGACATTATGTGTACATGTACGGATAATTTAGAGGAAGTTCTTAGAAATATTTGCAAAATCTCAAAAAATCAGTTCCACAAAACTCAGTATAACAGAGTGAAGCAGGACGTAGAATATATAGAACCTCTTACTCACCCAAAACATAAACAACTCCATCAACTTAGACCTGGAGCAAAAAAAAAGAACTCGGTTTGCAATGGATTACCTCTCTACAGACGGTCAGCTTTTCAAGTTCGACGACTTTGACGTCTCCGGAAACTGGTGAATTAGAAAACACTTGAGGATTTGGGAGAAGCTGTTTGAATTAGAAAACACTTGTACATGTATTATAGAACATAAAGAAAAAATTGATTAGAATGATACCTATAGGTAAAGGCAAGTTGCTTGCTTATAAAACCTAATGCTAAGAAGGCAACGCGAGATAAAATGTATCAAATAATGGACACATTGTGGATTATTATGATATTGGAAATACGGATACGTTGCCTTTAACGAAACTTTATAATTTTGAGGAAATATGGGGATTATAATCATTAGAAAACAAAAAAAAAAGATTTTTGTGATTGTTTTTAACATAAATGAGTGTATACCACATCTTAAATCTGGTGATATGGATAGATGTTGGTTATAGCGATTATAAAAATTTTCAAGTTTCTATACAGGAAATTGAGTATAAATGTTGAATGATAATTCAACTATTCGACAAGGTGTTTACATTGATTTTCTCCCTTTTTATGAACAAGATATTGTATTGTTTACTTTAACATATTCTCTGAACCATCAATATAAAGTAAGCAAACTGTGCGTGCGTCCACAGTAGGTAACGTCCAGACAAGAATCATATTAGAGGTCCTTGGAAGTCTTTCGTACAGCTTGTGTTCTATGTATAGCTACAGTGGAAGTTCATCGACCAATATTCAAAGAATTTGAATAAATTATATGAATTGTTACTCAATAGTTTGAAAATAATCATAGAATACATTTACATGCTTTATGAGGTTCCAAAATGGCGTTTAAGCACCTGCAGATAAATTGACTGGATATAATTAAAACCTTTTTATTTAAGTTTCGTAAGTAGTTATTTAAATCGAACAATCAAATACGAATGCAGCAATACACACTCTCTCGTTTAGAAATATTTTGTTTGGGGTGAAAGTAGGTGTAAACATAAAATTTTGTCTTTAAGTATATCCACGTTTAGTACCCTTCTTACTTAAAAAGATGTTTAAAAGATTACATTCATAAAAAACAGTATAATCTTATAACACATACATGTATGGTTTCCTATCATGTGACATTGTCGTTTTGTTTTATTACATTAATTTCACTCATCAACTTTAAATAACAATATTCGACTGACATAAAAAAATGAGAGGAGACATGCAACCCTTCTCGTTGTTAAACTTTGCTAAAAATTTGCGTAACTGTACATCAACAATGTACAATGTATGACTTTGCGCGAAACAATTCTTTGTGTCAATAAATGTATGTTGTTAATTATTATTAATAAAATTATCAGGTTCATTTATTACGTGTTTTTTTAGAAAGGATGAATTAATTGTCTTGCAAAAATAAATATACCATAAATGTTGTCCTATTTTAGAGTGATAATCTAAATTAGATACATGCTGTGTGTATAATGCAAATAGTATAATGAAGCAGCTTTTTTTTTAAACCCCACATTCTTTCCCAAGAACACGAACACACAAATTGTTTTTTTGACCTTCGACAATGAGTCATTTTACAAATTGCATGCCAAAATCAAATTTTGATACTAATAAATATAACATTCAAAAGTCGGTCATTCATTCAAAATGCACAAATAATTTTTTTAGCTGAAAATTAAAAAAATAATTTTGATCTCAAATCATGTCTACGCCTTTTGCCTATAATTCTCATTGGTGGCTTTATTCTCAAGACAGGTTCGTGAAGTCATGGTATGCTCTTAAACTTTCTCTCTCCATGACACCTGATCCTACCACTAATTTTTTAGAGGTCAGTGTTTGCTCAGCTCCTGTTTTGTTTTTTTCTATGGACTTTTGGTTTTATCATCACAGATCATTTTAAACAATTTTCATTAAAATATAATTTTAAAGTTGAAAAAAATTAATAGCATTATTAATCATATAATATATTTTATATTAGGTTATCTTGAAAAACTGAACATCTAAGACGATGTGATAATATTACTTTACAAAGTTTGATATCAAAAATTATTTTGTTGTTGTAAATACCACAATGTAACTTTATTAGTCCCCTACCGGTTTCACCGGAGGAGACTATGGCTTTCCTCTGCTTCCGTCAGTCCGTCCGTCCGTCTGTCTGTCCGTCTCTCCCACTTCAGTTTTCCACACTTTTTTTCTTTATGCGTTTGAGGAATAATATGAAACTTACTGAACAGCTTCAAAATGTCAAACTACATATCAAGTTTACACTTTTGTAGTGTAGTTTACATATTTTTGAGAAAATTAATTTTTTATATTCCATTATTTTAAAGTTCAGGTTCGTTATCGGGTTCGGTGTGTATTGAATAATCGAGGCCAGTATGTAGTCAGAAATGATATCGTGCGTTAATTGTACCATTTCTTTTATCATTTCTAACAAAAAAATAAGTTCTGTTAAAGAGTGTCAAGCATTGTGTTGTAAATTTAGTCAGCACGTTTTTTTTTTTGTATTATTACAATCGGGTTCGTTATCGGGTTGGTCTGTTAATTCGAGGTATAGAAGACGGTAAGAAATGATATTGTGCATAACAGTGCATTGTTTTCACAAATTTCTACCAGCGAATACTTAATGGACTTGAAATTACAGGAGATAAAATAACGAGTATCGTTTTACCCATTTTTTAAAATTTCAATATCAACTATAAAGTTTGAGTTCCTCTGTTCTTTTATCTCTGAAGCATAACATCTCGTTTATACCCGGTAATAGTTTTAAAATAGATATATGCTTCGAAGCTTTTATAGAATAATACAAACCGGTAGGTGACGTGTATTGCTTATACAGTCCTCTCAGAATGCTTGTTTATAATAGTGTATTATATATTTTGAACGTAGTTTTGGTTTCTTCCGAGTTCAAATACTATGCTTTAATATGACACAGTTTATCTCTTTCTGAGTTCAAACTCTAAAAGCATACATGTAGTTGTGCTTAAAAATTACCTTATTTTGTGCAGTGCAGCTGTTTATATAAAATGTTTCATATTATTCAGAATGTTTAATCTTATCTGTATACAAACTATACAAAGTATATGCTTTTTGGAATATTATCTAAAATGACTCTATTTATTCCATTTATAACATGCTCTTTAAAGATTATTAAACAGTTTTCTCGAATAATAAAAAAAATAAATTGATGGCCATAGATTTACACACTGAAGTATTCTTAAATCATCATTTCGTATTTCTATCGTATCATTGATACATTAGTTTGATAGACTGATCTTTTATCGTAATGTAGCAGAGAACTAAAATATTTTTCTTTTAAAATGACGTTCCGGTTAGTGATCTCTTCCATTACTCCAAAATAACGACTCTCTCTCTCTGTTTTGGGCATAACAGTGGAATAAAAGTGACATTTTTTTGAAAACGAAACCCAGTAATAAAATTCATAAATGGATTTGCCACCGCACAAACTAAGAAAAAAGATGAAATGTATTTAAAACTGCTGTTTGCCGCGCCTCCCCTTCTTAATTTTGTTTTCGTAAAAAAAAAAACAACTTTAGATATTAGGAGTACATCATGTTATGTACAACTTTATTTGTTTTGTGTGTTTTTGTATTTTTTTTATTTTGTTTTTTTTTGTTTTTGTTCTTAAGGTGGAAGGCTACATCGTCACAACATGTCTGACATCCGTTCGAAACGCCATTTTGTTCCGGATTGATAACATTATGTAGTGGTACAAATTAACTATACACCGTTAAATTGAACTCTTCTTACAAGGGAGATGAAATAGGAATGAAATCACAAAAACGTTTAGAAAATATGTCAGTTTTCTTCCTGTTTAAAGCTTTCAACTAACATTGATTATCAGCTGTTTTGTACGGAAAACGTGGAACTTAAATAATATACTGTTTCCCCGCTATTTACAATACAGTTTTGTCATGTCATCTACAACAGACAATAATACATTTG
This sequence comes from Magallana ariakensis, assembly GCA_020458035.1. Taxonomy (NCBI): domain Eukaryota; kingdom Metazoa; phylum Mollusca; class Bivalvia; order Ostreida; family Ostreidae; genus Magallana; species Magallana ariakensis. Next base: position 2,923,371 of record CM035816.1, on the reverse strand, counting down.
TGACGGATTATCGATATAGGTAAGCAGATATAATATTTTCACTTAAACTATAAATGTATGATGAATATGAAACGTAGTACGATCTATTGAATTCATCCGAATTTTTCATCTTCAAATATTATTTATCATAAGCACTACTAATCTTATACCTACATATTTAGCATAGACTTGATTCTTTTTTAATTTTTCTTCGTGATTTTTATTAATTATAAAATTGGTCCCAAGATATTTGAGACCATGTAAAATAAAGAAAGACAACTCTTAAACAGGATCTTTTATACCAAGATTTTTGCAATAATTCAGTATTTTCTTTAATTTTTCAATTTTATTCAATTTCTTTTTTTCATCCTATTAACCAACAAATATTGTTTATATTTTCAGATTTTTGTAGGATTTTGTCCAGCAGTTTGCACAGGGTACTTCAATTTAATGATTAATCAACACAAATGATTTGTTTTGAATTAAAAAAAAGTCATGTAACATAGAAATGTCTATAATTTTATATAACATTTGAGGTATTTGAAGACTAAATGTACACATTCAGCTAAATCGTGAATATCGCGAGATAGTTATCGAAACTATCTGAAGGTACACATTAATACATTTATTATATGTATATTATTAATGGTATTTTTCGTATCGCATTATTATTAGCCCTTTGTCTCTGTTTTTAGTCAGAGAACCGTTTAGCTAATATAAAATGCACTATAAAATATGCCATGTCATGATTTTTATTTCATAAACTTATAGAAAAAGTAAAAAAAAAAACAATGAAAAAACCACGTGATAAATGATCGCTTGTTGTGTTATATACTTTCTTTTATAATTATTCCTGTAAATTTGGTCCAACTGCTTGTATACCATTTAGATGTCGACGTAAAAATTTGACGACATACTCGGGCATCGGAATTTAACGACCCATACTGACTTTAAATACATTAATTTGTGAAATTACATTACAATAACTAACAAGAAAATTATTATGTGTCCATCAATTAGTTTCTTATCCGACCAAATGATGATTTTAGTTTTACATATTGTAACTTGTAGCTTTTTTAAAATCAGTAATAAAAAAAATATTGTAGCTTTTAACATGATTCACTTTTGTTTCAAAATTAAATGCGTTTTTGTGCAATAAAGCAATATATTATTGACACTATGGTTTAGTTACATTGCAAACAGTTACACGTATTAAAATGTCAATCAATATAGTTTAGTTCTACCATTTCATAAAATTCAATACACTATTCAATTCAATTTGTATATAATTATGTATTTCATAACAATGTCCAAATTAAAGAATCAAATGTTCTTAAAATTGCTCTTTTTACATTCTCGTTTTAACCAAATGTTTGTGTGATTCATAAATGGGTATTCTCAATATAAGGTTCGTCTTTGCCGACATAGTTGACATCTCTTCCGTTGTGCAAATGTTCATTGGCTGATATCCGACTTCTGACGAAATCAATCCACATTTGGCACAGGTCCAACTCCGGAGTTTCAAACGTCAAATATCTTTTGTTGCATCGTAATTGCATTTTGTAATGATCTAATAATTAACAATAAATAGTAAAATAAGATACATGTGTACGTTGCATAATCTAGTCTAAAATTTGATAAAACCTGAACAATCAAGCCATATATTTAACCAACAAGATTCATAAGCGGTGAAAAAACATTCATTTTTTTAAAAAGTACATGCTATAGTTCACATTCTATTTTCAATTATGTCACATTATTAATCGCAATAAAAACTAGCAGTTTTAAAGGAGTCTATTAATTTTCTTTGATTGATTTACAAAACTTTTACAAATAATCTAAATTTACCATTGTCTTCGACAAAACTGACGTTTCTTATATCGGAAAAAGATGCTTTATTGTTCAGTTCTGTCCCCCATGTTAACCCAGGAGTTTCGCCGTCTTTAATTGTCAGATTTACTGGTTGTCGTTTTCCATTTTGTGTTAACCAAAAAAACCTTCCTTGAAAAGAAAAAAAAAAGAGTTAGTAAATAAATAAAGCTCTAAAACATTGTATATCTAACACATATTGACCTTTTCTGTTTAATAATTATCACCTCTTGCAACTTGTTGCGAAGGGGACATAGCATCAATAGTGTGCGTGAATGTATAGGTATGTAGCTGTGTATGTATGTATGTATGTATGTATGTATGTATGTATGTATGTATGTATGTATGTATGTATGTCTATTTTAGCTTATTGGCAAAATTCAAATATAACCCTCTAACAAATGTTTATCAAACTTCGTACACTTATTTGGCGTGGTAAAAGGACAAACTTTATTAATTTTAAAGTTAATTGTTTATATAATTGTTTAATATTGTTTAACGAGAACTAATTCAAAACAGAAATTTTATGTACGAGTTGACATACATATTTCTGCTAAGTGAAAGTAAATATTTCAAATGAACAACTTCATATTTTGTGGGATTAAGACCTTGCAAAAGTAAGAAACAAACGTTTAAGTAATGAGGATTTAAAGAGATGTCAAAGTAAAAAGTTGAAGCGGGCAGGAGATCAAGTTATTCCAATTGTCATTGAAACAAACAGTCAAATATCCGGCAAATTTTGCGTTTTACTGAGAGTAAAACTAGTCTATTATTCAGAAAAGACTTTGACACATCCCACAAAAATTAATCACCGGGAAGTTGTTTCATATTAATAGCTAGAATATATAACTTTACACAAAAATTGGACAAACAACATGCCAACACGAATTTTCTACAGAACGCTAGACCTTCAGTTACGTTTTATAATGAAAAATGAAAGAGCTTACACGAATCTTCAGTTAAATTTTTTATGTTTGTCATCTAATGAAGCTAAAGTACTTAAAATTACTTAAAAGCATATGTGTTTTTTTTAGGGAGAGGGCGAACTGTACAACGACGTAAATGTTACCCCTTAAGGTAAGGTTTGCGGTTACAGGGAGATAACTCACAGATTTTCATTGTGACGTAACACTAACTACCCTTTATTCCAGCTATGACGTCAAAATTTATATGACGTCATAATTGGTGTAAGGTTTTTGTTATTTCCCGGGATTTTGTAGTTTCATTTAAATAGTAACAGAACAAAAGCATTTTCTCAATTTCCACAAAAACGAAGTCCGCATCATATAGTTTTGAATAGTGTTTTGGAAACATCAGATTACACATATACTAAGATACATTTTACCTGGAATCGGTGGACTTGGAACGGTTTCAAATAAGATGTTTTCGTGTATAAAATAGTAGTCCAAAATTAAGACTTTTGTTGCATTTTATTAATTTTTTAAATAATTCATCAGAAATTTTAAAAAATAAATCATGATATAAATAGTGACATTATTTTCAAACATTTTAAGCATAAATAACCCCCATAATAGTCACATATGAAATGCATATATTTTCACGAAATTACTTACATTTCATCAACATGAAAATTTGACAGCATGAACTTTGACCTTTTGTAGTTATAAAACGGGTCCGGCAAAATCATTTCAATTTCATGAGAAAAAAGACTTTCGTATAGTGAACAAAATGGTATATAATTTTGATTCGATTCCTAAAAAATGCAAGCCGCAAACCTTACCTTAAAGTATAGGCATTTAGTTGGACACCCCAGAGCTTGGGGACAGGGATAAATGAGATATAAATTCAAAGTGGTTTAAGAAGATAAATACTTTTGTCACATTTACTCCGATCAAAGTAATATGTATATATGCATAATATTTGCTCTGGTTTAACACAAATCCCGCTAAGCGGTGCTCTTGTTTGTCTTCAAATAATAAAATATGGTTTTACCTGGAGATAATATCTCTTTTCCTGTATCTGGAGGCTGTATCTGTGTTTGTACCAGCATAAACGTGTTTGACAAAATTTTTGGTAGAGTTCCCATTAAGTTCATTAAATTATCAACAAAAGCAGAAGCTACTCGGCTTGTAATTCTCTCAGGACAAAAATGGAATTCCATTTTTAAAGAACTATTTGATTGATTGTGAACTGCATAAAGCATAGTTTCAAAACGTGTGCTTCTTTCAACGTGGACGGATTCAAAGTTAATGTATTGGTGCGCTTCGCTCGTTGTATGAAACAAAAACGAATGTGTTTCATGTATTTGACTGTTAAATTCTGGTAGTTCTTTAATGACAACATAGGGCAAAAGACCGTGTGAAAAGCTCTCTTCTATAACTTTGTTGTTTTCTGTAAGAATCTGTTGCAGGCTTGCACCAGGATAATGAAAATTAGTTGATATTATTGGAATGAAGTTGGAACAAGGGTATATTTGCTCTTGAAGTTCTTGCAATTGGTGACGTAAATCAGCCTCCATTAGTAATGCTACTCGTTCTGCATTCGTGAATTTATTCAAAAGAATCTGGAAAACACTTGCAACAGCATTACAAGTTGTCCAATTCTTCATTAATGCAATATTCTGCATATCGCTTATATCAATTGGAGGGAGGGAAATTTTCCGACAATTGCTTGACGTAGTCTCTGTTTTGAACACCCTTTGCAAGCTTGATGAGGTTTTGCATAGGCGAAGACGGTTTGCCCAGAAATCCTTTGACTCATCTGCAACACTTTGCAACTTTGCTTCGTACATGGAAATCATGTTAATCTTTGGTTTGTCCAGCCATGCAGGAACACGTTTACCTGCTATAACATATTCTGAAGTTGCTTGTAAATCATTCAAAAATATTTCCCCACAAAATGCGTCAAAATGGTCTCTACCACAAAGAATATGTAATATGCTTTGCTCAGTCGTTTCATCATAAATTACAGACAGTATGCTATGATTCAATTGCAACATTTGAGTGGCGCGAGCTGTCTTTGTTTTGATGTGCTCAAATGAGAGAATAAAATCTTCAACATCAGTTTTACTTGCATGTGAATTGTTTTCATTTATTATATCTGTGGCGCTGAAACACAGCGTTGAGTTTATTCTTAGAACAAATTGCATTATCTTTCTCCACATTTCTGCATTGTTAACGCATTGAGATATTGAAAATGAAAACCCTAAATGTGAATTTTGCTGTAGCATAAATTCAAAATGCCGTTTAAGAATGGACAAATTATCTGTGCTTTTTAGACCGTCAGCATGCTCATTGTCAGAACTTTTAATGCATTGTTTTTCTGTAATGTATTTTCCTAGCTCTTGAATTGAAAAATCACCAGAAAGCAACAAAAGAATAGGAAATCTAACGTTTGTTGCTGTAAATATTGCATTTATGATTTCAATAGCATTTTGTGAGTCAACTCCAAACTGCGCCAACGTATTAGTATCTTCTAACTCTGAAACTGCTATCATAAGGACTTGCGCAGAAATGCTTTTTACAAGATCCGTCATATTTGCAAAGTCATTAGAGTTATCCTCTACAGAGTGCACCTTCTGAGGCGACCCTTCGTCTTCTACAGGAATCAGACCAGTGTATTTCGAATGCTCCCACCTTAAATTATTAGAGGTCAAAAAACGTTTGAGATCAAAATCTACAAATATCCCTTGTGTTTGATCAGACAAAAGCATATGTGTAAGACAACTACAGATCTGTTCAGCAGTCATAAGATGAATTCCTTTATGAAAAAAAATGTCTCTTAGAGCAGGATCAGATCCCATGCCCACGTCCAATGCACCCCAATTGATTGTCTGGGCAGGAAGACCTAACGACGTCCTGTAATGGGCAAAACTGTCCTCGAAAGCATTTGCCGCTGCATAATTTGTTTGAGAATAATTTCCGAAAACAGATGCAACACTTGAATGCATCATAAATATGTCGAGTTTCATGTGTTTGGTAACAAGATGAAGATTCCAGGTACCTAGTATTTTTACAACTAAAGGTAAATTAAATGCTTCATGGGTCATGTTGGGAACTGTATTGTCATTTATTACAGCTGCACCTTGAAAAACACCACGTATTGGCACGTTCGGCACTTTTTGCTCAACTGAGCGAATAGCTTTTGTCAAGTTATCCAAATTTGTAATATCAGTTTCCTTGTGGATTATCTCAACACCATAGAGATTTTTTATGTTCAGAATGCGCTGCGCTGCTTCCATCGAAATAGAGCGCCGCGAGAGAGATATAATTATTTTTGCATTTCTCCTGGCAAGGTATTTTATGATCAACCAGCCCAAACCGGTGAGCCCACCAACAACAATATATGCACTGTCCCTTCTTATGAGAAAGTCTTGTGATGTCCGTACTTCTATTTGTTTTGTAAGTTCTATTACATCTAGAGCACATCCATGAATTGGCAAATTTTCTGTTGTTTTCTTTTTAAGTAAGGACTTTAAAACACGCAAGGATCGTTGTATAACATTGCAGAGATGGGATGGTTCAAAAAAACTCTCAACGTCAATATAATGAAATTGAACCGAATGAGTTACGTCATTTCTGATTAAGGTTATGGATCTCTTTAAAAAGTAACATCGTTTGATGTTAGGATATTGAAGACACAGTTCTTCTTTGTTTATGTACTCCTCATGAGCAAGCATTATCAAATCCGTCACTTTAGAGTGTTGAATTCGTTTACAGCTTAATTGATCATGTGATATGAGACATTTTTTCTCCTTAAGTAATAAACCAAGGAAATGAAGTAGTTGTTCATTTTTCTGGCTGCAAATAATCATAACATTTGATTTTTTTGCAATATGGTCAGCTATTGTTATTGCTATAGTGACAGAATGCAAATACCCAATTTTGTAACCCTTAAAGCCTGATTTTGAAAATACACATTTTTTGTCTATTTCCAATTCCGATTTCAGTTCCATCTGACAACAGGCGAACACTTCTATGTCAACTTTGTTGAGCCTTGCAACTCCAGCAATTTCACAAATTCTTATTTCATTTCCTTTTAATTTTTGGTCTAACAAAGCCAGTGACGAATATTTGTTTGTAGAAAAAAAGTATGTTTCTGGATTGCATAGGAGTACCTGAACGGGTTTCACGCGAATTTTTGACTCACAAAAAAAATCTTGAATAGAAGGAATACCAAACACTCTGTCAGTGTTTTCCACTTCTTGACGAATACTGATACATATTGGCTGTGATGGATTTTGCAAACCTTGTTTGTATAAACGAGTGTGAAATGGTTCCGGCATTCGTGCTATTTTGTTGGAAAAAACTACACCATTTCGAATTGCTAATTCACAAGGAACATGGCGATTAGAAAAATCAGACGATATCGACAGTTTTATAATATTCTCTAAAGCACATTCACTTAAAACATCAATGTCTATTATTGTAAAAGTTAATTCTGTTCCTTCGTGTGCTACCGCTCGAACCATACCCCATAATTCAGATCCAATAACTTTTGTTTTCTTTGAAACACAAGGTTGCGTTTCATTCGTAACAACTACAACGTGCACGTTTTTTTTATATAATACTTTTAAAATATGGAGAAAAGCATTACTTTGATGCCTTACAGAGTCTATTAGTCGTTTTCCAGTAGTGCTTTCATCTATGCCCGGAATTCCTGGAGCAAAAACTACAGACGTTTTCTGAATACCTATTTGATTTGGTAAAAAGGATATTTCTTTCTGGAAGTCTTTTGTAAGTAGTATGCAAGAAACGGTTGTATTTGTTTGGTTCTTGTTAAAAGCATTTTGAAGAAGTGAAACATATTCATCATTCCATGACATTACTATGACATGATTTGAAGAAAACTGCTCTAATTGAGCCGCTGATGTAAACATTTTAGTCGGATTCCAATATTCATAATAAGACAAATACTGTATGTTGTCAGGAGCATCAAGTTTTTCTACCTGAAATCCCCACATCTCTGCAACAATATCTCCATTTTCTTGCAGCAGGAGAATATCAAATGAAGCATTTAAAGAGTTTTCATACTCTAGCTTAGCATAGCAAATCATTTTCTGTGAAGGCCTTTGTCTCAGTTGCAATCGTGAAACACTAATCGGCAAGACTTTTGTGATATTTCCATTCATATTTTCAAGTCGTATTCCGGAACAAGATTGAAACATTGTGTCTATTACAACCGGATGTAGGTAGGTTCTATGAAGTTCTTTCATGACACTCTCAGATAAGCATACTTCGCACACAGCCTCCTTTTCGCGGATGGCACATTTTTTTATTGTTCTATACATCGGACCATGGTGGAATCCTACGGTTTGCAAAGCAGTGTATAGAAATAGAAATTCTCTTTCAGACTTAAGAATAGATAGAAGCCACTCAACTTCTATTTTAGGTCTTTCTTGCAAACCACCAAAGATTATTCTGCCTGATGAAAGCAATGAGGAGCTCTCGGGTACCAACGTCTCATAAGAAATCGCTACTTCATTTTCTTGCCTTGTTTTAACTAGAAGTTTTTGGTCGTTCTCTTTTACAAAAAATGCTTTATGTATTGACCAAGAAATACTCAAATCTAAGCATCCATATTTTGAGTCAAGAAGGTTCCCTATTTCGATTCCTATTTCGCCGTAGATGGCACCAGGCATTACAACACTCTCATCAACAATGTGCTCGTATACAAATGGTGTATTTTCGTTGTTAATAAAAATGTCAAATTGATTTGAACTCCCAGAGATTGGCGATACAAGCATATTGTAGCTCGTGTTGTGTTCTCCACCAAGAAGTCTTAACATCTGTTCGGAAAATAAAAGATGCTTGCGTTTATTAAATTGATACTGAGGAATTCGAAGAATATTTTCTGTAGTTGGACAAATATTATCCCATAAAACAGAAATGCCTTTACCAAACATGTCAATAAATGTTTTCCGAAACGTTTCTATCTCGGAATTTCTTTTCATTGAAGGCAAAGAATCTTCAGATGAATCTGGGAATATGTTAGGCAAATGTGCTTTTAAAACTGGATTTGGTCCTATTTCCAGAAACACAACATTGGAATGTCTTTTCTTTGCTTCCTTAATGGCATGATGAAATTGAACAGGCTGGAAGACATTGGCCGCCCAGTAGGACGCAGATCCAAAGTTCTCATCGGCTAATTCTCCCGAAACTGTAGATATAATATTTGTTTTTGGTGGATACCTCCATGAAAGTCCTTTTAAATTTTCTTCTAGTTTTACACTGGCAACTTTTGTTAAATGGCTATGATATGCACATTTAACACTCAAAGGGATAATTTTGACCTGATTGCTACTAAATGTCGTTTTCAGTTCTTCAATAGCGCTCGTATCACCTGATACTGCACATGATAGTGGGCTGTGATACACAGCTATGTTTGCTTTCCCTGTCCGTAGCTGACTGCATTTTTCTTCAATAATTTCGACTTTACAATTTTGAATTACGATCATATTCCCGTTTATTTCTTCTGCTAGGTTAAGTGAGCGAAAATAAATAACTTTCACTGCATCTTGCAAAGTGATTGTTCCAGACGCATAAGCAGCTGCAACTTCTCCTACAGACTGACCTAAAATGAAATCAGGACAAACACCAAGATGTCTCCACATCTCTGTCAGTCCTATTTGGCAAGCAAATATAGCAAGATGATTATTTAGGGGGTCCAAAAGATCCTTTTCATTTTGAAAAACGGATTGTACTGATATATTTGCCAAAGAAGATAAGTAAGCATCAATGTCTCTTATGGAATTTCTAAAAATCGCATCATGTTTAACAAGTTCTTTGCACATGTTTTTCCAAGTTGTACCAACACCACAATACACAAAAATTACTTTAGGTGTTTCTTTGGCAACAATTCTAACGGGTAATTCCTCTCTTACAAATTGGTCAAGTTGATCAACCAGTTCCTCCATTTTCTCAACAACAAATACTTTACGATATCTGTAATGACTTCGAAAGTGAATTGTTGTACTAGACAAATCTTTCAGAGATGTATCTTTTCGAAGTGATTTTTTGACATGTTTTGCAATGTTATAGAGGACGATCACATCCTCGGCCGATAAAACTACATACTGTTTTAAACTCAGACACGTTTGAAATGCCTTGATATATTTTTCTCGATTGTGAGGAATATTCTTTATAACTGCATGAGAATTCGTTCCACCAAACCCAAAACAGTTCATACAAGCTATTCTATTTCCTTCTTGATTTTTCGGCCAATCTCTAACCTCTTGGCAAACTTTAAGATGATATTGATTGAATGGAATTTTCGGGTTTAAAGGTTTTGCATGTATGGATGGTACATACAACTCATTTTTCATCATCAAAAGAACTTTGATTAATGAAGCAACACCTGCACCGGACTCTAGATGGCCAATATTTGGTTTAACAGAACCTATGAACATTTCATGTGAAGAATGTGTTGAAAAAAAGGAACCCAATGTCGTCACTTCGGTAAAATCCCCGACAGTTGTACCAGTACCTTTAAAAAAATGACAAATGTAAACACATTTATAGAGATACTAATACAATAAATGACAATGTAAGTTAATATATTTTTTACTTTTAAATTGTTTTTGAATTGATTATTCGAATTCATATAAGATACTTTTAGACCACATAACTCACATAAACAACAGTTTTTTCAGTGGTCGTTCTGTTATTTTTTAGTGTTTTACTTTTGAAATGGTAACTGAAGACGAAACAAGAGGCCCAGGGGCCACATCGCTCACCTAGCAACAATAGCCTAACATTAATCAAATTAGCATTACAGTATCAAAATCAAAATATCTTGACAACTAAGTACAGTAGATCTTGCTCAAAAAATTTCAAAAATCTACCGATTTTTATCTACATGTTTTTATGGTAAATACCAAGCCCCTTTTTTGATGTACCTGTAAGAAGGTTTTTCTCTATTGCTATATAACCCCCCCCCCCACTTTGTGGCCCCACTTTTCTCTAGGGAACCATGGTTTGATCAAACTTTAATCTGCACAACCAGTGCTTTCACACATGCTACTGCTTTTTGGACTGAAAACTTTCCCAGAATATTTTTTAAAGATTTTCTCTATATATTCCTATATAAAAATCCATCCCCCCACTGTGACCTCGTCCTACCCCCGGTGACCATGATTTAAACAAACTTTAATCTACAGTATTAGAGGATGCCTCTACACAAGTTTGTTTGAGCTTTTCTGGCCAAATAGTTTTTAAGAAGAATATTTTTTAAGCTTTTCTCTATATATCTCTAAGTAAAAATTCATCCCCACATTGTGGCCCCACTCTACCCCCGGGGACCATGATTTGAACAATCTTGAATCTACACTACCTGGGAATGTCTCCGCACAAGTTTAAGCTTTTCTGGCCAATTAGGTTATAAGAAGATATTTAAAGATTTTCTCTATTACATTCTTATGTAAAAATCCATTCCCCTATTGTGGCCCACCCTACTCCCGGGGACCATGATTTGAACATACAGTACCGATCAGACACAACCTAACATCAGAGTAAACCCCAACTAAACCCCGGGTTTACTTTTTTGGTTTACTTGGGGTTTACTCTGGGTTTACTTTTTGAAAATCTGGGTCCACTCGGGGTTTACTTTGGGTTTACTCTGGGTTTACTTTGGGTTTACTTGGAAATTGCTTTTGAGGTCAACTGTACGCACTGAAGTGTGAAGCAGACCCGTATATTATCTTACTATCCTGCTGATTGTAATTCATGCCCCTTGTATATTCCGAATACACTGTAAGCGTCTGCTTTCAGGGGTATACTTCTGACTGGGTTTACTCTCTGTGTCCACTTTGGGTTTACTCTGGGTCCACTCTAGTAGACCCAAAGTAAACCCAGAGTAAACCCAGAAAGTAAACCCAGGGTTTAGTTGGGGTTTACTTTCTGTTAGTTTGGGTCTGATCGGTACTGTACTTGAATTACACTACCTTACAATTCTTACATTCCAATTTGAGATTTTCTGGCCTAATAGGTTTTGAGAAGATTTTTATAGATTTTCTCAATATATTCTTATGTAAAAATTAATCCCCCATTGTGGCACCACCCTACCCCCGGGTACAATGATTTAAACAAACTAGAATCTACACTATCTGAGGAAGCTTCCACTCCAATTTGAGCTTTTCTCGCCTTATAGTTTTTTAAAGGAGATTTTTAAAGATTTTCTCTATATATTCCTACGTAAAAATTCATCCCCCATTGTTGCCCCACCCTACCCCCGGGGACCATGATTTAAAGACACTTGAATTTACTCTATCTGAGGATGCTTCCACTCAAATTTGAGGTTTCCTGGCTTAACAGTTTTTAAAAAGAAGATTTTAAAAGATTTTCTCAATATATTCTTATGTAAAAATTAATCCCCCCATTGTGGTCCCACCCTACCCCCGGGGACCAGATTTGAGCACACTTGAATCTTCACTACCTGAGGATGCTTCCATACAAGTTACAGCTTTTTTGACCTGATAGGTTTTGAGAAGAAGATTTTTGAAAAATACCAACAAATTTTCAAGAATTGTAAATTATCTCCCCTTTGAAGAGGGTGTGGCCCTTCATTTGAACAAACTTGAATCCCCTTCACCAAGTGATGCTTTGAGCCAAGTTTGGTTGAAATCTGCCTAGTGGTTCTGGAGAAGAAGATGAAAATGTGAAAAGTTTACAACAACGACAACGACGACAGACAACGGACAAATTTAGATCAGAAAAGCTCACTTGAGCTTTCAGCTCATGTGAGCTAAAAACTAATAAAAAATAGTCGCCATTTACATTCAGCAAGCACGGGAAAATACTAGTCTTTTGTTTTGAAGTTCCGTCACGGGTATTTGATTCGATCGGAATTGTCATATTTTATCGGATTACTCCAACATTTTGTAACAATCTTTACAAATGGTTTCGTGGTCATAATGTACTAGCATTTTAAACCATCAGTAAAGAATTTTTTTTTTTTACTTTGACTTATATATTACTTTTATAGTCACAACATGTGTTCAACTTCATAATGTATTGATATCATATTTAAATAATAGTTTAAGGTATAAATATTTGTTAGATTTTTCAAATAATCAATTTCCATGCCAAATTTCAGCAGTAATTTAAGGAAATTCATCTCTTCTGTTTGGGGCCTCATACTTAAAAAATGCCACGTGAAATGTTCACAAATAAAATAAATGAAAATCATAAGTCCCATCTTAATATCTAAATGGTTTTCCGATGATTGTCATTACTTTTATTTCAGATACCAACCTTCTTCAGTAAAAAAAGGATCATGGAAACCTATTATAACTTTATATCTTAAATTCTTGGACGAATGCACTCACCATTCTTAATATCCTAGGTCTCAACAAAACAAAGATGATAAAAAGAGATATTAAAAAATAATCAAAAGTGTAAAGTAGCTTACTATGACTACTCATAAATAAAACTACCTGTGTAATGAGGTTGGAAAAACAACACCGACTGACAAAGGATGACAATCATAGGTCTTAAATATCTCAAAGGTATAAGATTTGCAATAATTGACCATAAAATACCAAAAGTAGTTTACTGTGATATTGATATGAGATATAAGAATACAGGAATGATTGGGGGAAAAAAATTAAAGTGTAGTATTGTAATTCTTGAAAGAAGAATAGGGTGTTCTTGAGGATATATTTTTACAGACGGACGCAAAACTTTTTTGTTTTTTATTTAACTCCCTTATAAAAAGGGGTTCGCCTTCTTTTTACATTTTAGATTACCATTCTGATATGGATACTCTGTACTAAGCTTGGTTTATTTACGCAATGGTTCTGGAAAAGAATTCAAACGTGAAAAGTTGTAGACAGTCAGATAGAATAACGACGGACAACTGGTAAACAGAAAAGCTCACTGAATGAGCTAAAAGAGCATTAAAAATATGAAATAAGAGTCATTTCCCCTTTTAAGCCCATAATTTAATGAATCTGTCACACAAAACAGAAAACCATAAAAATTCAAAGTTGATATTTTTGGTAATGCCTCAAGTACCACGTATACATTGTATGAAACAGATGTGTGAACGCTGAGGGACTTGTATGATAACTGAAGCAATATTATTAGAGTTACATTGCTATACTTAGGAAGCAAATACTGTGATGTTAGGATTAAGGATTAATAAACCTTAAAAGTACTTGCCATGCGCTTCTATGTACTGTACAGACTCTGGTGGAATATTATATCTTGAGTAAATCGTTTCCATTAATTTCTGCTGCTGTTCACTGGAGGGAGAAGTGATGGGTGAGCTCATATGACCATCCTGATTCAGTCCCGTAAAAAGAATGCCCCATATTTTATTCCTGTCACGGAGAGCCTAAAATGATAAACAAGAATCATTGTATAACATGCATGTGTTTTAAACCTATCTTATAAGATACATTAGATACATGAGATACATAGAAAATACATTACATCTGCAAGCCGTTTCATTATAACAATGCCACATCCCTCTCCCCTTGCGTATCCGTCCGCATTTATTGAGAAAGTATGACACTTTCCGGTAGGTGATGCCATCCTGGCTGACGATAAGTTGATGAACACTGCCGGATCAAGAATAAAACTGACACCACCAGCAATAGCCATTGATATCTCTCCTAAGAATGATATTGTATAAGGTAAGAAATTTGATATTATTGATAATAATTTAATATTTTATACTATTAACATATTACAAAAGAAAACGATATTTTTACGCATTACACGTACCAGTTTTTAATGCCTGCGATGCTGTATGAACAGCAACCATTGAAGACGAGCACGCTGTTTCTATAGTTATGGCAGGACCTAACAGGTTGTAGAAGTAGGCGACTCTGGCTGATAAAATACTAGAATCCACCCCGGTCACTGTTGTATGCGTAGACTTTTGATTTGCTGATCGTAGTACACAGTCCCAGTCATGAGTCATTGCGCCTGTGAAACGATATAAATGTACAACCACTTACACAAATATATTGGGTTGAAGATTACAACTGAAATAAATATTCCAACAGTAAAAAGTGTATTTTTTAGATAAAAATTATAACCTAAAAAATGGTGGTATGTATATCGGAGTTGCCTAGCAATCAACTTTTGGTGTTTTATGACAGTTTTATGATAATATGCGTATTTGGAAAAAAAGATGTGACTTTGCGTTCCAAACTTCCTAAACTTCCTAAACTTCCTATATTTTGTTCCAAGATATCCTCAAGTCACAGGTTGCTAACTTACTCAATATTTATAAATACCTCTGGGTTCAAACGATGTTCATTCAAAAGTGTAAAAAAAAAAAAATTTCTTTTTTAACACCCCCCCCCCTCTTCTAGCTCATCAGGTTTCAATATACGGCTAAAAAATTGATTTCTACGGGCATTTTATATTGCAGCAGACCCGGATGATGACCTTGATAAATTGTGCGAGGTATTCCGAGTGATTTCCGAATAGGAAAAAGATGTCAGCATTTAACACAAGAACACAATAACTTCTGTAACTGGTAAAATTTACCATTGATTTTTAACTGTTTTCCCCGACTACTGTAAATTAAAATGACCTTTAAAAAATAAACTACATGCTTAGGGACTGTTTTATGATAGTCTTCACTTTCCGGCGTCCGGTCAATCATTCGGGTATACATTTAATAAGTAAACGTGTTAACTTTACGTCTCATATGGGTCAGTAGGCCTAATTAAGACATTTTGTAGATTTTTAAAGTTATTTTTATAGTTAGTTTAATAATAATTATTAATTTACCAATACAATTTTATTATTATTAATATTTTTATCGATTTAAGCGTATATTCAGTTCAGGAAAAACGAGTGGTTTACGTTGTACATAACGTATACAAATATTTTATATAAATGCAATATCTTTTGTTCTATATTTGTAATGAAATTGCCATTTTAATCTAATAGTAACTTTAAATATTGTCCGTCTTCGAGACACAAGCTCACTTTGAACTGCTCCAAAATTTTTAAACGTTAACTTGATCTTGCATCAAGATACATGTATTTGAAAAATGAACAGGAACATGTCAAATGCATAGAGGATTTAGACAAGCCTGTCCTATTTCAGCAATATTATATCTTTTCGTCGCTGAAATCTTATCCGATAAAATAAAAATCAATGGGTTAATAAACGGATTTACTGTTAAAAACTTAGAAAAGGAAATCAAAAACATCCAACATGAAGATGATATGACATTATCAATGAAAAATATAGATTCCCTCAAACAAGCCATTAAAACCATTGACATCTTTTGCAAACTAACTCGCAGGATCAAAAATAAATTTATCTAAAAGAGAATGCGTCCTTCTGGGCACTCTTAAAAACCAATACAACAATGTCGAAAGAATATATGTAACGAACCAATCAGTTAAATGCTTAGGTAAACACATTGGTCATGATAAAATCGAGTGTTACAATAAAAACTGGATAAAAATCTTTCATGAAATTGAAACGTTATTTGAATCTTGGAAATAAAAAAAACTTACAATATTTAGAAAATGCACAATAATACAAACATTAGCAATCTCTAAATTTATATATGTAGCTAGCATTTTGGAAATACCCGACAATGATTTCATAAAAAAATATTAAAAGGCTTATATTTAATTTCATGTGGAATAAAACAGATAATATAAAAAGAAATACGATCATAGGTGAAGTATATGAGGGAGGAAAAGGCCTTGTAGATATAGAATCTAAATTTACGGCCCTAAAGGCTATGTGGATTCCACGTTTACTCAGTACAAAACATAATATTAAGCATTTTTTTAACAGTTTCCGTAAGGCTACAAAAATTGATATCGAATATCTGATGAATACAAATAAGACGGTTGCCAAAGACTATGGTATAAATAATAACTTTCCAGAGTTCTACAAGCAAGCTTTTGTATGCTATAATTTATGTAAAGATGATACCCAAACCAAAATACCTGCCTTTTCCACTGAATCTTTTTTATTACAACCTATTTGGTCAAATAAAAACTTTAATTTTAAAGGTAAAACAATCTGCTTTGAAAATTGGATTAAAAGTGGAATTCTATATGTTAAGGATATTTTTGAAGAGAGTGGAACTTTAAAAAGTTCGTCTGATATATTCGATACATTGCGCAAAAGAACAAATTGGCTATGTGAATACAAAATAATAAAACAAATATTTACCAAATTTGAACTCAAATATGATTATTCAAAAATTCCATATTTACAAACAAAACAAATACCAATAATTTCTCATCAACCCAACACCAAGACTTTTTATTCAAAATTGATAAAACGAAAATTTCAAGCACCTTGTACACGATCTAAATTAGAAAAAGAATGAAGTTGGAAAGCAAAAATGCATGGAAATCAATATACAAGCAGAAAATTAAAAATACCAATGACAAAGCATTAGCGGAGTTTAATTACAAACTACTGAATAATCTTTTACTGAGCAAATGAAATAAAAATACCACTTATAAATGAAAACATTGCAGCGAAATTGAAAATTCGAAACATCTTATTTTTGATTGTGTTAATGTAGAAAAAATTTGGAAAGCGGCAAGCGAGTGCTTAAATTTTGATATTTAATGGAAAAATATTGTTGTGGGGTTCTACCTGGAAGAAACACAGGTCACCAAATTATGTAATTATTTTTTGCATTTATTGCATATAGAATATACACATGTAAAATGTATTGTAATTTATCAATTTTATTGATAAACAAGAGGCCCATGGGCCACATCGCTCACCTGAGGAACATTAGGTATGATAAAATTAGCTTAATGAGTCATAATTCAAACTATCTTAACAATGTAGTATAATACATGTAGATCCTGTATAAGTAAAAATCTATTTTTTCCACTGGATATTCTAATGTTTATTATCATTAGTCCTTTTTCTAACGGGATGTTTTTAAAGTAATATCACATGTTGAGCATTGCAGCTCTCAAAAAGATCCTAAACAATTGTTTATATATGGGATATAAACCTACATCAAACTCTGGACCCCTTGTGAGACCCAATCGTCCAGGAATCATCTAGAAGCCAAAGTCTAAACAATATTAAATAATCCCCTGGCTGATTAGTTTCTGAGAAGAAGATTTTCAAAGATTTACTCTTAATATTCCTATGTAAAATTCCACCCCATTGTGGCCCCACTCTACCCCCAGGAATGATTTTTACAACTTTGAATCTACACTGTCTGATGATGCTTCCAAACAAGTTTCAGCTTTCCTGGCTTCTTAGTTTTTGAGGAGATGATTTTTAAAGATTTACTCTACATATTCCTATGTAGAAATTCGATCCCCAATTGTGGCCCCACTCTACCCCTGGGGCTAATGATTTTCACAACATTAAATATACATTTCGTTTTGATTAACCTGAAACTAACTTTAAGAAAACAGGTTTGTTTCGAGGTTTCTAAGAAAGGAATTTTAACAATTGTCCGATACTCTTCTACGATTTAAATTAAAGAATACATGTTTTAAAAAGTAAAAGTCACGTAAGTGACTGTTTTAGAATTCCGTTAGCAAAATTGTATAATTAAGTGTAAATTTTGTAAATATGTACATATGAATAAATCTATGCTTTTAGTCTTTTGCAGTCTTGTATTTGATAATCTCTAAACGAACTTAAGGTAGTATGTGACACTTGTGGATATTAATGTGGATAAAAGTAAATTGTAATTGAAATACTTTCACCGGTTTAAAAGTTTTCAAATTTTATAATATCTGACCAACATTTTTTTCTGGACAGGTAAACATTTTAAAGCCCCAGCGTGATTAGGAATCATGACTTATATAATCTAGTTAACGCTCTAACCACTTTGCGCTATGGTGTTATAGGTAACAATTTCAAGAAAGAAAAAGTTTATTAAATTATACTTGATTTTATTGCTTATTTCGATCGGAAGTGCGTCACAATATGGAGGTGTCTTACCACCTTAAAAACAAGTTTGAATTCAATTTTTGATCTTCATGATATTAGATACAAACCAATATAGACTCCAGTGTTAGAGCCCGATATTTTCTCTTTTGGAATTCCCGCATCTTCTAAAGCCATGTGCACAGACTCAAGTACGAAATGGTGCTGAGGATCAACCAGTTCAGCCTCTTTGTCGCTGATACCAAAGAATCGATTGTCCCACTCATCATACCTTGATGGGAAATATTAAGGAATTATTTATTCACAGTTATATTTGTAATCAAGAAAATAATATTCCCATCATTAGTTAGTTTGCAAAATGCATGCATGAGTGCAATTGAAAAAAAGATCCATCGTATTATATTAACATTCAGTGTATATTTCCCCTTATGTTTGCATTGGAAATCTGCGACGATCAATTTTTTAATTTTTTTATTAATACACTTTGCTAGTTCATGCGTTATGAGCACAAATATAAAAGTCTTCATGTGTTTTGAGTATATTTATTTTTGTAAGATTAAATGAAACTTTCAATCTTAGATAACCAATTTGATATGTACTTTTGAAAAATAATCATTAAATTATATCTACTCCTTAAAAAAAAAAAGATTTTTCTTTACAAAGATTCTACCACTATATTTTTAGTCGCGGAAGCGAGCTAAATAACATGTTACTATGGCTGTTCCATGTATGTTTTATATCACTGACTGAGAGCGTATATAATGGTTTACAGCGACAATACACATATATTTTATACAAAAAGACATCAGTATGGATATAAATATAAGCATTAAATGCTTATTTTTGGATGTCGTCGGTCCTGTAACACACCAAGCGGTGCAGAAAAATTAACATACCGCGCGTTATATCTTAGTAAAACGTCCACATGATACGTGTTTTTCAAATTACGTCAGTTCCGAAGTCATTTGCTGCCAGCAAAGTAAGAAAAAATAGACAAATAGATGAAAAATATTTTTTTGAACTCTTCTATAAAGACAAATACTTGGGCCATCATTTAAAATATCTTTGTTTCCCCTAACCCGACCCTAAATTTTGAAGTTGGGTAGGTAGGTAGGTAAATATTTTTTTTCTGCCAAGGCAAAATATTAAATATATTATAAATTAAAAATGAAAAAATTAATCAATTATTTAATTAATTACAAAACCAAAAAAAAAAATATGACCAGTTGTAAAACAAATTTGTTATACTTGACTGTACTAATGGAATGTAAAACAAATTTAACATCAAATTCACAATTTGATATTGTTTGTCTTTTTAAACATGTTTGATTCAATGATTAGATGTGCATGAATAGATCCATTATCATTTGTATGTCGATGTACATGTTAACCTATATTTAAATATCATTTAAATGATAATGTACATACTTCAAAGTATCAATTAATATTTCAAAATTTGGTTTATAAAATGTCTAAAAGTATGTTAAAACAATCATAATAATTAATTTAAGGAAATGTAATAAATGTAAATATTTGTGAAGTAATGATTCTACAATTTTATGTTTACACAAAATCACTACACTTGCAGTGAATATCCTTCTTTGACAAGTAAATAGGTGTCTATACAAAGAAATATTAACCCAAATTTGAAACATAATGCCAGGGAAGAAAAAATATTTACCTCGGTAGATAACAAAATTTTTGGAAATTTACCCAATTTCACTTTAATTATAGTCATTACCATAACCAACTCTCTTGTTTCTGTCGATTTGAAATTTGACGAATTCTTAAGAGAACTGTTTAAAATTTTCACAACATGAAGAGTCTTTTATTTCAGATGTACCAACCTAATATTTGGGAAAATTATTTCTCCCTAACAGAAACGTAGGGAGAAGTTTGAGAAATCAGGGAGACTGACAGTATCACCCATATTTACATGTATATCTAGAAAAGATAAGACAATCGCAAATTATTAATCACACCAGTGGTTAACTGAGGGCGTGGAAACGTCTTTTAAATAAATGATTATCATTTAAATGTCTCTGGAGTTAATTTATACGATCGTGAACTCAGAATACAGGGTGACTTCAACTTCTCTTTCGGAGGAAATTCCGGCGAAGTTACCGATCATAAAGCGAGTATTTTACCCATGTTGATGATCAAGGCTAACAAAATGATTGTAAAACGAAAAAGATGTAGGTCTTCTAAAAACTAATTTGGGTGAAATTAGGTTTCTTTAAAAAAAATCTCTATTCATTGTTGTAAAAAAAACAATTCAGCCGGCGGGTTTTAATTGGGTCGGTCGCGTTAGGGGAAACAGATATTTAAAGCCCTAAGCATAGCTCAGCGCTTTATTGTCGTTAGACTTCTACTTCCGGTGCATCGAATAACCGCCCCCTATGAGCAGAAATATACATCATTTAAACTGGTTATAGAGAACCAGTTTCAGTGGTTTACGCACATAATTGCACGGGGTATTATGCATCTAAATAATGTGCAGTCTCTATTGTGAATCTAATGTTCGGGGCTTACGTACATCATTGCAGGGGCTGCCATGCAGTGATTAGGAAATATAGTGCGCATACAGAAGCTGAAATATAGAAAAATCAAATCAATTCTTTTAAACTAAGCTTGCACAAAGTAAATTTCCTTTAGAATCAAGCTAGGTTAGCGCTTTTCAGTACTATCAGTACTTTGATTTTAATTTTGGCCCTGTATATATTATTTTATGATACATATACCTGAAACATTTTTAAAAATTGTGAAAAAAAACACTGCTCCAATATTTACTCATGAATACTGTTTGGGAAGGATCGGTTTTGTTTGTACTGTCTATTTAAATTTAAACAGATATATTAAAGCTGAACACGACTCATAAAAAGGCACCAGCACACGGGTGTATAAGCCCGATCGACTTCGTTCCATCCGATTGCACACCTTATATTCAAGGCTGACATGGAGCATTCGTCACGTTGTCTTAGGTTCAGTGCATTTTCTGTTTGCATATAAGGCAATGACAGTATATTTAATATTACCTTTCTCCTGGCTTGGAATAAATACGTATATTATGATAATTCATTTCATCGCCAACGAGTAGGACGGCGTTGTAAGATGCACGTACACACAGGTGAGACCTGTTAGGCGTAATACATTGAATTGTTAAAGGGGCATGGTCACGATTATTTTTCCCAATTTTAATGTTTACAATGCTTCATTGATGCATTTTTAATAGGTAACTAATATTTGAGTATCATTCTTTGAATTATAAGCGAGTTATAGAGCTTACAATTCTTTGCTATGTAAACAAAGCTTATGTTTAGATTTTAAATGTTGAAGTGAAAATTCCAGTTTTAGACCTAAAATGAATGTGCTAAACTATTGGAAATTGTTTTTATGCTTAAAATAAATAAGAACATAGTCAAATTAGCTTGAAAAAGATGTTTAACTGGTATATTGAACCTATGTAAACAAAAACAGGGCACGAGCCTTGTTTACATGACAAAGAACTGTGAGTGCTGTATCTTGCTTATAACTCAACGACTGAATCTCAAATTTCATTTGATCATTAGAAATGCATTCCTAGAGCATTGTAAATAATAAAAACAGAAAAATAGAATTTGACCAAAATCGTGACCATGCCCCTTTAAGAAGTCTGCAGCTAATAAGGGGTCGAAGGGATAGTGTCGAAGAAAAAGAAACTTTACGAACAATGCACATTATGTTAAATTCTAAGGTAAGGTTTTCAGTTACATGGATTTTTTGATACATCCATATTTATATCGCGTAATGATCTAGTTTATTTCGCGCAGCTTAATATCATTTAAACTCGACCGAACTGATTTTTATTTTTAAAACTATTTGTTTAACCCAATCGTTTCAACGAAAATGTCATTAGACGCAAATATCCCGGACCAATATAATTATCTGGCTTGGATATTTAAAGATCAATGATTCAAACATTGTGTTTGTTTTCTTTTGTGACTTCATATCATGTCTTTATATTATAAACATGGATATTTTCTTGAGTCACGTAAACTGTTTTGGTGAGTAAGATATGTTCCACGTTTTCTAAAAAGTTCCAGAGAAAGATTTCATAATATAATTGTATACCCTTTTTATCTTCAAAATAATAAGATAACAAGTATTCCTTTTAAAGGAATGATCGGCAATAATGATATATTGATAGCTAGAAGCAATCAACATGATCAGTTTGGTGTAAAATAATAAAAAAGTACTGTATTTTTACAAGAATATTTTGAATCTGTACACCATAATTTCATTATTATAAACCGTCAACAAATTTAATTTTGAAATAAATTTGGGAAAAGCCGTTCGTAAACTCCTTGTCTAATTTTATATTTTTAACGTAATTATTAAATGTTAGTGTATCTTCTGATGAATACTGAGAAGGGCTCTTCAAAGAGCATTAACACGTATACAAAGAAAGAGTTGTATTAAAATAATTTAATGCGACTGAAAAACATTGAATGCCATCATAACTTGCTATTGAGGTCGCATTATAACGTAACCTTGTTTATAAATCAAGCCGTCTTCCTAGCTACTATTATGCAACACCAATAGATCGAGGTCAGTTCATGGAGCATCTTCTTATGATTGAGGTCAGTTCATCGAGGTCAACTGCATTACTGAATGAATCTTTCGATCGAATTTCTTACGCGTGGGACAAAATGTGCATTCTTGAATTAAGAGGTCGAACTGTATTTTATGTATGTTTGCATCTCTTAAGGTAAATGAATTGAAATAAAACCGAGTAAAATGTTATATAAATACTAAACCAAACTTCAAGTTTTTATAAGAACTACTTACGCAAGCGAAATGTGTGCGCACGTGGAAGCATTTGCCGGATGCCTCATATGGACACAACAGTGATCGGCCGAAGCCGATCACAATAAGAAGAACGTTGACCGATATCAAAATTACTTTAAATCTTTACAACTTTTTTTCATAGGAAATTTGACATTCAGAAAATATTTTTCAAAGCTTCAGTAAAACATTTAAGGATAATAACAATCAGTATAAGTTTACAGATGGAAATAAAATTATCAATATGCTGACTTTATTTAAATTCAATAATTGATTTTAGATTAGGAATTAAAAACTAAATT
This sequence comes from Magallana ariakensis, assembly GCA_020458035.1. Taxonomy (NCBI): domain Eukaryota; kingdom Metazoa; phylum Mollusca; class Bivalvia; order Ostreida; family Ostreidae; genus Magallana; species Magallana ariakensis. The sequence goes on along the minus strand of CM035816.1, from coordinate 2,899,573 downwards.
TTTTATCATCACGGATGGATTTAATGATTAGTTATATTGTTGTTTTAAATCACATTGGCTGTTTAACTGGACAAAGGACAAACATAGCAGTATTTGTAACTTCTTAAGCTATTTTACAGCAGCGTTAATGATTTTGTTTCTTAAAACTAAATCTTTACTCACTATTTAGCTCTGTACAAATTAAGGAAACGACTAATACATGAATTGTTGAGGGCTTGTTAGATGTTTGAACCCAGGACAAAAAAGGGAAATTTATTATCATGTGGGCTGAACAAGAATTTAAATTAGACAATATATGTTTGTATACACAATATACGTTGAAAAAGGATAATGTGAAATACGGCCCCCAGTAAATTGCCAAAAAATGTAAATTCTGGATTTCTGTTTTTATGTTGTATGTACATTATCTTTCTTATGTGTACTCTTACACTCTTAGAAACCCTATCTTATTTAAAATAAAACAATGGCATAGGATATTTACATCATTATCTATGACAGGGGAACACTGTTTACATTTAATCCTTTTAGACTTTTAACTCCGCCCCACCCTTGAAAGCCTTTAAAATACAAGACCGCATTTAAGTACATTTTTCTCCTTCGGCTGGTCACTGTGTAGTATCAAACTCTATCTTTATGTAAAAGAAGAAAAACGTACTTCATATGTAATTTCCAACAAACCACGAATGTACAGTGGACCTTCCCCACTATAAACTGATGTTGTTTACCTGGTGTGAAGTTGCTTTAAAACCTCGTCTCTACTATGCGTGTCACGATGTGACATACATTTCGTTAAGCGTTTTGGCCTGATTTTATATGCTATTAACCTTCATTTATGAGAATACATTATTTGTAAGTTGTTTTATCATCGGATTTCATTTCTGATTGATAAGTTTTCTCTGATTGGTGAGAATTTGACGATAAATAAAGTCACGTGACATGTAAAGGAGTCTGCATAATTCATTAATATGTAAAACCCATCCAATATAATATCCGTTTACCATTTGAACGCCTTTTAGCTCTGAAGGTAGGAAAATTTGTTAGTGTCATTTTCAATTTTTGACAAATTTAAATTTCAACCAATCATTTAAATGAAGGTGTAGTTTGACGTAGAATGGATAGAGGTACCAATATGCGAGGACTAAAAATCAACTGGAAGTAATTTAAACTCGATTTATTTGATTTGTTAAGGCTTACATGTATCATAAAACACATTGTTGTGTTTGAAAAAAAACCAATCTTCTTCAAAATATTGTATTTTTAAGGTAAAAAGTAAAAACAAAACCAATTTTAATCTTTTACTCGAGGGACGATCGTAAGTGAATCTGAATAAAATATCTAGAAAAAAAAAGTAACAGAAAAATAACATATTGATTATCCACTTGGAGCGGGCCACCTGTATTGTAAAGAAAAAACAATAGAATTTCTTTGATGAAATTCGTGTTTCCGTTGGTTAAATAGGTGCAAAAATACATATTACAATGACGTTGCGTATTCAGGTGCTCAGGGTCAATGGAAGCATGCAAGTTTAACAGCAAACAAGGAGTTTTCAAATGATGTCATTGACGAGATTTTTTTTTCATATTTGTAAAATTCATTTCAGATAACATTCGAGTGAATTTTCAAGAATAAATCATTTTTTCTTTCCTGGGAAGTAAGAGTAGATGTCTCAATAATTTCCACACAACACTCATACTTTAACTTTAAATAACCCTTACGTAAAAGATATATATTATATATAATAGTATAATAATATAATATATATTATTCATATCTTAGTTTCTGATAACATCTCTGCATAAATCGGGCCATCAAAATCCAGAAAAAGTAAAGACAATATGAATTTTAAGTGATTACATTTAACAACTCGAAAACATTTAAATCATATTTGATAAGTTGAGAAAACAAATTATACATATTGGTTAAATAGCTTCCTAAAAAACAAATATGAGATTAATATCGAATTGGTTAGTGAAAATCTTAAAATGGTTTTAATTTTCAAAAGTTCATCACATACTACTCGTTTTGTAGATTGAAAGGTAAACAAGACATATGTATGCAACAGAATCATTTAGTTACAATTGACAATTTGTGCAAAATCGAAATTTTCATTTCCAATGATTATGTTTCCTAGATTTTCAAACGTCAGTAAAACACTATTACGAAACAGAACTAACTTTGAAAGACTTTTTATAGAAATATGTGAATGACCAAGTAAATATATGTTTATCGTATGTTAAAGAGTATGTAAATTTAATTTTCCATTTTCTATTTAGTATCATTTTTGTTCATAGAATTGTGCATCCTTTAATTATTCAGGTCTTGTGTAATTGAATATGTAATATTTTGTTTCCTTTAAACTTTTAATATTTATTGTCAATCTGCAAAAAAATGACGCAAGTCGATCAACTGAGATGTAATTACACAGAGCTTGATAGGCAGGTTCAGTCAGGCGTGACTCAATATCACTCAGTGAAACCTATCAGTTCTCCCTGAAAAAATGCGTGCTTATCAAAGATAAGAAATTACGGATAATTGTTGTAAATTAAGCAGTCTACTAAAACCACATTTTTTTATATAAAAAACATAAATTTGACTGGTTTCTAAAAATTTCTTACTTCTCAGGAGAAACATTTTAAAAACTATTTTAATCTCCTTTTATACCTGGCCACAAATTTATTGTTTAACTTTTGTTATGAAAGAAAATATTCAGATTCATTAATTATTATAATTATCATCATTTTTATAGTTATCATGATCATTAAATGTTTGTTTTAACACAATATATTCATCGTTTTGCAAAAAGAAATACAATTCCTCAAAATACAAAACATAATTACTTTTTCATCATCGCATAGAAAAAAATAAGATATCGGTTAGCTCATGATGTATTGGTACAAAAACAAGTTAACAAATTAATTAACAGCCATGTTTATGGATCCCCTCTTATGTATGGTATACTAAAAGTAAAGATATATCATAACGGAGCGCTCTTAAAAAAAACTCTGATGTATTTCTAATGCAATGATTATCAATTTGTGGATGATTGATTCAAATTACAATATGAATTCTGCATTGTGTAAATAAACGCTTTGCAAATCATGGCTCTTGATGTGAAGCTATTTAAGTCAAAAGAAATCTAATATTTGATATTAATCACAGTAACTGTGGATTTTATTTGTACTGATTTTGTTCTTGGTGTTTTGAATTTATTTCAAGATAGTTAATTATTGATCTTTGTTTTTTGACATTGTTCGAAAATGGTCACAAATTTAGAAAAACATTACAGGGAAATAGATAAAAATAATCTTACTTTTGTAAAAGGCCAGCTTTTCTTACATACGACTTGTAAGGATGATCAGGATCAGGATCAAAGAAGGCTTCTACATTGAACCTCTCAAGAGGAATATCCTGGACATGGTCTTCTCCGTTGACCAAGACTCTCCAAAATTCGTCAAGGTTCTCAGCACCAGGGAACATACAACCAATACCCACAATGGCAATATCATTGTCTTCATTCATTTTAAAAGTAAAGAAAATTTAAGTCTTTCAGAATTTAATTTCCTTCCAACATACATTATCGGTTTCCTTTAAATGTAAATAATGATATAAAAACAGAACTTTTTTATTCTTTTCTCTGGTATGGTTTTTATGACACGTGATTTCGTACAATCTGATTGGCTTAAAGTATATATATATATATATATATATATATATATATATATATATATATATATATATATATATATATATAAAAAGCACAAAAAAAAACCAACAACACTCGTTATCTATAGTGTCGGATCAAAAGATACATGGTTATAAGATGAGATATAAAAAAGCACTAAAAATAACCAACGACACGAACAATAAAGAAAAATATTGTCAAATTTTCGGGACAACCCGTCCCTTCTTCAGGACAACAAAGTAAAAACTACATATGAAAGGAGAAAAACATCTACAAAACTAGCACTAAACTAAAAACTAAATAATATATAAAACACCGGATGGGAACGTGGCAACTACATCTTTGTATTAAAGATCATAAGCCCGAGAAAGAAAAATCCCGTCCGACGCAGCGGACGGTCTGTGTAGAAGTGCTGAGAGATAACCCGAACGAATTAATTAGCTAATTGGGGGTTGGTGTTAATTAAGGGTTGGTGTTAATTAAGTTGTACTAGTTGTACTAGTATTAGCTAATTAATTCGTTCGGGTTATCTCTCAGCACTTCTACACAGACCGTCCGCTGCGTCGGACGGGATTTTTCTTTCTCGGGCTTATGATCTTTAATACAAAGATGTAGTTGCCACGTTCCCATCCGGTGTTTTATATATTATTTAGTTTTTAGTTTAGTGCTAGTTTTGTAGATGTTTTTCTCCTTTCATATGTAGTTTTTACTTTGTTGTCCTGAAGAAGGGACGGGTTGTCCCGAAAATTTGACAATATTTTTCTTTATTGTTCGTGTCGTTGGTTATTTTTAGTGCTTTTATATATATATATATATATATATATATATATATATATAAATGCTCCGCCTCATAAAGAGCGAAAAAAAAACCTTTAAAATAAAATAAATTTTAAACATCTAGAATATTCCACGTTTAATGAATGTTTTGCAAAATCAAAAATTTTGTTATTATCTTGGTGGAGAACAACATTCAGATGTGAATTCTTCCTAAAGCTTGATTTAGTGCGTAAAACTAATTAAAAGGTATGTTTTTCTTCTATACGCCATTATGAAATTTATTTCATATACGAAAATCATTGCGTATGGTTTTTTTCTACAGTTTACAAATAGATGAATTGTCTATTATTAGTATAACAAGTACATTCTGTAAACGAATTTGTCAACTCTGACTCTTTATAATAATAAAATGAAAAGCTTCTCCGGGGTTTTATTTTGGAATGAATATTCTCTCTACAAAAGTTGTTTTTTTTGTATGACTTTCGTAATAAACAGATGTTCACGTTGCTAAAATTGAAAAACAATACGTAAACAAGAAGACCTTGGTTGACCTAGTTGAATATCCACACGGACGAACAATGCAATTAAACATACAAAGAAGCAGGCCACACCGCTGCAAGCGTGAATATATTAATAGATAGCTGCATAATAGAAGCACGTGCTGATCAGAGAACTACATACCCAGCAGGCATTACAACGTTGTTTCAACGTTGAAACAACGTCACCCTTCAACGTTGAAATGACGTTGAAATTTTGTTGAATATGAAAGTTGAATGGACGTTGAAATTCCGACGTTGATTCAACGTTGAATTCTGACGTCAATTCAACGTTGATTAAATGTCTTCTGACGTTTATGCAATGTCTTTATTTGGTTGATATTTGGTTGAAATTTCGTCATTCCGCTTTTTGTATAATCAAAGCTTTTGAACTATAACCCAAGTAGTTTTATAAGATTTACTATATATTAAATTATTTCATATAAAACAAGTCACCTAGTGTTAGATAATATCCAATTTATTTATTCCGTGAATTATTTTTTAACATTAATTCCTTCTGAGTCAATAAATGAGCAACAATTTCACTATAACGCTGATGAAACACATTTAAAAGTTGGTTCGAATCACAAGAAACGTTCTGAACAGTCAATCTTTAATTCTCTTTCTCCCATCTGCTCCATCAAGCTATGGGGGCATAATCATGGGACTCAACAGTTTGATCTGATATACATGATCCTGTACAATAGTACCTGCAAAAAATAAATGCAAAATGTGTTTACTCAATCGGTTAATTTAAACCCCTTTTATCAGTCCAACTGTCTGGGTTTTTTTCAAACAACAAAACATTGTATTACATCCGGTCAATCCCATATGCAAGGAACACATGTACACACATTATATTATAAATTCAATAATACACGAGTCTCCTTCACAATTATTTTACGAGTCAATGTTAAGTTTTTAAAAAAGTACAAGAAGAGACAACTTACTTTACTGTTGCAATAATGAAATCCAAAATTATTGTTCTTCAGTGGTCAATGTGTTGCTTCACACATTCAAATTCAAAATGTGCTCTCTATCTCCACAGCTGGACTCCATTTCTTTGTTTAGTTTGCGCCAGTAATTTGATACTAATTGGTCAGCCCCTTTCCAGCAGTGCAAATTGAGGAGCGGTGTTAGGCTAATGGCCTAACTCATCTTCACTTATACAATTTGTTTACATGATGCATTTTATAATTTGTAACTTTACGCCTGTTGGCTCATATATTTTTTGAATGGTTATTATAAAAATCGCATTGTTTAAAAATCTTGTATTTAGAAAGGTTGATCATTGCATTTGCAGTTTTGATCTATTAAAATAGTTAAAAATATTATTTCAAAAACAAAACAAATCAGAAAGTTAGATTCGAAAGTTTGATCTTTTAAAATCATGTTTTGGTCGATATGATATTTGTCAGAGTACAAGACGTCATACTGACGTTGAAAATTATTTAGGTTTTCAACGTCTTTTTTTCAACGTCTTATAACGTTGTTTTTTGGTTGTTCAACGTCGTCAACCACAATCAACGTATTTTCAACGTTGGTACAACGTCGTATGCCTGCTGGGTAATCTCTACGGTCATTTAATAATGAAACTGCGTGCATAGTTCCGTTCCCTTAATTTTCATACTTTAAGTAATAAGCACCTAAAATGCATGTAGTTCTAAATTGACCACTCGTCAATCATAAAAAAAAACAAAAAAAAAAAAACCCACCAAAAACAACCCAAAAAGCGATTAAAGCCACCAACACTAAACAGGGTGTGTCATTTTTGATATTCTCTCTTGTTTTTAGATTACCAAAAGCATGTTATATTTACTATAATTCATTGTGTAGAATATATATATATATATATATATATATATATATATATATATATATATATATATATATATAACTGAGGTAGAGCTATTCCTATCCCAAATGAAGAGTACTTAGAAAATGAAAAAAAACCTAAAATTTCTTATCAGAACTGGAAGACAAAAATATAAAATTCTAGACACGCTAACCAAATTTGACCAATTAATTTTAAACGAAAAACAGTGTACTGTTTTATGTGGTGCTTCTATGACTATTGTGCCACTTTATTTGTTTTCACTTCTTCGCATATAAATCTGCCAATCATTTATCAGGACGATATGTTTGTTATTTGTAATTTGATATTCTCCTTAGATTTCCCTAATGTCCACTTCTCCTACTTATTTTCAAATCCACATTTTTAGTAGTCAACACCGTGTCGAATATTTCATGTAGCGACAAAAACAATGGCAAGCAGTCTTGTCATTTTTTGGAATGTTATTTACCTCAACAAATAAAATTGATCATACTAAAAAAACACTTAAATATATCACCTCTGAATTTATTACGTCCTTTTATTCTAAAGCTCTTGGGGAATTTGAATCTGTATAGCACATGATTGGTAAATGACTGATCGTGATCCAAATATTCAGCATATTTTATTTAGCTTTATTAGTCATGAATGGTAAATGACTGATCGTGACCCAAATATTCAGGATATTTTATTTAGCATAAAAACATTTCTAAAAGATGTTACAGAAATGTTTTTTAATTGTGATTTTTATAACATTGTCATTAAGAAATGTCTGACCAATATTGCTTTCATTGTGTTAGTATCTGAAATGCATTTATCTTTTGATCGTCAGAAAACTGCTTTACATACAGAAGGAAAATGTTATTAGGCAGCATAATAAAAAACATTACCCGGCAATGTTTGCAAAACGTTTTTAAAGCATCTAAAAAAACCCGAATGTTTTTCTCTTTAAAATGCTGAAGATTGACCTAACTCAGTTATTTATGCTACGTACAAAATTAAAGTTAAACTATAATCATATTAAAGTATATTTCGATATCATTATTTAAAAAAACCCAGATTAATTACATGTATTTTTATATTGTTTTTTGTATTTATTATTTAGATATTAAAACGGCATGGCATAATATTATAAACATACAGTTTGACCGAACATCTAACTGTATAAAATACATGAAAATACTTAGAGTGCAGGGGATTGTGTTTTCCCTTTCAATGTGTTTATTGCGAATTAATTGAATGTCACAGCGGGACACAATCGCCAGGGTGAAAGCAACCGATCCTAGTTTTGCAGTTTTTGCGCGATATGTTATCTAATTGGGTCAAATTTTTTGAAAAACCCACGCCCTTATCATTCATTATATCATTGTTATATCAATCATTTTATATGGGTTTTTTTCTCGGATTTATCAATCACTATTCCACAGTTCACCTGTCAATGAAATAATCAACACAAAGGTGGATCAAGAAATACGTGTATGTGTACATATTAAAAGAATTCATTACCATTAACCCCATCGGCAACAGAATACATTGGGCGTGGGAGAAAGTATCTTTCTTAAAACATACTTATTGGTAATTTATACATAAATCACAGGCCACTGATTAACAAAGAAGATGAATTAAGTCACGAAAACATACTTAAATGATAAATTATAACAGAAGCAAATCAATTCAATGTCCCAACACACAGAGAAAAGAAATTTTACATTTTAAATGCATATGATTTAGCTGCTGGTCTGTAGCTCCCGGTCTGAAAAAATTCGGATAGACGACCTGGGAGCTACAGTGCCACCCATTGAAAAAAATATATATTTATTGCGCACACAAATGTGCGCTAGTTTTGGATTTATTAACCTTTTTTATACGCAAATTCTGTGAAAACAATTAGTACCATTAAATTTTTCATGCATTTTACTACTGGTATCGTCTCTTTACTAGCCTCAGACCACTACCGATTTCGGAAAATCAAGTATCTCAAATTTACATCGAGATCGAGAGTCCCCATTTTTACACGTAAACAAACTGCACCACTTCAATTTACGGGGCTGGTGATCGTGTTTAAAAGACTGTCAGAGGCAAGTAAAGAGACAATATCAGTAGTAAAATGCATGAAGAATTTAATGGTACTAATTGTTTTCACAGAATTTACGTATGAATAAGGTTAATAGTCCAAAACTAGCACACATTTTTGTGCGCAATAAATATACAATTTTGGCAATGGGTGGCACTGTAGCTTCCAGGTCGTCCATCCACATTTTTGTCAGACTGGGAGCTACAGACCTGCAGCTACATACGATTAGAAGCCTGAATAAATAGCTAGATTCAGTTGATGAATTGCACTGACGCCATCTTTTTCTATAACGTTTTAGTACAATATGTCCAACATGCTGAAAGAAGGGATTTGAAAAATATGCTCCAAATAATCTTGTTTGTAGCTTTTGTTATTTGCCAGCTGAATGAGAGAAATTTACGACGAAATTCAATTATATAACGATAAAAGTAAAATCCGAGCCAACGCCGAGGCGCGTTTGGAGCTAAAACACGGAAAGATTCTGGATAACACATTTATTTCTTTAATTTTATCAAGCTTATCACCAACCCAAATAAACAATGACGTCGCCTTTACTTATCGCAAATTTTACTTGGGTGTACACGCTGCGAGCGATGGACTGATGAGTTGAGTGACGACACTATTGGGATCGTTGCAGTTATAAAACAAGCATTTTCATTGGCCGTTTTAGTACCCACCCACTCTTACCTGCTAACGTGGTATTGATAATTTATGCACCAACTGCCAGATCTGTATCTGAACTGCAAAAACTAAATCACTGCAATAATTGACTAAGAATTCTAACAATAATCGCTTCTTCTTTTTTTGTGTAAATAATTGTCAAAAACACGCTGTTTAAACAGGTTTAATCCCCAGTTCATTTTTCAGTATAATCCACACGGAATCAGGACAACTTTATTTTGTTGTAGCTTATTCCAAAGAATTCACAACAGATACTGACAATAAATATAACATATATTGCATTTTATTGAACTTTGACCGATTAATATGACACACTTAGAACTACAAGTGTGCATGTGTTTTTAAACATACACAAAATTTGAAATTACGGCATGTAAACCTGTTCAATTTTGGACTGATCTGTAATTAACGTTATTTTGTAACTCACTTAGTCTGAAGAAACAGTCATTCATTTTATTATATGTCCCTCGATATTCATCAGACAATATTTACTACTGATGTTGACACTTTACTTGCCGCCGACTTTCTCTCAAACACGCTAATCGACCTCGGATTGTAAAATTCACGTGCAGATCGAGTCGCCATTTTACAGTTTTCCATGTATTTAAACAAACCACACTTCTTCATTTTTCATTTTACGGAGCTGGTGACGATCAGTACAGATTTGTTGTAAACAAAAAAGTGAAGACATATGCTGTAAAACGTCTAATGGATTTCACGGCGTGTCAACCCGAATTTTCCCGTGAATCTACCTTTTGGCAACAAGTTTTTTGTGAGGAAAAACTGTTCAACTCATGCGATTTTCCATATGTATGGTACATTATGAACGCTCGCTACGCTCACTGGTTAGTGTTTACATTGTTTTATGGATAAAATTGCCGACTCTGTAGATAAGCGAAGTACAATCTGTGACTTTGATAATTTATATGCGCCGATCCCTGCTTTTAGGGAACCTTTCTTTTTCTTTTTTCTTTTCATTAACATTATTACACATGTACGTAAACATCGCCTAGTTTGTTATCAAATAACTCTGTATGTAATTTTTAACTTGCTAGTACAACTTAATGAGAAGTTTTCTTTCTCCGACATATCTTTCCACGTGTTAGCATCATGTTCTCAACATGCATTTGATAAATGGGCAGGTCTATATAAATGCGCCAATCAGAATCTTTATTGCGAATCGCAATTGAAATACACACCGATTAGAAAGTGTCATCACTCAACGCAATGCTACATCGGTCGTAGCGTGTACTTACATGTAAGATTTGCGATAACACTATTTATTATTATTCTTTATCCAAATGAGATTAATGCTTTATGTATGACATTTTCGACTATGATCTCCATCTTTAAATAAAATAAATTAAATATCAGCAAACAATATAAATTTTAAACATGTTGCACAATGTATTTTTCAAATAGCATAGGAACAAATAGTCGTCTTCACCTAGTCTATATCAATGCACGCGGAGAGTGGTATGAGCAAGTCTTGTTCAGGCCTATTTACACGGAGTGATTTGTAAGCTCTGACTTCACATGTGATTTAACATATCACTACAGTGCTGTATTTACACCGTATGATTTGTCAGAAATTAGTTCATTAATATTTGCCTCTCATTTTTTTTGTTAACAATATAACATAAGAAGGTAACATACAACCCATTAGTATTTCACAAATATAAAAGTTAAGTACAATAATATTATCCAGAGATATTATTCTGTTGCAAATTTCCCATTTTTTCTCTTCTTGTCATTTTTAACTTGATTACTGTGAAATCATCATTGTTCCTGGGGGACCAATGTTCGTGGCTTTCGTGGGAAACCCTTGTCCACGAATTTACATCCCCACGAACCTATGCACAATCACTTGTTTAATATGTATTAAAGTTATCCTGATTACACTACCAACGAAATTACGCCCCCACGAATCAGGACAAAATTGGCTACCCAAGAACATTAACCCCCAGGAATAAAAATGAATCCACAGTATGTTGGATGCATTTGTTTTTATGTAGGTTTAACAGTTCAGACTCAAAAATGCATCAAATTTATTTTAAAATTAATCTAAACTAAACAGTTGCAAAAGTTCGGAAAAAGTCCACGTTTTAATTATACTGTGTTTATATTAACCTTTCTGACCGTGTTAATGATTTGTAAAAATAATCTGACTTGCCAGACAGACTCTATTCCATCGGACTCTATCAATGTTCATATCTGTTTCTAAAAGACGACATTTGATTTTGCACTAATTTTTTTAATTTAAATACCACATTTTTACATTTTGCCTTTAACTGTTTAATCGTCATTAAAAACTGGTGTCCTGTAAACAAATAAGGTTTTTAAACCAGGCTTTTATGTATAAAATAGAGCGATTGCATCAGCCAATTAATCTATTACAGTTTATTTCATTAGAAACTTCTCTGATATCTTGCTCACTCGAGGGCGAGACATCAGATAGGTTTGGTACGGGGTAACTGGTGTGAGCGCACCTTCTGTTGTTGAACAGTTTATTTTATCTCTTTGGTTGTGGTTTACAACATAGAGAATATTACAAACATATACACAATTTACACTTTATGCGTGAGTAGGATGGAAAAAATAACCAATTATAATGGTTCTGTACATAATATATATGAAGTATAATATGCATTTTTAATGTAGATAAATATATAGGAATTAATAACCAGGAGGTTTAGCCTTCTCGTTAACAATACTGATAAATTTACATAACTTGCTTAATAAGCTCACATTGTTTGAGGAAAAAAGCTCGTTAAATTTGACAAAATTTGGTCTTAAAAAATAAAAGAACTATATATGATAAGAGTTAAATTTTGCCCCCATAATTAGCCACTTTTAAAAGTGTTTCGGGTACAATAAAATGTTATGTTATTTTTTAAAAGTGTTAATATAAAATATATTTTTCACCTGTTTATTTGATTTATTTGCACTCACTGGCAGTATATGACGTCAGAAGTGCCGCTATTTCTATAATCCATTCAAAATCAGTCCAAAATTGACATTTTTCTTATATTTTTACGAATGGGAAATATAGAGCGCATGCTTGAACAAGGTTAATTTTTTTTGTCACTTATTAGTATTGGCTAGATGTATCTCTAATTAAAATATTTTGTTTGTTCAAGCATGCGCTCTATGTTTTCTGAAAGAAAAACTGCTTGAAAACAAGCTGTTTTATGCTAAAAATGCAAAAATGGCGGGAAGAAGTTGTCTTTACGATGTCATATTTCTAAATTGTGGGTCCTTGAATCAAAATGAACATTATGTAAAAACATCACATATATATATGTACAAAGAAAACAAAGAATTACAGTAATATGATGATGTTCATTTTAGGGGGCAATTTTAGGCTCTTATCATACATAGTCCTTTGATAAATACTTTTCTCTTTCGTCTTTCAACACAGTGCAACACAAAATATAGTGAAATTCATCTCCAATGTCTCTTTTACATAAATTGCATAACCTGTTTCTTCTTTCTATGTCATACCATCTACCAGTTTCAATCGGTAATTTATGGTTTGAAGTTCGAAATCTAGCTAAAATTTGTTTCATATAATTATTAAATTACAATTAACGTACGGTTTGCATCTAAATTCTAAATTAGTAAATAACTTATATATAACACCTTTTGAAGAATTATTGCAAATTGATTCCCAGTTTTGTTGAAACTGATCTGTTAGCTTTTATTTGAAGCTTTTAATTAGCCATTTTTCATTAACTACTTGGCTATTCATCCAAATATTACTATACCCACTGTCATCTAAAATTGATTTCAAGTTCTTTAGCCATTTAGATTCTTTACCATTTACATGTTTAGCATAAAGTAAACTATACATTATATAACAATATTTTGACTGTTTTCCATGGATAATTTTTAACCAATATGCAATAATTCTTGTCTTCATATGTACAATTAAAGGTACTCTCCCTAATTCTCCATATATCATATAATTGGGAGTAGAAGACTTAAGATGAAAAAAAAGTTTACAAAATTTAACATGTATTCTCTCTATTATATCAACATTACTATATCCCCATACTTCACAGCCATATAACAGTATAGGAACTACTATCTTATCAAACAAATGTAACTGATCGTCTAGAGAAAGATGAAATTGATTACCCTTTTTCAGAATCCCATACAAAGCTTTAGTAGCTCTTTCAGCTGCATATTGTTTTGTTTGAATAAAGGAACCAGATGATGAAAATATAACTCCAAGATATCTAAAGTTTTTAACAATCTCAATTTCTTTACCATTGTAATAAAAAACATTATTTTTCACCCCTCCCTTTGTAAAAATAACTATTTTTGTTTTTTCAATATTAACTTCAACATTGTTGACAATATAATAGGAAACTATTAAGTTGGTTTTGAAGATCTTCAGGTGTTTCTGAGAGTAAAACTGTATCATCAGCATACAAAATAATCAATAATCTTAATAATAACCCAAGCTTATGTTCAATTTCATTTGATATGGTAGAAACACCAATATTGTTAGATGTTATCAAAAAAGATTCTACATCATTAAGAAATAATGCAAACAAAAATGGCGATAGATTTTCCCCTTGTCGTACTCCAATTCTGCATGGGAAATATGCAGAAAAATTATTATTTACAGCAATTCTCGACTTACATTCAGAATACATCTTAACTATTACATCAAAACATTTTCCAGTAATACCATTTTGTATAAACTTCTGCCATAGTCCTACTCTCCATTCATTGTCAAAAGCAGCTCTAAAATCTATAAATGCACAATACATTTTCTTTTTTAACATCGAAGATAATTCAATCAACGAATGTAAAGTAAATATGTTATCTATAGTAGAATAATTTGATCTGAAACCACCTTAATTCTCGTTCAAAATATTTTGTTGATCGGCATATGTGTTTAATCGTTTGGACAATATAGATGTAAATAATTTACCCATGCAACTAAGAAGAGTAATAGGTCTATAATTTTCTGGGAGATTATCATTACCTTTGTTTTTATAAATGGGCAGGATATTACCTACAATCCAAGCTTCAGGTAATATTGCAGTTTCAAACACAACATTAAATAATTTGACATAAATAGGCAACATAAGACTGGCTGAGGATTTAATATATTCATTAAAAATACAATCACTTCCAGCACTTTTATTATTTTTACAATTGGCTATACATGTAGCTTATTTTACTTCTTCTTCACTTATAACACCATCCGAATATTCATCTGCACATGAATCTACATGTGCTGCGAATTCGTTACTTTCTACGCAACCCTTATTAATATTTTTTAAAATATTCATAAAATTCATTAATATTAACGTTACATTCTTTATTATTTACTTTTTTATTTATTATTTTCCAATAGTTTTTCGGGTCATTGCTTCTGAGTTTTCTTATTTTTGTCATTATAGTTTTTCTATACCGTTTCATGCTTTTGTCCATGGTTTTCTTATATTTACGTTCACTTTCCCGAACCTCTTCCTTGAATATAACTGACCCATACTTTCTATATAACCGTTTTGATCTTCGGTATTGTTTACGGGCTATAACACATTCCTTATCAAACCAATCCTTTGTTTTGTCTGAGATGGGGCAATGGGTGGCCTGATGTTAGTGTAAATTACTAAATAATAGCTGTAACAGATTAGAGATTACCATGGCCTGCTCTGCATCGATACTCTAAACATAACAAATCATTACGCAATTCAAACAATATCGCAGATGTTTGTCTATTTTCATCTGAAGTTCTAGCTTTCGTGACCTTGTTCAGTATTTGCTAGAGCATACCGATGACAATTTAGGCGCGAAGCAAAAAAAAAACCGAAAACAAAGGGATTTATAAACATAAACGAGTAGTCCTTTTGTCCCAGTACCTTAATGTTATTTGAGATATTATAACTCGAACTTACAATAAGTCCCAATCAATTGAAAGTGCCCGACATTCCGTGATTCCACCAGAATGACAGTAATACAAGAACGCGATACAGTACTCGATGAACAAACTACTTACGATCCCGTTGTACTGGAAGCAAAATATGCTTACATTTTATAAATATAATAAATGACAGAAAACAGCATTTACAAGAACCACTGCGAACCACAGATTTCCTACTTATACGATAAATAACAGTAGACTACGTTTCTCATGATACAGAGAAGCGGAGTAGACCGAACACCCTTGGCTAGCGAAGATGTTGTTACTTTAAGTTTTTCGTTTGTGTACTATGTGCCCAACCAAATAGCATGATTTGTAAGAAGTTATACAACTGATGTTACCATAATTGCTATTGTTAAAGATGCACCTTTGGATTATGATCCACGACAAACAATGAATGTTGTGCGATGATTGATCATAAAAAGAATTGTATATCTTCATTAATTCGATTTAATTGTTTAAAGAATTAAATCGCTTTATTAGAGAGGCCATTGTTTGGGGTTTTGGGGGTATTAGCATACCCCAGTAGTTACTTCGTCAATTAGTCAAACCCCACTGCACTTCCTTTTCCTTTTCATTGACGGAGTGAAGCAGACGAGAAATCGCTTATCCAGTTTGAAATCTGTTTATTTTAATTCATTATTGTTAAAATTCAGTCTTTATATCGTAAAATTTAAAAAAGAGAAATATTTCACTAATATTTTTATAGCTTTAGTTTCTTCGTTCTTTTATTTATTGCGTTTGATGATGCACGATTTTAAACATTGTTAATCGGCCACATGTTTTTTATAGTGGGCATGAATAATACATTTTCAGTAATCATTTCCCAGGCTACGTTGTTTTTTCTTATAGTCAGAAGTTAGTTTCAGATAAATAAGAGAGTATGCCAAGGGGGAAACCTCGAAAGAGACCTGCTGCGTCTACCAGTGCCGAGCGGCCACCAGCACAAAGTAAGAGGAGAAATCCTGCAACTGCAATTCCCGTTCTAGCGCTAGACGACAACATTAACGCCGTGTCAAATAGTGGATCTGTTACTAATGAGGCTACTGATGCTGGCTGCACTCCAAGTGGAGATTCTCCCTCTGTAAATGGTCCTGGATCCTCTATCCAAGGCAATACAACAGGAAATGAAGTTGCCAGTATTTATGACAGTTTGGGGGCAAATGTTTCAGAATCAGTAAAACAAAAAATTGTTAAGGGAGATTTTATTGATTTAGGCCAGCTACTATCCAATCCGATCCCGATGGATGGCAAGCAAACCCTTACAATATCAAATGGTCAAGTGGTCATCGAACCTAAGCGGGCCTCAGTTAAGATTACAAATGTACAGCAGTGGACGGATGCATTCTTGATTTTTTCATCAATATATGCTGTTGTTCACCCTGAAAAATTTTTGGCTTGTTGAAATACATTCATACTATAAGACTAGGGGCTACAAGGTGTGCAGGAATAGGGTGGAAATTTTATGATGAGCAGTTTAGGATGAGAATTGCTAAAAATCCTATTGCATCATGGGGAGTAGTAGACCAAGAGCTCTGGCTAATGTACATGGTCCCATCAGCTAACCCAGTGCAAAAGCCTTTAACAGGAGGACGTTTTCTGAAATGTTATGATTTTAATAATTATGGGGTGTGTGTAAAACAACAGTGTCAATATTTACATAAATGTTTGAGCTGTAGTGGGCCTCATCCATCAGTTATGTGTGTGGGGTCTTCTAATTATCAACCTGTTGCTAGGGATTTTTCAGGTCACAGATTCCCATCACCTTACAGAAGCCAGGTTCCTTCTCCAAGACCAGCTCAACCGCACAGAGCCAGATTCCCAACTGTACCCAGAGCTGCAGGGCCTAGGTTTTTCCCCAATTAATGTGCAAGTCCTTGCAACATACTTACAAAATTCTGATTATGATAAGAGGAGTGCTGAATTTTTGATTAGGGGATTTGTTGAAGGATTTAAACTCAATTACACTGGTCCACGGGTTGCTACAAATTGTTCCAACTTAAAGTCTGCTAGAGATAATGAGCTTCAAATTGTTGAGAAAGTTTTTAAAGAAATTCATGCTGGAAGAGTTGCCGGACCATTTAGATCAAGACCTTTTGCTAATTTTCGTCTTTCACCCATAGGTTTAGTTCCTAAGAAAGATGGTTCATTCAGGTTGATTCATCACTTATCTTTTCCTGCCAATTCTAGTGTAAATTCATTTATTGACAAGTCATTTTGTTCAGTCAATTACTCGTCACTGGATGATGCTGTTAAGTTGCTAAGCTTATTAGGTACAGGAGCACTGATGGGTAAAATTGACCTCAAATCTGCATTTAGGTTGCTTCCCATCCACCCATCAGATTTTGAACTTTTAGGTTTTAGATTAAATAATATGTTTTTCTTTGACAAGTGCCTGCCTATGGGATGCTCGGTGTCTTGTAGTCTTTTTGAAGAGTTTTCAACTTGTTTAGAATGGTTACTAAGGAAGCAATCTGGCCAAGAATCTGTAGTGCATTATTTGGATGATTTTTTGTTTGCTGGTAAGGCAGGTGAAAATGCATGCAATGAACTCATGTTAACATTTGTGGAACTTTGTAGGCAGTTAGGTGTCCCTTTAGCTGATGACAAGACAGTGTGGCCTACAACTTCTCTTATATTTTTAGGTTTTGAATTAGATTCAGTTGAAATGAAAATAAAAATTCCAGGAGATAAGCTATGTAGTTTAAAGGATTTAATTATTAGTTTTCTGGCAAGGAAGAAGGCTACTTTGAAAGAATTTCAGGCTCTTGCAGGATTACTTAATTTTTGTTTGAGGGCTATTCCGCCAGCTAGAGCATTTACTAGACGTATTTATGACGTCATGCAAGGTGTTGTTAAACCACATCACTATATTAGGGTTTCATTAGCGGTTAAGGAGGATTTAAGAGTATGGCTTACATTTTTAGATTTATTCAATGGCTGCTATTACTTTCCCCAGATTGACTGGGTAGATGATGAGCATTTACAGCTTTTTACAGACAGTGCAGGGAATTCAGATTTAGGTTGTGGTGCTTTCTTTAGAAATCATTGGTTGTTTTTTAAGTGGCCCACTGAATGGGGTGGTACAGAAGCAATGAGAGACATAACATTTCTTGAGCTTGTCCCAATTGTCTTAGCAATTCATGCTTGGGGGAATCAATTAACTAGCAAAAAAATTGTTTTTCAAGTGGACAATGAGGCCTTAGTTGCAATTATAAACAAAAAATCATCAAAGTCAAAGCGTGTCATGGGTTTGATTCGCCCCTTAGTACTGCAATCCATGTTAAGTGCTATTCAGTTCAAGGCTTGTCATATTTTAGGTGTTCATAATGAAGTTGCTGATGCATTATCTCGTTGTCAGTTTCAGCGTTTTCGGACCCTTGTACCCCAGGCGGACTTGGAACCAACACCAATACCAGATTCTTTCCTAACCATCATTTCCAGGCTGAGTTTAACAGATTAATTCAAGGTTCTATTGCACCGAATACTAGGCTGGCTTATGAGACAGGTTTAGTGGAATTTGACCGTTTTAGAGTCTCCAGTGGGTTACCTTTAGTGTGGCCTCCTTCAGATCAACATATCATACAATTCATTGTTAGCTGTTCTTTAAGAGGTTTGTCATCTGCATCTGTAAGAACCTATTTGTCTGGCATTAGTTTTAAATGCAAACTTCAATACACACGGGACCCCACCCAAAATTTTGTTGTCAAAAAACTGTTGGCAGGCATGTCAAGATTGATAAGTACCACTGATGCTCGACTTCCCATTACACCTGCTTTGTTGGAAAAGTTAATAAATGTACTTCCAGTTGTTTGCAGCTCCTTGTATGAAGTTATATTATTTTCGGCAGTTTTTTCATGTTCATATTTTGGTCTATTCAGGGTGAGTGAGTTAGTGTTGGATAGCACGAAAGGCAGTAGTTCCCATGCAATGGATGCCTCCAGCATCCAATTTTTTCAGGACAATTCAGCTGTCAAAATTTATGTGGCTCATTCAAAAACAGATCAACTAGGTAGGGGAGTTGTATTGATTTTGCCTGCAGTAAAGGGTAAGGTTTGTCCAGTAAAGTTGTTGAAGCAGTTCTCAATGCAGCGTCCTAAAATTCAAGGCCCTTTCTTCTGTCATTTTGATAGGTCGCCACTGACTCGTTACCAATTTAATGCCATTTTAAAGAAATCTCTGTCATGTATTGGTGTAGATATTAAAAAATATAAATCACATTCCTTTAGGATAGGTGGCGCCACAACAGCTTCTATCAATGGCATTTCAGATGGTCAAATTAAAGAACTTGGACGTTGGGAGTCAAGAGCTTATAAGCGCTATATAAGAATACCAACCTCAAAGTTAATTCATGATTGAGGAGTTGAACTGTTGACCTTTTGCTAGCAGCTAACTTGACGTTTTTATATCTTGTGTGTTCATATTGTAGTGCACAGAAATGTTGAGTTGTGTACCGAGTATTTTGTAGTGTTTTTATGTATATATATATATATATATTCTTTCAGAAGTTGTTAAAGTATGGATTGTGGGATCATCCATTATTTGGCAAGCATTTAGTTATGCTAGGATGAATGGGGGGTCCAATCTTGAGTTTTCTCCCATGGAAGCTAACATATGGTGGCAGGGAAAAGGCGGCATGAGATGGCGACATCTCCTCCCCAAAATCAGGCAATTGTTACAGTATGAAGACCCTCCACATTTCCTGGTTCTTCATTGTGGGGGTAATGACATTGGTCAGATTAAATCTAGCGAATTGCGCGAAAAAATAGAGAAATCTTTGGATGCACTTTCTCCACTGTTGCCGAGAACGAAAATCATTTGGTCACAAATACTGCCTAGACTGAAATGGCGAAATGCTAGAGACAACAAAGCTCTCAATAAGACACGGGTGCGAGTAAATAGCTTTGTTGCTACAAAACTCTTGGCACACCAAGGAGGCTATATTCGCTATCAAAAGATTACTCCATCCGACGAAAGCTTTTTCAAGGGGGATGGGGTGCATTTGACGGAAAAAGGCAATAAAATTTTCCTTAAAACCTTGAAGAAAGCTTTGCAGAGGTTTATTTCGTCAGGTGTAGGAGTTTACTAGTACCCTGTGTCATAATGTTATGGCCATGGCATGCACTAAATACCAGACATACATAAAACATGCTGAATTCTAAGATTATATATTCTTAAACATCTTAAGTAAGCACCTTAATGATTGTGTTCAGCTACCGCCCTTATGGCGGTGGACACTCTGTGTCCATATGGCGCAATCTTTAGCTGAACTTAAATAGGGTTATATTTAGTGAGCATCTGTTCCCAGGGCTCGCTACAACTCTAATTTCCAATTTGCTTATTTGTGTCAAATTTCATATGTTTGATTTGCCAGTATGTTCTTTAACAGCTTCATATGTACATGTGTATATTCCCATATTTCTGATTCATTTGCATATTTGCCATTTTCATGTGCATTTCCATTTACATGTATTTGCCATTTGGGTTGCCAAAATCGCCCTATTTACATGGGTCGGTAACCTTGGTTACAAATGTAACCAGTAAATAATTGTAAATTGCTGAAACTTTTTAATTACATGTATTTGCCATTTGGGTTGCCAAATCGCCCTATTTTCATGGGTCGGTAACCTTGGTTACAAATGTAACCAGTAAATAATTGAAATTTATACTGTAATCTTAAATTGTAGTGCAGCCATGGCCATTATTCGCCAATAAACATTAAAATTATAGTTCTTTGGTTTTCTCTAATAATTCGATTTAATTGTTTAAAGAATTAAATCGCTTTATTAGAGAGGCCATTGTTTGGGGTTTTGGGGGTATTAGCATACCCCAGTAGTTACTTCGTCAATTAGTCAAACCCCACTGCACTTCCTTTTCCTTTTCATTGACGGAGTGAAGCAGACGAGAAATCGCTTATCCAGTTTGAAATCTGTTTATTTTAATTCATTATTGTTAAAATTCCCCACCCACCCACCCCATTTTTTACTACAGTAACTGATTTAAATATATAGAGACTATATATAGACATGTATATTCCCTTTATGATATGATTATGAATGTTAATGTATTCCTGGGACAGTATTTCTGTTGTTTATGAATTATGCTTTCAGATTTGCCACCTCCAATATCCAATATGAAACGATTTCGTCATGGCGCACTACCAATGCACTACAGTGATGTTGATCCAGCTAGCTTGTTTCCAAAAAGATCGCGCACCAGCAACCTGAATGTTGTGACTTCCGTGATCCCTTTCTTTTTTTTTTTTTGCCGTCCTCGAGCAAGGATTTTATATTGTGTTATGACTGTCTTAACGTTAAATATTGATGTTACTGAATTAGCGCAATCTTTAGCTGAACTTAAATAGGGTTATATTTAGTGAGCATCTGTTCCCAGGGCTCGCTACAACTCTAATTTCCAATTTGCTTATTTGTGTCAAATTTCATATGTTTGATTTGCCAGTATGTTCTTTAACAGCTTCATATGTACATGTGTATATTCCCATATTTCTGATTCATTTGCATATTTGCCATTTTCATGTGCATTTCCATTTACATGTATTTGCCATTTGGGTTGCCAAAATCGCCCTATTTACATGGGTCGGTAACCTTGGTTACAAATGTAACCAGTAAATAATTGTAAATTGCTGAAACTTTTTAATTACATGTATTTGCCATTTGGGTTGCCAAATCGCCCTATTTTCATGGGTCGGTAACCTTGGTTACAAATGTAACCAGTAAATAATTGAAATTTATACTGTAATCTTAAATTGTAGAGCAGCCATGGCCATTATTCGCCAATAAACATTAAAATTATAGTTCTTTGGTTTTCTCTAATAATGAAATAAATCTAGCGGACCTCTGCTTCGAAAATGATGAATTATCGTTTAAACCAATGATATGTGTTTATTTATGTTTACATCAAAGCAATTAATTGATTTCTTAATCCCAAGTGTTCGCACGGTTAAACTCTCTCCGAACATATGTTATTGTCCAAGAATATCAATTAGATCTATGTGAGCGCCGTTTAAATATTACAGATACTGCTGATCAACTTTTGCGAGCGACAAAATTTTACAGAAACAGTTGTTGCTATGATATTGCTATAAATTGTATTTGAGTGTACTGAGCTCTAAAATAAATAAATAGAAAAAAAAGGAAGAAGAAAGGAATAAATCTTTTGTTTTGCGTTAATTTTTGCTTTTAATTGCAACATTATTTTCTTCAGTCATTACCGGCTTTTATGTCATGCATAAACTTTAAAGTATTGAAATATGATATCCGCATTAATATTCTTAATTTCATTTTCTAACAACATGCATGTATTGACTAGGTTCATGTGCATATTTTTGGGGGGGAGGGGGGGGGGGGGGTGGCAGAAAATATGACCGAAGAGAGGAATATATAAAAGGGTAAAACAGTATTATATCTTTATTTAAAATATTATTATAATTATTCTTTTATATATTTCTCACAAATTCTAACAATTTGATGTTAGCGGTCTGCCAGTCTGCCAGTCCAACATGAAAAATGTATTGTTGACATTTTTGAAAGAATAAACAGTTTTCTTTAATATAAACAAACAAACACATTGGCCGCTCCACATTTTGTCAAGCCTCTTCACTCAACAAATGATGTTACGTGCCAGTTTGTTAAATTTGTTGAGGATACAAATAACAGTTGATGACTGGGATTTGTGTGACATAAGTTTTGTTGGACATTTAGACAGAAATGTTGCCCTCAGACTTCGGTCTTTAGCAAAAGTTTTTCCACCAGTCTTATGTTGTACACATACCCGGTCAACACTATAATATTACACACTGTCTCTTATGCAAAACTGAGTTGATGGCTATATATATTTAAAATAGAAAGCAATTCATAAAAAAAACTGACACTTTCCAAGAGGTGAAAATATTCCCTTTCAATATATGAACAAAACAGTCACATGTATTTGTTTGTCATTAAGGTGTAAGGGAAGAAATACGAGTAAATATGTGCCAACAATAAAATTAAAAACAAATTTACTGAACACTTTACGCAAGGAATGTACGAAATACGCAACTTGTGTAATGATTTAAAGGCTTAGAATCACCTACATGTATAATCAATAATTGAACAAAAAATATTCATGATACTTGTATAAAAAAAAATAAATCATGGAGAGAGAATTTTATGGCATGAATTTAAATAAAAATGCTGAATGACATATTTCGGAAAGACGGACATTGAACACTGAAAATACAGGGCATGTTACCTGTAGGAATCGACAGATCGCCTACTAATCGGATTTAATTAGACTATATAGAAATGGAAGATGGGATGGACGTGGTATAGATAAGTAGATATTCTTGTTTTCAGAAATTTCAAGTAATGAATCATTTTCTACATGATATGGAGTGACTAAGCAATTGTATAACATGTCTCCTTCCGCCACCCTTAAATTTTAAAACGTGTTAAATAGGTCTGGAGAAAATTCGGTTTGAGATTTTTTTAAATGACACTCCCAATAAGTAATATAAAAAACGAGTCGTTTAGAATTTAAAGTCATCATCTTTGGGTCCATTTGGGTTCATGTGGGTTTATTTTGGTGAATAGACGCACCGACGTAGCACTAGTAACCCCGATCATGAATATGAGAGATTATCAAAAATTTATAACTTTCAAACCTGTGGCTAAAACTCGATGAGTGGTAATTGCTGTGTTGGATAGAATGGTACAGTAGAATATGCACGATAAAGTCCTGTTTTCTCTTTTCTCAGCTTCATTAATAGGAGCACTTATCGAACCCGATTGTAAATAAGAGTCACATTTAAAATTTTGTAAATACCCGTTGATTAAAATTATCTGCTGTGCATCATTTTGAAGTTACACAAAACGAAATGGGGACAGAATGACTGACTAACCGCGCTACTCCTCCCCTCTGTTTCACCAGTAGAGGACTAATACAGCCCAGGGGACTTTATATCATCAAGGCTGGATATTAATAAAGTCTGCGCTTTAATAAATTAGTTACGTTATTATAACTTTGATTGAATTGAGTTCTAAATAATACTAAGCGACCATATTTTAAGTTAGCATTCACGCACGATACGGCCCTTGTAAATGCTCTACATTTGTATAATGAAAACAGAGAGAGAGAAAGAGAGAGAGAGAGAGAGAGAGAGAAAGTTTTCAAATATAACAAACAAAAACCAGCAATACCGGTTAATGCATGTAATGTTTCATATGTGTGATAATTTTTCTAACCAGATATCTATAGTTATTTTAGATTAAACCGAGTTTACACTCCAAATTAAAGGTCACAAATAACGCTGCATTCTGGCATAACATTTTGTCGTGTTTTGACAGTTTTATTTGTTTGCTAAATCATTTTTTTTTAAATTGTCGAGCAAATATAATTATTTCAAACTATTGTTTACGTAAACAATAACATGATATCGCACATTTTTCAGCGTAAACCTATCTTTTCATTTGATTAAACTGAAACTAATGGAACCGCACTTCATATTCGATGTCAAGTTTAGTTACTTACATGTAAATTGTAAACTCTATTGCATATTCAATATTTGCTAAAATAATTTAGATTTCTATTTTAAATTTGTTTTTAATTGAAATTTATGGTAGGTTCGTTTAAAACTTTTTTTTTAGTATTTGTTGAAGTTAAAAATGTATGTTTCCACAAAAAGTGTGTAAATTAAAAAAGAAGTAAAATTATTGTTAATTTTGGCTTCATGAAGCATTTACAGTGCTTACATTACCTGATTTCAGTAATTTGATGCATCTGCTAACATACATGTAAAAAAAATATGCTGGCACCAAAAAAAGTATTCAATCCCCTGATGGTACAGCTCATAAGAGAGAATCTCTATTGAATAAAAAATAATGTCGAAACATACGATATTGATGGGTGTTATTAGGCATATGACAACCAGTCCATCTTACATGAAGTCAGATGTCAGAGACTAGGCGTGCTGTTGAAATTAATCGTAGCAATAACTGTGACAAAGGCATGGCGACTTATGGTCAATGACACTATTTCATGGCTGTTTTCTCTTTGTTTAAGATTTCTGTTTGAAAAATCTTTATGAGATATAATTTCTATATTACATAAACAGAAAACTCCCATCGTGCTTTCTGTGTTATATATATCAAGTTTAAAAAAAAATAATATGTCAAAAATCTGTGTTTTTGATACGAATAAACGGTTAATAGGTCTCAATTCCGATTTATCGATTAGCAATTCTGCAATCTACTGCTACCCCTAGAATAAAATAGTATCGTTTGGAATGTTGAGATATATATATATATATATATATATATATATATATATATATATATATATATATATATATATATATATAAGCACAAACATAGCAATAACTATCAAATTGACTTACACCTGCCCATAGTGAAGGATATATATATATATATACAGCACAGGGAAATTCACTCTATTGGAGCTCCACCTCCGCCCCGACCGGGGCTTAAACTCACGACCTATGGAACCCACTCTCCTAGCAGTGAGCGGTCACCGCTCTTACCACTCGGCCATCTAGGCAAGACAAAAAATCTTGCTTTCGATGCATTACGAACGGACCCTAGAGCGCTGGCCGTGCACTACACAGTAGTGTGTATATATATATATATATATATATATATATATATATATATATATATATATATATATATATATATATATATATATATATATACACACCCGTGTAATCAAGCAGGTCTACATTGTATTTCCCTATGCTTTTCAATGCCATAACAATCAGTTTACAAAATTAACATACGTGTATATGAAATATATAAATATATTGTTTTGAACATTTAGATTTAGAATGTAAAATTCCTTATTTTCATTAACATTTCTGTAAATAATTTTACAGAACATGTGATCGTAAGATACAATATCAAATAAAATTGAAAAAATCCTTCTAAATCAGCTACTTATTAAGCACTTAACACCAGACTATCAATTGCGCTATTTAACAAGAAGTCCTCATTCCAGCCACCCCGTCATGTAATATAGATTAGCTGAAAACAAAATCTGAATTGCATCAATTGCGATTGGCTTATACAATATTAAAAATTCTAAAATACATTTAGATTTAAAAAACAAGAGGCCCATGGGCCACATCGCTCACCTGAACAACAGTTTCTTGTAACATTCTATTTCGTAGCATACATGTATGCTATTTCTATTTCAAACTTTGAACCCCCCTTCTGGGGCCCAAGTATTGGTCCGAGGTTTATGGTTTGCTTTGTCAATTTAGAATTCACACTATTTGAGGATCCTTGCATAGTAATCTCACAAACTGTAACTTAATAGTTCTCGAGAAAAACTTTTTGAAAACATTTCCCATATATATTTCTATGTTAAACTTTGAACCCCTCTTGTAGCCCCAGTATTAGTCCAGTGGTCACAGCTTTATTAATTTAGCATCTACATTATTCAAGAATTCTTGCATAGTAATCTCACAAGTTGAAGCATTGTAGTTCTCTAGAAAAAGATTTTAAAACATTTTCCCTCTATATTTCCATGTTAAACTTTGAACCCCTCTTGGGGCCCCAGTATTAGATCGAGGGCCACAGCTTTTATAATTTCGAATCTACACTATTTAAGGATGCTTACGTAGTAATCTGACAAATTGAAGCATTGTAGTTCTCGTGAAAAAGGTTTTTAAACATTTTCTATATATACTTCTGCATTAAATGAACCCATCTTGGGTCCCCAGTATTAGTCCAGGGGTCAATAATTTAAAACTATCGAATCTACCTTTTCCAAGGTTGCATGCATAGTAATCTCACAACTTGTAGCATTGTAGTTCTCAAGAAGAAGATTTTTTAACATGTTACCTATATATTTCTATATTAAACTTTGACCCCTCTTGGGGCCCCAGTATTAGTCCGGGGGTCACGATTTTACCAATTAAGAATCTACATAAGCCAGGGATGCATGTATAGTAATTCCACAAACTGTAACATTGTAGTTCTCAAGAACATTTTTAAACGTTTTCTATATATTTTTTAAAATGTTAAATTTTGAACCCCTCTTGGTGCCCCAGTATTAGTCCGGGAGTCACGGTTTTTACAAATTAGAATCTACATTATTTAAGGATGTATGCATAGTAATATCCCAAACTGTTGCATTATAGGTCTTGAGAAAAGTTTAAACATTTTCCTATATACATGTATGTTAAAATTTGAACCCCGCCTAGGGCCCCACTTTTTGTCCGGGGCTCACAATTTTTACAATTTAGAATCTTCATTATATATACAAGCTTTTTTGTAAATATTGGCATTTCTGGTGCAGTGGTTCTTTAGAAGAAGATTTTTTATACATTTTTCCTATGTATTTCTATGTTAAACTTTGAACCCCGCCTGGGGCCCCAGTTTTGGTCCGAGGGTCACGATTTTTACAATTTAGAATCTTCCCTATACATATCAAAGGCCGGAACGGCCACAAAGGCGTCGAGCTGACATTTTCTTTAATATAGATATCATTAATTTAATTTTCTGTACCAATAGTCGTATATCAAATATTATCAGTATATAAAAATGGTTTGTGTAACTAAATTCGCACATATGCAATTATATTTTTATTTGCAATTTTAACATCACCATGTGATTGTATACTCAGTATATTTCCTTATAAAATACGTAGTGATGCATTTGTAATACAATGAATCATAACTCATCATGGTTACAAAAATCGAAGAAATTTCAAAGTTCAAAAATAAATTAACTTCTTTCTGCTTTAAACAGTCTTTGAACAAATTTCACGGGTTCATCATTAGTATACGAGTGTAACACATTAACAGTGTTTCCCTAATTATAATAAAACATACTTTTATTTATTTCAATTTCCGTGTGAAACAAGATTACCTATGGTAGTGTTGTTTACAAATAAATCTACAACACGTGCGTAGATCTGCCGTATCTTAGACTGGATAGCCTGCCCTTGATTCCAAACGCTGCCGCTATGAAATTCAAGGACAGATAACCACCACCGCCATGACAGTGGGAAAACTCACTGCAGCTTCGCGCACAGCAAATGCGCACACTTAAAATAAATCGGAAAGAAGATTGAGGCGGATCAAAGAAAGAAGGTTTAAGAAGAACTAAACATGAATTTGACAATAAATATCAAATTAACAAGAACAAATTAATATTGACACCGTTGACAATACATTGTTTATGTGGGTATTGTAAATATTAATTTACATCGGAAATGTATAAATATTTTCATTGTTGACTAAGTTATAATTGGCACTATAGACTGCTCGTAGCATTCCAATCCATGCCCATTATAACTTGATTTATGGGGCTGCTGAGGATGGTAACGATCTGATTTAGCTCCGTTTTCTCGTCAAGGTCCGATAAGAATAAGTAAGCACATATAAATTGAATGCACACAGGCTACACACAATTAGCACATGGTCTGTACATATTATCTTATCATGTGTTTATAAAATATGGAGTTATTAACTTAGAGAGTGGGATCGTGTCAGTGTAGAAATTGGTTTTTTTGTAAAGCTAAGGACTTTCCATAACCAGTAGGTAAAATAAATATACTGGCACTGTACCAGTTATCGTCTAAAATTTAACGTTTTCTTTTCGTACTTCCTTATTTCTTGATATTTTTTAATAAAACTTGACATGCTTTAAATGATATACTCCTTGTTTATGCACCTGTTAGGTTAAATCATTATTTAGAACCCGAAACATCTTTTTGTGTGCTTTTTTAGCACGCCCAGAATTTGCCGAGATATTACGATTTACTGTACCAGTTATCGGCTTCGCGATAATAACATAGTAAAATCCCTGTACATGTTGATTTGATACTCTACAAAATGTAATTTGAATTATGACCCTTTTGGGGTCAGACTAAAGTTCGTAGGGGTTATGATGCATAAACAAATCTCATAAAATTATTCGTTTGTTATCATACTGTAATACACAAAATCGTAGACTATTCAATACATAATATTGTGCAATGAGGCGTTCAACTGCGCTATGAATCTCTCAGAATTTATGAATTCCTTTTGTTTCTACACGTTATATGTATTGATATTATATGTCAAATCAAAGAAGGTATATAATAACGTATCACAAAGAGGTAGTATTCTATTTTTAACTTATTACGTCACTTCCCCCACTGCTGAAAGTGCGAAGATGTAAATCAGCGGTAAACAATGATCGTTTAAGCTCATGGTTAAAACATATTCAAGAAAGTTTTCAAGCAAACTTACTTTTCTTTATTCGAAACAGACGACTGAATTAAAAAATCTCGGATAGTAGCGTGTTATAAACCCTAACTCTCAGTTTAGCCGATAACTGGTCTTAGCCGATAACTGGTACAGTACCAGTACAGTTGCCTGGCTTCCAGAGATTTTTTCAGGCTAACACTTTGTAGCGGTTTTACTTAATCGAAAGATGTTTCTCTTTCTTTGTTTATATTTACTATTAAAGGCAAGCCGTTTTACTTTATAAATCTATTGACTCTCCGAAAGATTTTTTCGGCATTCCATCGCAAGCGTGTGAAGATAACTTGTGGGCCTAAAAATAATTTTTTCTCGTCACTGCTATTTCCTATAAGCTGGCGAACCAGTCTATGCCGTATCTATAATGCTAAACCAATTTACAACAAAATCACAAGATACATTTATCGCTTACATTCATTTTGGAGACCGTGCCCGACAACAAATAAATTTACATAGTAATTTTTATTTTTATCGGGCACGGTCTCCAAATAAACTGTAAGCGATAAGCTAAAATAATGTTTAGTGAATTTTTACACCTTATCGTATTCATCCGTCATTTCTTGATTAAACAAACTTCTATACTTATGCCATGAGTTGTCAATAATCAGGGAGACACAGTTGGGTTTTTTTTGTGCACAATTTAGTTGAATAAATGGAACAAAAATCTTGTAAATCTTGTAAACATGTTTCTAAGTATATTTCTGTTTAACTTTGAACCCCGCCTAGGGCCCCAGTTTTGGTCCGAGAATCACGATTTTTACAATTTAGAATCTTCACTATATAAACTAGCTTTTGTGTAAACATGGCATTTCTGGTGAAGTGGTTCTTGAGAAGAAGATTTTTAAAGACACACACCCTATTCTCACTGTTTCGCAATTATCTCGCTTTTAAAAAGGGTTGTGCCCTTTATTTTAACAATTTATAATCCCCTTTCCATAAGGATGCTTTGTACCAAATTTGGTTAAATTTGGCCCTGTGGTTTTAGAGAAGAAGTCGAAAAGTTTACAGACGGACAGACGGACGGACGGACGACGGACAACGGGTGATCAGAAAAGCTCACTTGAACCTTCGGTTCAGGTGAGCTAAAATAAGTTGTTTGCTGATGTTAAATTTATAAGATAAAGACCAAAGTTATCAAAATTTCATTCGGTGGTATTCAAAACAAATTAATTTGGCTCAAATACATAGAAACACGGTTTTAGAATGATTATAACTCAAATTTAAATGTTCGTAAATTATAAAACCGAAACTTAAATTTTGTTAAAACTCTATATCCAATATACTTTGCTATATATATCTTATCTTAATTTAAAAATAGAAGATTAGAAAAAATAATTCCCAAAAATATTTCGAAATGACCTGTTAATGTCGTCAATATCTGTAAGTGTTTATGTCATTAAAACATATAGAAAGTTTATTTAAACTCCATTTTAATTAAATTCCTATTTTTTTATTTTTCAAAGAAAACAATTGAGATCATTTTGATAAACAATGATTACAAATAGTTTTAAGTTAATGAAATGTGTTCGCCTATCTAAGACAGACTTGACAAGAAGAAATGACTGTGTTATCCAGAATCTTTCCGTCTTTTAGCTTCAATCGCGCCTCGGCGTTGGCTCGGGTGATACTTTTGTCATTATGTTATTGAATCTCGTTGTTAAGTTTTCATATATTCAACTGGCAGATAATACAAACTACAAACAGGATGTAGATTGTTTGGAGGATATTTTTCATTTACCCTCTTTCAGCATATTGGAAATATAGTGTTAGAAAAAGTGACGTCAGTGCAATTAATCAACTGCATCAGTGTGAGTTTATGTTTTACATTTAACAAACAATGTAATAACTAGCATGTAAGCATGTTACATTTTGAATAATTTATACTTGGTTTTCAAAGATTTTTATAAATATTCTCCTACTCTAAAAATGGTTAAGAAATATTTATCATCTACTACCATTTAAGTGATGTAATTTTGTTTCTTTTCTTAGATTTTACTTTCTTCAGAATGGAGAAGCTTCAAAAGTGTTATGAAAGATATGAGGAGTTTTTTGAAACTCGATTTGAAAAATTTGGATCTTTTATATCAAATTATCCTAAATCAGTGATGAGTACCTGTGTTGTAGTAAATATTCTGTTTCTGATTGGATTGCTGAACCTTTCAACCGAAAACGATGTTGAAGTTTTGTACACTCCAAGTAACAGTCAGGCGTACAAAGACAGAGAGTTTCTTAAAAATGTGTACTCAGATCCAACGACGAGCAATTTCGAGTCATACCAGCTTCAAAACTTTGGAAGATACGTGGATATAATAATCATTTCGAAAAACAAGTCAAACATCATGAATCAACAACATATTGATGAAATAAATAATATTAACCAGTTTATACAGAACTCAATAGTGGTCTATGAAACAGATGGAACGACTTACAAATTTGCTGATGTTTGCGCGTTGAGCAGTTCTGGGTGTTCTGTACTTGGTGGAGTTGTTTTGGATTTTGAATTTCAGCGACAGTTTATCCAGAGAAATGTATCATTTCCTATGCATAATTCTCAATTATTGTCTCCAATATTTGCAAATGCCAAGAGTCATATGGAAAAGCTTGCATATACCATCGGGGTCAAATTGAGGTATTACCTCCGGCAAAATAATTCTCTTTCTAAAACTTGGGAAAATGCGTATCTGAATCAGATAACCTTTTTGAAAACTAATCTTACAGATGTCGCTTATGCTAATTCTGAATCCCTTCAAACAGAACTAAACAAAGCTACAGGCAGTGACATAACATTTTTTAGTCTGACATTCACATTAATGTTGACATATGCTTGTTTGGCGTCAGCATCGCCTTTTCGGAAATGTAACAATATTGCAAACAGATCAAATCTGGGGATAGCAGGAGTAATCACACCAGTCTTAGGAATAGGAGCAGCTTTTGGTCTTGTTAGTGCGATTGGCGTTAAGTTCACTAATATTGTAGGAGTCATGCCTTTCCTGATAATAGGTAATGTTATTTTAATCACATATCCAAAATTATTTTGCATGCCTTATTTGCATACATATGATAATGTAGAGTGTGATATGCTTTTTCAGCAATAGGCATTGATGACATGTTTATTCTAATGTCTGGAATGGCGGGGGCACCGTCCCTGTCAAACGCATCAATTGAAGACAGGATGAAAAGCATGCTGAGAACGAGCGGAATATCGATTACCATAACCTCAGTTACTGATCTCCTAGCATTTGGTGTTGGGGCCACCTCTGTGTTTCTAAGCATAAGAAATTTTTGTATTTATACAGGTAAGTAATGTATCCTTTTTTTTCTTTGCATCTTAAATATCTATAGCATAAATGTTGAATGTCCTTTATTTATATTTTTAGGAGTTGCAGTAATGTTTTGTTACATTAACCAGCTATTTTTTATGTGTCCTGCAATTTGTCTCAATGAAATTCGTACATCAAAGAGACGACATTATTGTGTATGCTGCTTGGAAATAAAGGAAAGAGATTCTGAACAGAACAGCAAAAACTTGAAAGATAAATGTTTGTCTGGAAATATTCCAGAAACGAGAGATGATGTAGAAAGTTGTCTCGAAAAATATCCTAAGAAATTAGCAGTTAAAATTCAATCGCACATTGTAGGGAAAATCATGATTTGTATTTTATTTATATCTTATCTAGTGTCATCGATCTATGGGACTGTGTATTTGAAGCAAGGTCTCCTTTTGTTCAACTTGGTTTCAAAAAAATCTTACTTTCATACATACAGTACCTGGGACAATAACTATTTTACTGTTGAACCCCTAATTATTATTTGTGTTAAAAATGAAAACAGATATTCACTGAATTCTACACAGTTTCAGATTTCAAGCATCGTGACTCAGGCTAAGTTAGATGCGGGAATAGACGATACATTTGAAATAAATTGGCTAACAGCATACAAACAAACACCTTTTTATGACGACACAACAGAAACGAAATTTGTCATTGGTTTAAAATCTTTTTTAAACATTGAACCTCGTTTCTCAAATGATATAGTCTTTAGCAATTCCAGATCAAAAATAAGATCTTCTAAATTTTACATTAAATCTCTCAATTTAAAATCGTCATCAGATCAAGGTGCCCTAATGACAAGATTGCGTGAACTTGGTAAAAATTCCAAATTATTTTTTTTCTATACGCCTGCATTCATCTTTTATGAGCAGTATGTACAAATACTACCAAGTACCTTGTTAACAGTGGGTATAGTTGTTGTTGTGATTTTGGCCGTCACTTTAATTTTTATGCCAAGACCTTTGTTAGTTGCAATTGTGGCATTGACTGTAATTAGCATAATGGTTGGTATCTTTGGTTTCATGTACTATTGGGATCTTACTTTTAGCTCTATAACAATGATACATCTTGTAATGAGTGTCGGCTTTTCAGTAGACTTCGCTGTACATATATGCCATTCATTTCTATCATCAAGGTCGGAAAAAGAAGTGCTCAAAACGGCCCTTGATAAATCAGGAGGACCAGTATTTAATGCTGCATTTTCGTCCTTGCTTGGTATTGTTATGCTATTTTTTTCCGAAAGTTATATATTTCAGTCATTTGGAAAAGTCATGCTCCTTGTTGTCGGTTTTGGACTTGTTCACGCGGTATTATTTCTACCGCTCCTGTTAGACGTCCTTATGCTGTTAATGAAACGGAAAGAAATTGAAACTAGGAAAACCAACGACGAAGAAACTCAATCAAATACTACAAATTTATAAGATAATATTTCGTCGTCACATGGTTTTTTTCCCCAATATTGATAGTGTAATGTTATTGTATTGTACCGTAATCTCTTATGTTTTATATATAGATCTATATTCCTATTTTTTTAATTGAATTGTTTATAGCGATATTATTTTTTTTGAAATTTTAAAAACAATGTAATAAATCCCACAGTCAAATGAGAAAACGTTGTTTTACAGTTGACAACACAATTGAATTACTTGTAGGACTAGCTATGTGTATGACTAAAATCATCGTATGAAAAAAATCCATTATTATGTTGCAATTTCTAAACACATCCCGTTTTTTGTAGCAATGTTATACTATTAACTGTGATGGCAAAAGAGAACCTTAGGTAAAAAAAAAAAGGTTTTTAAGTATTATATGTCATTCTTACAATCCTAGTGATATTGTACATGGATTGCTAAATATTTTTAGGGTTCATTCTTATTTTAAGAAAAATAGTTTAATAGTTAATTAAGTAAACAACAAACAATAAAATCAAAGCATTTGCAATGTATGAACTATTGGGTTGCTTTGCTCTGTTTGACTTTAGACGGATATAAATTAATCGTTTTGGCGAAGCTTTTCGTTTTAAATCCTCACATGATTTATTTTTCCTAATTGTGTAAAAGGGCTTGCACAAAGCATTGTCAAATATAGGCATGTACATGTGTATTTTGCTCGCCATAAAAGTATTTGGACACGAGGCAACAAAGATGTTTTACTTTCATAAGGCCTCATGTTATTATTTACAATATTAAAATACAATATTGTTTTCTCAAAATGGAACTCAAAATCGAACTTTATGGCAAAAACTGGTAAAATGTATGTACATTAATTCTGTTTTAAAATTCTTGATACATTGTAAAAGTATTTTCAAATGATATATTTGGAGCATACATACTATTATTGTTTTTCTATTCTAAAACAAGCCTGTGCTAAAGCAATTTCATGTATAGCACTTTGTATTGTAAGTTGTAAGAGTCAGATTTATGTGATTATGTTTATTTGTAAAGTTAGAGATCGCGACACACACACGGGAGATCGTCTGCGAAGACTGAAGATTAGTGAACAAGAAGGACTTATGGAAATATGCTGTTATCCGTCCAGTTGTGTTGCAGGACTTAAAAATTGTGGGTTGAACTGCAAAAATTAAAACTGTGAACTGTGGACGTTTAATTAGTCCGGGCCTGCGCGTCGAGCGATCGAAATTCGAAAATCATTACCCGAACGTATGATCCTTTCTGATCAGCTGAATATTCAAAGTCATAAATATTTGGGTTTTTTGTCATCTGTGTGCTTATTTTAATATAAAATCTATTTATGATGAAAAAATTTAAAATTGTTTTGACTGGTATCCTTGAGTGTCGAAGCTCTGTTATTTTTAAATCTGAGTAAATTACATTACCTAGCTATGTTATTATGTGTGTGTATTGGAAGGTTGATGTATGAGTGTTGATGTATGTGTGTTAAAATACGATATGACAATATCAATAACATTACTGTATCGTAAATTATATTACTTATAATTGTAAATAAAATAAAGTATTTACTTGAAGACACAATTAGGTAAATGGGCGGTTTAATAAGTATAATACTCTAATTTAATGGATTCGCTTATGAGGGAAAATAAAATCTTAGATTTTGTTGTTATTGTAGTGCTTTTTTTATTATTGCAACAAAGTGACATATTGACGTGCGTGTTATTATGGGCCCTTAGAATGTTATGATTTCGTATAGGTACTAAATTTTAACTTAGATTTAATTGCTGTATGATATTATATAGCAGTTTTTTTTAATCATATTATGTACATAAGTCAGTATAAGGGAAGTTAGTTGTACAATTTTAATGCATATGGAATACTTACTTCTCCCTCAATAATCATAAAGATAAGTACCGACTCTAAATTATTAAAGCCATATTGTCAATTCCAATATATAACCATCTTATGAGATTATGCTGTTACTTACCTACACAGGAAAAAATGTCCACGTGTGTAAGACATTAATAAAATGTTAAAGATATTTTACACATGTGAACAGATATCATTGTCACACCAAGTTCATTGTATTTTAGTTAACATAAACAAGAATAGAATTCCTGGGTCCCCCGCCGTTCAAGCAGTATACTAGTATACCGTTCTGTGGAATCATTAAATTTCGTGGGGGCCAATTTTCGTGGATTGCTTAAATTTTACAGGTTCTTGGGGACGTAATTTCGTGTATTCTCTAAAACCTACAAAGGAAATATGATTTTATTACCCTTATTTATTAATTTGTGTAGGATGTTAAATCGTGGATGATATAAGAACTTAACCAAGGTATTAGTGGTTTAACATTTGGTATAAATCTCATGTAAATCCATCAAAATTTGTAGGCATGAGAGCGCTTACAAGGTCAATTTTTGGATAAAACGGCGTCATTATTGTGGTCAAAGTCCCATAACTCCAGCAAAAAGTATCGACCAATGCGGATTTTTGAACTTGACCGAGGTAATAGGTGTATAAACATTTGGTATAAATTTAATGAAAATCCGTCAAAATTTGTAGGCAAGAGAGCGCTTACAAGGTCAATTTTTGGATAAAACGGAGTCATTATTGTGGTCAGAGCCCCATAACTCCAGCAAAAAGTATCGCCCAATGCTGATTTTCGAACTTGACCAAGGTAATAGGTGTATAAACATTTGGTATAAATGTAATAAAAATCCGTCAAAATTTGTAGGCATGAGAGCGCTTACAAGGTCAATTTTTGGATAAAACGGAGTCATTATTGTGGTCAGAGTCCCATAACTCCAACAAAAAGTATCGACCAATGCTGATTTTCGAACTTGACCAAGGTAATAGGTGTATAAACATTTGGTATAAATGTAATGAAAATCTGTCAAAATTTGTAGGCATGAGAGCGCTTACAAAAAAGTGTGACGGACGGACGCACGGACCCACGGACACACGGACCCACGGATACACGGACCCACGGACACACGGACCCACGGACACACGGACGGACGCCCGGCATTTCTATGTCCCCGCTCCGCGTTGCGGCGGGGGACAATAAAAAATTACTATAATATAAAAAACAATATCCGGCTCATTTTGAACAGCTGATCAAATATATGAACATTATAACCCTTATTTTTTTGTAAAGAAGTAAAAGGAACATTTATTAAAAACAACAAAGACGTTAAAGGCAAACAGTTAGAAGCGATGATGAAAAAATTCAAACTATTTTCGATGGTTCAATCGCGTCAATGGACAATATTTTAAGAGTTGAAGATTATTTCGTAGACTTATCAGGACTAAAAATTAACTACTCACAAACAAAAAATGGTTTGGATTAGGATTAGGAAATTTTCAAGTGATTTATTTAAATCCATACAAACAAAATTATATAGCGGGTTCCAGTAAATGTACTACGAAGCCTCTTTCTTTCCTCCTTACTAAAATATTAACAGCAGTAAAAGAGAAACTTCAAGAGTACTGTGCAACCATGTATTCAAGAAGCGGTGTAAATCAGATGTGGATACTTAAGAATTCCAAGGAACTTTTAGAAAATTTAAAATTCCAAAATTTTACCAAAACCAATTGCATCAAAACCTACGACTTCTCCTCATTTATACAACCATCCCCCACGAACAAAGTCCAGCTGGCATGTTCACGAAGCTATCTTAGGACTTTTGTGCGTTCTAAGTACAGTACCGTCAACGCGGATCCCGTATTTTCCGCGCACAACGCGGTTTAAAACAGGTGTCTCAGGTAAAACCGCGTACCCCCGCGGTAGAGTTGTCCAGCAAATCAACACCGCCGCGGTCTTGACGATAAATTACAGGTAAACAAAAGTATCGAACTGAAACGCTAGTTATCTCCCTCGACTAAAAAATAATTGACAGCTACACTGCACTAAATGTATATATCATTTTATTTAATGGAACTATCTAGAATACCATACGTATGGAAAGCCGTAAGGTACCCCCACATTATTATTATATTTTACTTATATAGTAAAATATAATAATAATGTGGGGGTACCATACGGCTTTCCATACTATTCAAATTGACATAGCCTATTCAAAAATTGATAAGTATGCTTGGCAGTCGGATTATAATTTCTTTCTTTTTTTTTATTCAGTCTTATTAAATTGTGAAGAAGTATTGAAACTTTTCTATTTAATCTACGTAAACTGCATACCGGGTAATTGATGAAATGCTTTTGCCGATCTATATATGTCCGTGCGTTTCAACAAACTTTCAACCAGTTTGCAATCGTATTATAGAAAACAATAAGTACACATTTACATGTATTGATTATATTTGTATTTTGTGTGTATTTTATGTTCTTAATCAACTTGTTCATGGGCAAGGTTTTCTGTACAAGTGATATAATACACGATCTGGAAAACAGTTACTTTTTATATACAGTAAGAATATTCGCAAAGCAGTTTATGGCAGTTTAAGGTCGCGAGGTTATATTTCAGGTTAACATCAAAGTTAGATTGATAATACTAGTATTAAAATAATTAGTGTTGTTCTCTTATGCTAACCTGATATGCTTGTTATATCACTGCTGTCTTTAACTCGATTATTTAAGGTGTTGTTCTGTACAAGAAATGGAATGAGGTAGTTACATCACAAAACAACATGGGAAATTGTACATGTTATTAAATGCATACATCTCGAATTACTTTTTAAAAATTCAAATGCAAACTATTTTTGTACACATTTCCTTTATTGTGTATTAATTATAAGTCGCGATCATTTCCTGTGTATAGTGATTAACAAACCCAGGGTACAAAACGACATGCCCTAGGGGTTTTCACACCTATTCAAGACAAAGGAAAATCTCCAAATTGTGTATGGCTTCGTCTAACCGTACAACACCACCCATTACCTATCTTACAGAGGAGGCTTCATGATTATTTTGAGTGTCGCAGATCTTGATTTTATCTACGATCTTTCTGTGTGAGAGAGAGAGAGAAAGAGAGAGAGAGAGAAAGAGAGAGGGGGTAATGTGCTTTAGCCCCCCCCCCCGACTTTCCATTTGCTTCCGACGCCACTGCATTCATTTGAAATATACTAATATTAAATATTCCTAAGATTAGTATTCATAAAAAAATAGGGACAGTATACAATTTGATTGAATCCAACATGCAGTATCAGTCTGAGTCCACGTGCTTCACCTGTCAATCAAATCTGCCCGCGAGCTGCACCACGTGCTACATGTACTTCCTTGATAAAGGAAAACAGTTTCGTTCTATTAGTTTTCAGGTAAAAAAAAAAAAGAAAAGAAGTATGTCTAACAATAAAGTATTTAACACTGTTTATGATGTTTAATTTATTGCTTGACACTGTGTTTGTGAAGTTTAGTACGTATACAACGTTATTTAAAGGAAAACTAAAACTCTCTCTCTCTCTCTCTCTTTGCGGGAGAAGAAACATGTTTAAAAAGTTTTACAGTTTAAGAAGGCAGTGAAATGAAAGAATTATTTATTTTTATTGTTAGTTAAATTGTTTGATATACGGGTAGAATTCCTGGTGGTCACTTGTTGCAAGGATTATCCACCTGCCTGATACCCGTGTATTCTGTGCGTTCAAGCGAAGAGTGATTTCCTGTCAGTGCGATGGTTTCACACCTTTGTGTAAAACAATTGGAACTAAAGTCAAATACAGTTAACTTTGATTGGAAAGGGGGGGGGGGTACGAAAAACGTTATAATTCGCATCTGATACGACATATTTATAGTAGCTTCATATTCAACACACATAAAATGATATCAAAATCTTTTTATATTTTAAGGGTAAAGTAAAATTTTCATATTTTGCCGTTGATCGTATGGTATACCTACACCGTGTAGCGTGTGCTTGTCACGGACTAGGTTAATTGTCTTGAGTATCGAGTCTCTCTCTCTCTCTCTCTCTCTCTCTCTCTCTCTCTCTCTCTCGTTCAGTTTACATTGAAGGTTTTAGGTTTTTTGCGGAGGGGGTGCATCTTAAACACGTTTAACAGTTTAACAGACCGCAGTAAAATGAATAACTATTTATTGTTATTACTGTTAGTAAAATTGTTTGATAAACAGGTAGAATTCCTGATGGTCACTCGTTACACGTACGGATTATCCACCTGTCTCATTATGTACCGGTGTATTCTGCGCGTTCAAGCGTAGAGTGATTTCCCATCAATGCGATGGTTTCACACCCTTGTGTAAAACAATTGGGACTAAAGTCAAATACAACTTACATGTACTTTGACAGTCATTAAAACGATGAAGAGGTGGAGGGGGCGGTTACGAAAAACGGTATTCGCAGCTGATACTACATGTACATTTGTGTTGTAGCTTTATATCGAACACACATAAAATTATATCAATATAATTTAGTATTTTTAGGGTTGAGTAAAATTTTCATATCATGCCGTTAACCGTAGGTAAACGTTCTCCGTGTAGCATGTGCCTGTCACGGATTAGGTTAATTGTCTTGAGCATCGAGAAACTGCCGTAAAAAGAGCTACAAACTGATATGGATTCAAAACATTTTTGTAGTCGGAAATGTTTAAAAATCATTAAAAAATCGAAATATAATATTTCATAGTTCTTACCCTCTCCTTCATGTAGATTATATTATAAAATATTTTTGAAATAATAGCTATATCCACAGTTACATGAAAATTATTACGGGTGCAGATGATTCTGATTAAAAATTCTTTAAAATAATTGATTAGAAGTTTTGAAAACGTGCATTAAAAATACGTAATAATTTTATGTGAAATGAAAACAATACATCAGACATGGCCAGTATAGAATGACTCTCGGTGTTAGGTGGCCGTCTTACTGTCTAATAGCGTACAGGTAAAAATCTCCGATCACCTTGTTCAACGGTAGGTCACACCGCCGCGGTTTAAACATGGCTGCAGCGAGGACCGCGATGAATTAACCGCGATGGTGTAACGCGGAAAGGATTAACTAACCGCGGGGGGAGCGCGGTTAAATACGGGATCCGCGTTGACGGTACTGTACGTCTTAGGATACGTCTTAGTCTTAAGTCTATTTCTTGAAGCTCTCCTAAATTTAGAAACAGCCATAACTTTTTCCTAACTTTAGGGTAGCACATACCTTGCCCTAAGACCATCCTAAGGTTGTAAATTCACGTTTTATGGGATCTTGGGACTGTTTTGATGCTTTTTGTTAAGACCGGTAGAATAAGGCACGCTTTTCTACAGTTCCAGCATTTCCGACAAACCTCAATTTCCTAATCCAGGGGAGGGGGATACTCATTTATTCTATAACAATATCAACTTTACAGCTTTAAAGTCATCTACGTTTATTCTAACATAAATGTCTACCTTCTCTACTGCTACGTGCGTGCCTGGAAGCTGACGATTTAAACGAAATAATTTATTCTTTTCAAATACCTCTGGCGATAGATGAAGAGAATTCATTTATTTTTAACAACTGCACCACGTAAGTTACATTCATTGCTTTTATCATTGGCCAAAAATGATTCAAATGTCCTTGACTAAAGAGTAAATCGGTTTGTATAAGCCATGCATTATGATCATTCTTAATTTCTATCACTTCATTCTAAAAAAATATATCTAAAGAAAATTCTTAATGTTAATAAACTGTATTTATATATTTTCGAGATAGATAAGAACTCATTTCTCATTAAACCTTCACATGTATTCTATATATTCCATATTAATGGGAAATTGGCAGTCTTTGTAACCTTATATTCTACGAAAAAGCGCGTGCTTATGTATTACAGGAATGACAAGAGTATCAAATGTTAATTTTGACTTCCCTTAAAAAATGCACATTTGTTGCTTAAATAATTATTGGCTTGTAAGCCAAAAGCTGTCCCGATACATATTTTCTTTACACCAAAAACCGATTATTTGGATTTCGGGCCGGGGGGGGGGGGAACTAAATTGTTTTG
The DNA here is from genome assembly GCA_020458035.1 of Magallana ariakensis. Taxonomy (NCBI): domain Eukaryota; kingdom Metazoa; phylum Mollusca; class Bivalvia; order Ostreida; family Ostreidae; genus Magallana; species Magallana ariakensis. The sequence continues at coordinate 2,857,101 of CM035816.1, read as the reverse complement.
GTCACTAAAATATATCTAAGTAAATGTATATTTTTGTAAATGTATACAAATTAAAATTACTGGTTTTAGGCCTATCGTGTTAATGTACATATTTATTGTTTAATGATTTATCCCTGTACAAGTCTGTGAAATTCTATCTGTATGAATTGAAGTGAAAAATATGAATGATTTTAGTAGGTTAAGATATCCTAACTTAGGATGTTCCTAGGTTACCGTCGAGCTACATCTTAAGACGTGTCTCAAGTTGATCTTAGGATGTTCCTAACTTTTTCCCTAAGTCATATCTTAGGAACACATTTAGGTCATATCTTAGGAAAGTTTCGTGAACATGCCTGCTGGCTTTTTGAGAACATTAATAGCTGCTTTTTCAATAAAAATGGATCACGTTAATTTACTTACCTTGTCATCGGTAAGAACAAAGTACGGTTGTTACCTATATCGGCCTAGTAAATTTGCAAAAAATAAACGCCGACATCATCAGCTCTGTAGTGCTCATTTATTTTCTACACCTTTGGATCTATCAAAATACGGTATTAAAATGGCGCCAAAACGTCACACATATACTACGTAGATTCCAAAACCTTACCATGTACCAATATTTTCTCTAAATATCGCAGTTTTTCGGAATTTGTTCACAGTGTTCACTATGGTCGCAACGAACGCGATTCATGAAACTTATAAATGTTTTTGATAAAACTATAATGTTTTGATTTATAACTATCCCGTCAATCGCGTTTGCTGCGGCCATTATTAAAAATCAAGTTTTAATTATTCCGGAATACATCATAACGCGTATGTTGTTCTTATTTCGAGAGTTTTATCGTCCTTATAATTTTAAAAATTTATAAATATACAAATAATTTGTAAAATTTTAATTTATCAACATACATTCCATTACAACAAGAACCTCGATCGTTGCTCTTGAAAATTTAATTTCTTTTACGGGTTTTTCAAGAACACCATTTAAATTTTCAGAATTCTGAGCTAAGCAAGATGCTTTGTTTCTGTTGCATAATATTCTAAGCAACATACTTAGTAATAATTAGTAAAGCATACCGTAATCTACTTAAACTGTATACCTTTTTCACTTTGATATAAACTCACTAAAAATTAATTGGCATAATACTATATAATTGTCATGAAATTGAAAAGTGTTATGAACTTTATAACAGAGGAAAATTGGATTAAATTTAATCATCATAAAACTTAAAGTCCAAAACTAAACTATATAGTGTCATCAAAGTGCTATCTCACGTTTGATTATCTAATACCATACAATAAAAAAAATAAATCATTCATCATTATTACCTTAATCGACCATTAGAAAGAATTCACTTTGCACAGTAACTCCAGTGTTTACAACAGGGATTTGAGTTAGAATTATTTCCCCTTTTGTTTACAAAAAGAAAAGAGAGGTAACTCTAAAATCTAATCTGCAATGCGCATTTTTATTTATTTATATGCATGTATGCTTTCTGATGAATAAGCCTAAGTGTAATAATGAAGTTTTTGACTGATTAAGACACTTACAAAAATTACAAAACAAGTGACCCGATTTTGTAGAACTTACAAACTAAGAGCAAAGTTTATAACTTAAGACTGCCTAATTGCAGTCTTAAAAGAGGGCGTTGCAGTTCCTATGCTTATTTTCCATAAAGAAGTTACAGATAAAATTGAAATAACAAAGTTACAGAATTTGATTAAAATCTTGTATTGTACGCAGCGTTGTATAAAAGCAATGTAAAATTTTATCTGAAAAGTTTGTACTAACTTATATACGACCATGAAATAGATTTGAAAATGGTTACACAGACAAATGTGGCAGATTTCACGCCTTATAAAATGGGAATTCTCATTGTTGTGAAAAACCGCATCCTTTGATTAAAATTAATTTTATCTTAACGTTTAGAGTAAGACAATTTCTTGAAAACTGCCATTTCCGATTTTTGTTGCAAGGCAATCTGATTAAAATAAGATCTTTGATCCGCTCCGACAAATTCTATGTCGCTACACAAAGCGACATCGAATTTGTCGGAGCGGATCAAAGATCTTATTTAATCAGATTGGTTTCAAGGAGGCATATTTCTTAAAAATGAAGTTTTTTGAAAAAATCATTCATATCTTTGTAATCTACAGACCTTAATTTACGTACTACTACACCACACGCTCGCTAAACGGTTTAAACGAAACGCTGAACGGTTTACACGAAACGCTACACGCTTTTCCCGAAACGCTAAACGGTTTGCACGATACGATGAACGGTTTACACGAAACGTTTCTCACACGAAACGGTTTGCTGGTTTTTCACACGCTTTGGACACGCTTTGATTTTCGTTTCAATCGGGTCCTCTCGGATTTTTTCTCTGATGTAAGAGTTGTTTTAAAATGGCACGATATAATAGATCACAAATATATCTTGTTTTTAAAATCAGTATTGACATTTAATGAAAAATAATTAATTCACAGAATTAAAAATATTCTACAGAACATACACGTACATGTATGTATTCATCGTTCAAAATAAATATTAATCACTCGTTTTAATGTCGTAGGAAAAATGAAATTGTTCTATTTAAAAATACAGAAAATGTAAATGGCTTATTAATTTTAAAACATTAAAATTGAAATCCGTAACATTACAAACGTAAATAGATTTTTCGTTATTCGGCGTTTTTATTTTTCAACATTAGGAATTGTTTTGAAATGGTTTAAGAGATTAAAAACGTAATATTTAATAAAAAAATATTCAATTACATTGATAATTGACAATTGTTTAGAAGTAAATTAGTCACCGAATTTAAAAGAAGGCTATGCAATCAAACAATGTTTTTTTCTTGTATCGTATCAACCGCATATTAAAATACATGTACGTTCCACAAATAAAACCAGAGAGGAAATAAGACGATTAGCATAAACAAAAATAAAGTTTGTATCCCTTTTCAGGATTTTTTTTTTCTAAAATAAATTCAATAACTTTATCGGAAGGAACAAAATCAATGAATTAAATTTCAGACTCAATATACGTGTACGCATAACGTCGCTTTTACCATAAACTGTTTAAAATTAGTACCATACATATATATATAATGTGAACATTATATTTCCCCATTTCTTCTTTAAATTTTTTCATTGAGTTGATGAACGTTATATCATTAAAATGATGTCCTTTATCAAATACTGATTCCGACTGCTTTTAAGTCATTAATTTTTTATTGACTGTTGACAAAAAAGAAGAGACGCGTCACCACCCAATGAAAAAAATACACAGAGTTTGATTGACAGTTTTATTCACCTGCAGGTACGTGTTACCCGATGTCCGAGTGCTAATTGTACATTGTCGAAAAGTTTCAGTTATCGATGTGTAAAAAAAAAAACCAAATACTACATGTTTATTATGACTTGACAGTACCACAAAGAGCTGATTTAACTTTTACAAAATAAGTCATTAGTATACATGCGCGGATCCAGAAAATTTTTCAGGGGGGGGGGGCGTCCGAATCATCACACGTCTTGACAAGCAAAAAAGGAAGGGGAAAAAAGAGGCCTAATTCCCAAAATCATGAAATTCCCAATCCGGGGGGGGGGGGGGGGTGTAGTATACCTTTACCTCCAAAAAAAAAAATCATACTATCCAGCAAAAAAAAAATTCCCAAAATCAGGAAATTTCTACTCCGTGGGAGGGGGGCGTTTGCCAGGGGGGCCGAGGCATATTTGCGATAATTTTACTATGTAAATTAAATAAATTTTCATATTCCAGGGGAGGGGGGTTTCCGACCCCCCCCCCCTAGATCCGCGCATGGTATACATACATAAGTGTTGCTAATCACAAACTATTCCGGGAAGTCTTAAACTGTGTAGTACACGTTTCAGGGTCTGTAAGAACGCTGTGTTGAATATTCCCCTATAAAGTCATGTCTAGATTAGTCAAGTGGTATTGCTGTTAGAATAGATTCTATCCGTGTCCGACTTTTTCGATTGGGTTCGACTCCCGAAACAGTTGGATTTTTAAAATACATTTATCTTTTAATCACATGAAAATGTACTGTATATAGATAAATTGAAATTGTCAGATAAAAGTCATTTAAACGCTTGTTAATGTAATAATTTGTATGCATGCTTAATTCTTTTTCAAATTACTTACTGTGTGATGCCTCCGTTATAAACTTGGATCATAAACATTTTCTTCGGAACAAGGGATTTTAAAAAAATGTACGCGTCAATGAAGAAAATTGATTTTCCCCCCTTTTTTATGAAATAACCGGGTATGCCGGTATGATATGCCGGTATGAATCGGTGATGAAGCAAAAGGTTAATGAAAATACAAAATAAATGTATGTACGGATTAATTTAATCCACATTTTTATCCAGATTAGGCGTTTATTTAGATACTATAGAAACATGGGATAATCATAATTACAACTCAGACGGTTTTGAAGAGCCAGGGTCAGATTAATTCATGTAGCTCCAAAGAATGATATTTCAAACATGCTGGACAGTAGAAATCATTTTGATATATGTTAACATCAAAATACAGAATATATGGTCATCTTCCTAACTGTTTTTGTTGGTTGCCGTGTTTGATAGAAATGCGCGTAATTTGTGTGTATTTGCCTACATACGGAACATGCCCACTATGTAAATATAGTCGCCTATACGTAATGTGTCTATATTTAGATATGCCACTGTACATGTATGTACATAAACGTATATACCTAATAATTAAATATTATGAAGTAAAAGATAAACAGGTATTGTATTACATAATTAAATTGAGTGTCAGGAAAACGGAGAAGAACAATGTTTCCTATAATACATGTACCGGTAGATATTTTCCATCTGCATTTTTAATCGAACCGTTTTTGGTGTTTTTTTTTGTCGGAATTTATCACCATGAAGACCTTATATAATTCTAATGTCAAATCAAAAGTTGATTATAAATTAACCAAGTAATTGAAATGTTAAGAATAGAACACATAGAAAAAAACACAATAGCAGCGTAAAAAATGATTAATCAATCTACAATTCTTCACGCAGTACAAAAATTATTACATTGAAATCTGATAACGTCAAGTTGACGTCGTGAGCGTTGTTTTCGTCATCAGACTTCGTAATTTTAGAGAGTTGTATAAGGAGAATCGTTTGAGATATTTAAAAGATATAAACTGATTTAAAACAGGTAAATCCTAGATATTATTCACTAATATCTTCATTTGATTTCGGAACTAGGCCGATTTTGGTGCAAAATGTACCTTGTTCTTTACAAAACTATTTTGTTAAAAACCATTTGGATTTTGCACACAAGTACTCTGAAATTGATATTAAAAAGATGCTTGAGTTTCTGATAGACAACATCTAATATGTAGTTTTTGGAAATCAGGTTTTCTTACAATCTGTTGGAATTTCCATGGGTACCAATTGCGCCCAATTGTTAGCAGACATATTTGTGTATTCATATGAAGCAGAATTTTTTTTAAAAACTTGTACGTGAAGAAAACCCCCACTGTGGCCTTCAACTCAACATTCAAGTATAGAGTCGACGTATTATCAATTAACAGTTGTTACTTCCATACCTCCGTCGACTCGATATATTCCAGTGAACCTGAAATAAACGATACCACAGGGTCAGCGTCATGTGTTTCATATTTAGATATTTTACTGGAAAGGGACATTGATGGTAACCTAACAGCAAAACTTTATGATAAATGTGATGAATTCAATTTTTCTATAGTCAACTTTCCTTACTTATGAAGCAATATACCTTCATCACCTGCTTATGGCATGCTCTACGTATTAACAGTCTCTAAGGCGAGGCAAGCTATTGACAAACAAGTTGATAAAACAGGACTTCCAACAGTCTCGATTGAAGTCATCTTTTTGTAAGTTCTATAGTCGATACAACGACCTTGTCAGCAAATACAATTTTCCACTGGATCGCATGCTGACTGACGTTTTTCATACTTATTGTTAGACTATAATTAATCACCTAATTGTCTACGGATTTTTGCGTTTTCCTGATTACGACAAAGAGCACACGGCGGGTGTGACCTGTCAGTAGAGGATGATCACTCCTGCATGGTACCTGATCCTACCTCTAATTGTTTTAGAGGTCCGTGTTTGCTCTGCTCCTGTTTTGTATTTTTCCGTTGGATTTTGATTTTGAACACTGTTTGTTATCACCACATGTCATTTGCACCACACAAGAGGAAAAATAAACTGGAATAACTCAACTCAGCCTTTGATGTATTGGGAATAAAATTTTCAGTAACTCTAGATAAAATGTCTTGCCTTACTTAGGAGCCTAAACTGTCAGAAATCACAAAAAATTTAACCAAAACAAATGAAGGAAACTCAACCCAACTGATAGAATTTCAGTAATGAAAACATTGATTCTACCAAAGTTATATTGGTTGGTATTTACTTTTTCCAACCCTGACTCTGTTTTTTTTTAAACCTTGAATAAGGAAAATTACCCATTGCAAAACTAATATCAGCTTTAAAAATGGTTGGACTAGAAGAATGATATTTTCAGACAAAAAATAGATCATTCTTTTATAATTAGAGGCAGTATTACAAAGAAAAATAAAAACTCTTTAGGTTAAAGGTATGGATCTTATTTCTAATACATGTAAGAATATCAAAAATATTTGTTGGAATGAAATTTTAAACACCTAGATTCTAGTTGTAAACGTAACTAGACAAGAACATATGAATGTGTCATATGAACACATTTGGTTTAACCCAAAACTTAAAGTTAATAGCAGCTCTGTTTTCTTAAACAGTAATTCAATGCTGGTTTTATGAATATGCAAGACCATTTTGAAAAGAGGGTGTCTTTCTGAATTTAGACCCAGATTTAGAAAATCAGAATGCAAAAGCAAATTTCACTGAAATGCAAGTCTAAAGAGACTACTATTTGAAAGATTAAATAAAGACAACATTAATGAAATAAAAAATAAGTGTGACCTGGATATACCCAGTCATATAAATATCTTCTTTTCTAATAAATAAAGTTGGAAAGACATGTATAATGAACTTATTTAGGAAAAAAAGAAAACTAACTACATGTATATCTTTATACAAATGGCTAGAAAATGGTTATACTTATAACAACAAAGATTAGAACAAAATATTTGAACATTCTTTTAAAACAACGAAAGAGTCGTCATCAAAACATCATTGGATACAGTTTCAAATTCTACTTAGAATTATACCAATAAATGATTACTTTCACAAGATTACGAAATAAAGAAACCCAAATATGCTTTTTGTATATAAAAAACTTAATGAGATTATTGAACACCTATTTGTAGGCTGCTATTGTGTAAAGGAACTTTTGGGTCTATGTGAGGGGTGGTTGTTAAGGAAATTTGAAATGCAAGTGACATTTGAGAAACACTCAATTCTACTTGGAAAATAAAAAGTTTAAATTGTTTAAAGTGCATGATCTTTTAATTCTTATAATAAAGCAATATATAATTGCAAACAGATATATAAAAATGTTCCAAAATGGAGTTTTAGTGCACTTAAAAATATAAAAAACATATCTGTAGAGAAATATATTTTGCTCCAAAACTTTAGATTCGCAAAGTTTGAGAGGCACTGGCAAAACTTAAATGACATATCATCATGACATGATAATTAAATTTACAAGACTTAGAAGGTAATATTAAAAATAACTACCACCCTCACTTTTCTCAAGAATTTCTATCTTTCATCTATTTCTCACTGTCTTTATCTTTCCTTTACAATTTTTATGTTTTAAAAACATTTACAATTGCATGTTGAATGATTGACTGAAATTTGAATGTTTGAAGTCAAGTTACAAGCGTGATTTCATAGTTATGTAAACAAAGCTCGAGTTTTTTATTTGTTTGCAAACAGTAGCAGGCAGTGGGCTCTAGACAATTATAAATATACCCAGACGACAATATTATGTCATTTACTCAATCTAAAATAATCATAAGTGTCATTGCCTTGACGCATACAATATAATGAGGTGAACAAACCATTGTTTTGGCAAAAAAATGGTGTTCTATTGTTTTAGTATCTATTTATTTAACAGCAATCAGAATAGTTATGATGTGACATCAATCTGTAACTTTTCATTTCACACTATATATATCTATATTTTCATATATATGGGGTTAAATACTAAAAATAATAATAAAATTTCGATAAAAGGCAACGAATCCGTATTTCCAATATTATAATACTCCACAGTATGTTCATTATTTGATACATTATATCTCGCGTTGCATTCTTAGCATTTGGTTTTTATAAGCAACTTGCAAACAGCAACTTACCTTTACCTATTGGTACATGTATCATTCTAATCAATTTTTTCCTAATGTTCTATGACACATGTACGAGTGTTTTCTAATTTCAACAGCTTCTCCCAAATCATCCAGTGTTTTCTAATTCACCAGTTTCCGGAGACATCAAAGTCGACGAACATGAAATGCTGGACCTCTTTGGAGAGGTAATCCATTGCAAACCGAGTTCTTTTTTTTACTCCAGGTCTAAGTTGATGGAGTTGTTTATGTTTTGGGAGAGTAAGATGTTCTATATCGGTCATTCAACATCTAAGCTTACAACCAATTCAACCAAAATGGTGCATTACAACTGTCATTAATAAAAATCACCCCTCGATCTGCATCTACTGCCTAAAATATGCGATAAATGTCTAAAGGGTGGACGGAAGTTGTCACCTATATGTAAACGAGATTTCCCTGCACCGTGTGTTTGTTTCAATATTTCAAAAGATATGCGTTTATAAACATGTTTATATAAACTTTGTGTATTAAAAGTTATAATTGACTGTTTATAGTATCCCTTTTCTTAGTAGTAACTTGTATGTTGATCGAATTCAAAATAGACGCCTTTTGAATATTTGTATCAGTGCTATATTTGGATGGAATTACCCAAAGTATGATGCAATTTATGTCAACTTCCGTCCACCCTTTAGCCTTTTGTCGCATATTTTAGGCAGTAGATGCAGATCGAGGGGTGATTTTTATTAATGACAGTTGTAATGCACCGTTTTGGTTGAATTGGTTGTAAGCTTAGATGTTGAATGACCGATCGGGAGACGGAGAGGATCGCAAAATAATTTTACCGATGAGTTTCAAGCAAAACTTCCAGCTGATGTGACAGTTTGAAATCAATCCAAGATGGCGGGGATGGGTACCTTGTGTATTATTAGATATAGGGTATTTATTTTTATTATGAGAAAAATTTATAACGTCAGGTGCCTGTGCCGAGAACCTATTGTGTTATCTATCAAGCGCGTTAGCTGAAAAAGGGGAATTTCACTTCAATAAATGCATTTAATCCTTAATGCTTAAATACCATTATTGCTAATTAAATAAAATATTGGGAATCAAATTAACCACCAAGACTACATTACTTGAGAGAAGTTTAATGGCGATAATGGCCATGGCTGCATAAGTTTTATAAAAGTATATGAAGGTATGAATGTAATTGTCACGAGGTGTACCCTTGGAACAGTCGTACACCTCTTGGTGGCAAATCTTTGAACTTAGCCTTATTAAAATCAAACTGTCCGTAAAATTAATCTGAACTGGTAAGCCAAATTCCGCCACGAGCCTATGCTACAGCATAGTCTGCGCCACCAATAGGGCAGAATGTGGGGTTTTATTTAGACAATAATTAACTCAACCATCTAAAAAGAAAAAAAAACCCGGACTTTAGCAACTGGCAATCTGCAAACAAGACATACTAGAGTGGTCAATTTTAAAAATAATAGGAGCTAGGAGTAAGAAAAGCCTTAATAATCAAATCTCCAAACAAACAAGCCAACTTCAATAATAAAAGGAGGCCAAATTTGCATCCCCAAATAAAAAAGGAGGCCAGTCATGCCTTTTAAAGAAAATGTACCTTGAATTTGGGACATATATGAGGAAATATAGGAAAAATACAAAATAAATGAGGAAGCCTAGATTGGCATCCCTAAATCAAAAATAAGGGAGTCTAAATCAGACATCCCAATCAACAAGGGGGAGCTAATCATTCAAATTAAATGCCTTGTAAATGGGCATTCCCAAAATGAGATTTCAATAAATGAGGGAGCCTTGAAATTGGGCATCCTGAAGAAAGTAAATGAAAAATGAGGGAGTCCAAATCCCCTAAAATACATGTGTGGCTGCTCCTAAACGAAATGAGTACATCTTGTGAATTTGTGTATACAACCCTAACCTTACAAGGGACTGGTTGAAAACTGAACCTGTTTGATACTTGTTACTGGTGGCCCATTGCCATGACAAAATAGAGAACCTAAGACTTTTAGTCTTAATCTAAAGAATTTGCGTAGAGCCAACACTGAACATAGACGCTTGTCGGCAAATTTAATATTAACTACAGCACCCATCCCTTCCTGGTCTGTCTTAGAATGCTTTAGGCTAATAGCTTCTGATTCGGTATCGGTGCCGAATGTAATATGCTGCAACTGGACGGCATGCCCAATGTTAGTGATTGAATTCTGAATCAGTTCCCCAATGCTAGAGTAACCATAGAAAGCTATCTTAAAGATGGCTGTAAACAAGGTTGCTTCATAAACTGAGCAACAGACCGATGGTAAGACTTGAACTAACGCCTTCAAAATATCGAGAGTAATAGGCCGATTGTTTGATTATCTGTATGAAGAATTAGCTTTTTCCCCAGAAGTTCCCTACCCCACACAGCAAACGCCATTGCTATTGGTACAGGCTCCAAAAGAGTTATGTCTGGGAAAATATTAAGAGGGTTCCATTTTTGATGCCACAACAAGTACACACAATGTGACCCAAATACTGCAACACAGCCTAAATCAGGGTTACCTGTGCTATCAGTAAATAATTTTAAATCAGTCATTGGCCCAGTCGACTAGTCTGTATGAAGTTATTCCATTGAACCGATTAAGGAAAAATAACCATATATATATATATATATATATATATATATATATATATATATATATATATATATATATATATATATATATATATCTTCTTTCGTTTCATTATTAAAACGCCGTCTATGGTGTGGCTTTTTCAAGCCACATGATGCATCATATAATCGCCTTATAGATGCTTGGCCAGCAGGGATAGCACAAAAATAAAGGAGACCTGTTAAATCCTGCAACTGCTTAAAGGTGACCTTTGTTTGGATAGCAATGCGCTGCAACTGAGACCTTAGAGAGAAAAGTTTTTCTTTGGGTATCTTGACAGTCATATTTTGTGTATCAATCTCAAGGCCTAAATAAATTGAAAGAGTTGTAGGCCCAATAGTTGTTTCTTTAGCTAACGGGACCTCTAAGTCTGAACAAATATAAAAACAGCCATTACCTGTGAACATTCTTGTGTACATGTACCAGATCTACCAGCAAGCAGAAATCTATCTTAAAAGTGTACAACATTCATGACATTACTTTGAGATTTTTCTTTCAAGGCTCATTCTTAAAATGTTGAGAATTTTTCAAACTATGAACCTACAGAGCAGCCAAACGAAAGGCATTTATCAATAAAAATAATGCCTTGTACCTTGTAGCCAAGCAAAGATAAAAATCTGCGGTAGGAACTGGTATAATCGAAAAGCACTTTTGAAATCTAAACGAGACACCAATGCCCCCTGTCCTAGACTGGCCAGCATTTCTAGAGCCTCATCAAATGATGTATACTTAACAGAGCTAAATGACTGATCTATGAAATCACTTACACTTGATCCCTGTGGATATGATAAATGATGGATTAACCTAAATGAACCATTTTTTAATGGTGATTTTAAGAATGGACCAGCGACCCTACCTAACGAGACTTCCTTATTTATCAACTTCATTGCTTCCTGTTCAAGACTATTCAGGGATTTGGGATTATGACAAGTTGTATTAATTCTAGGACCCTCATATTAACACAGTTTGAACCCTTTATAAAAACCTGTAGTAAACCCTGAATTAGTTCGTGTGCAGCCAGTTTATTGGGGTATTTTAGAAGTAGGAGTTTTCGTAATCTATTAATCTATTAATGTCAATTGGGGTACCGGCACTAATAATGGTGTCTAAGTGGCTTGGTGGTTGTGACAGGCATGCGACAGGGGGCTGTTCCCGGTACTTGTGGTCGCAGTGCCTGCTAGGTGCCTGAAGATCTAAAGGTTAAACATTTTGTAGCAGAGTGATTCTTGTCACAACGGAGACATTGGTGCTTGTAAAAGCAATCGTTCCTCTGACAGAACCCCTTGTAATTGAAACCATAGCACTTTACTAGTCTATGTTCCGACACCAAAGAAGGGGATTGGAGCGATTGATGCTTGTAAATAAGCCATAATTCACTGTCCACTGAAGCAAATGAAGTGGAAGGGTTGCGTTCCTTTTAAAGTCGGAACTGGACATGATATACTCCCATCAAACCAAATTGTTTGTCCTAGATGCCCCCAAGCGGACAGTGTGCATATATTTCAATAGGGCGGTGGCACATTCCGGGTGAGCAGTTGCGTATATACTCGCAAAGTTTAAAAAGGCGTTTACCCACATTTGAATAGAAGTTATTGTTTTCGCCTTTGACTTATGAGACAATGAGAAAGTGCCATTACTACATTTAAAAAATTGAACATCATCATTGGGGTCTGGTTGTTGATCAATAATTTCCATAAATTGACAAACTGATCATTTGCAATTTGTACTTTAAGATTGTTGGGAACAGTATAGCCTAATTGGTCACATTGCTTGAAATGCCTGTTACAAGTTGTGGCATTTGCTCAACATTCAGTATATCAGGGAATGAATTACCTGGCTCTAGCTCAGAGGGGTCACTTTGGTTTGCAGGGATGTTATCCATTGTGGGGATGTTAACTGTCGAGGGGGTGTTGTCAGCCGAGAGGACGCCGATTCTTGGTTCAATCCTCGAGGCCACTACTTCTGCTAAATGACGAATTTGTTCGTCGCTGAGGCCAAGCGCTTGGGCGGGAGGCTCTGCTGATGACGGCGCCTGCGCCTGCTTCCCCTTGGGCTTAACACGTGCTAGACCAGTGTGTGTTGCTTTTTTCATTGGCATGGCTCACACAAATGAAACAGAGATGAAAATTAGTTAACGTGATTAATTTAGACTACGATTCAATGTCAATCTGGCAATTTTTTTTCTATTTTCCATTACTCTCGCATGTGCTTAGCGAGGGCATTACAAATTCAAAGTACTGAAATTACTGAAAAGCGCTAAGCCTGGAAGAAAATGTTAAAAATATATCGATTGATATGAAAATACATGTAAAGAATGATATTTGAATCGGGATTTATTAAATATATTTACTGTAGTATTTCAAGTAACTCGACAGTTATATTTTTTTATAAATTATATTCAAATCATTGGTTTTGGGTAATTATCAAATTACAGATCAATGAAAATTGATAGAAAATTATTCCTGAAATATTGCATACAGAAGCCTAAAATAATGTAAATAAAAAGCAGAACAAATTATCGTACAATATGTGTTAATCGAAAAATTTTGTATAAAAAATTCTGCATTTCTATATAAAACATGGTGTTCATTACTGTAACGTATTACATATATACTCCTCCATGGCACCTGATCCTACCTCTATCTTGGAGGTCCGTGTTGCTCTGCTTTGAATTTGTATTTCGTTTTATGGATTTTTGAGATGGTTGGCTGTTTGTTATTGTCATTTTTTCATATAGCTCGAAACATTATGGGTAAACGTGGGTATTGTGCCCAATGCCGATAATGAATTTTAATCAAATCACCAGTACCAAATAACAGGTGATTGCATTATTTGAAAGGGGTTAGGCGACATTTTTTTAACAATTATTAAAACTTTAAATAAGATACGAAAAGCAATTAAGTGTCTACTGACACTTTAATTTTTTTCGTCCGGATAGAATTAGCAATAATCGTAGTTTATATATTTGAAACGTTTGATACGGCGGGCGAGAAATTACAAGACTATACCGTTTAAAAACACTCAAAACCTATTCATATCGTAGAATTATTCCAATTATTACTTAACACCTAAAACAAAACTCAATGCATATAACATCTATATTTTATTCAAAATTCCAATTCGAAAGATATGGAATGTTTTGGAGCACCCGTATCCGATATATAATAATGACATTAGAATGAAACTTATTGCCAACTTCAAAATTGGTAGAACAAATGTATCTGCATGCGGGATAACTTGAAGATATTTAGTTCTCCCTACTGCATAGTTATGAGTTTTCAAAAGTACGACTTCTCCAGGGTACGACTTCTCCAGCATCCGCCAGTAGGTGGCGGTATATAGGAAACGCGAAAACGAAAGTGGAAGTAGGTTTAGAAATCTGGCGACAAAAAAACGCTGCAGCTATGCTTAGCGCTTTTAAAATCCACCCAGCATTCACCCCTAAATCGTGCATCGAGAAAAAACAAATGTCAAAAAGGTAAAATATGAAGTTAAGGTTTACTTTTGAATAACTACTGAATAATTATAAATAAATTCATCGAAAAAATATAGTATTTATGTTCATTAAATCCCCCAAAGCGAAAAACACCATCCACCCACCTGAATCGTTTCTGGAAATCTGGGATGACGTCATATATGGTATGATTAATAACCAGACCCGATGAGGGTGCTTATTAGTGATAATAAGCGGAAACGGCCGAGAACCTATATAAAGTGTTTTCTATCAAGCGCGTTAGCTGAAAAAAGTGGGATTCCACTTCAATAAATGTATTTAATCCTTAATTCTTAACATCCATTATTCCAGTTTAATTTCCGTCTTGTATGATGAAATACATCTCTTGAAAATGTCTTACTCCTGATCCGAACCTTTTTTGGTAGTTAATTGATAGTCCTTATAAGCCTGCGAAATAATCTAAAACTCTTAGAAAGTCGTCCGTTGACTCGATTAATGCAACGAAAATATAGGGATATGTTGTTCATTCATTTGATCAATTGTCTAAAATGAGCCCTAAATTGTTTTTAATACTTAAGCATCTTTTAATTTATGTCTACTAAAATACAATGAACTTGTTGTAAAATATATGTTAAATTGTATACATGTTTTATACATGTGGACAGTTTTTTTTCCTGTGTAGATAAGTAACAGCTTATTCTCATAGAATGGTTGGATATCAACATTTACAATATGGCTTTAACATTTTAGAGTCGGTAGTAATCTTTGATTATTAAGGGAAATATAAGATCTCTAATGATTTGCGATGGTATATTAATTTTTCGAACTCCTTGTGTGTTTTCTATCCCCGAGCCTATATAGGCGACTTAATAATTGTGAACCGCACAACACATTTACTACAAAATGTCATCAACCTTACACACGGAAAAAGTTCCTTGAAGGTTAAAAAACAAGTATTAAATTTTTAGGTTGTTCCGTTTTACAACGGAATACCCTTTTGTTATTCTACCGTTTCTTTTTATTTATTAGGGACTACCGTTTCCGACGATCATTTCAATATGCTACCTTAAAAATTTTTGTTGGAGGCCCGAGTATCTAGAAAAGAAGAAATATTTTGAAAAGCATTGTAGAAGAAAAGTTGCTCAAAATAATGTTCCTAAGAATATGGTACCTAAAATTTTTTTGTTGGTGGCCCCGGTAAGGAGTGAAAGGATCGGCGCCTAAAACACAGTTGTTCGGACATGTCTAGAACAGTTAACAATTCCTGAACCCTTGTTAAATAAGATATGTTATATTTGCGAGACCTTTCATTTGATATCAAGAAAAAGGGGCTGGTCCCCTTAAAAAGGGCTTCAAAAATCTTTTTAAAATTACTTATTTTTTTAGCGATAATTTGTTTTTTTAATTATAAAACTAAAAATAAGAGCTTATTAAGCTTTATTTAAAACTGAAATCCGTTTAAAAATCGGACCATGTATTACAGAGATATAGGGGTTTAGAAATTGATTTTCCAGAAATTTTGATTCCGCATTCTTTGTTTAGAAAATAGTGTTATGTTCAAAGTTAAATTAACTCGTACCTAAAATAATTCGATAATTACCGTCTTCCTTGGACGACAGTATAAAAAGTTATAATAATTGACAGTCTCCAGGTTGCGTACTTTCTGTCCTTCGTGATTGGTAGAAAATACATGATGTGAAAATTTACATTTATTTCATTGGTTGAAATACTGTTCGGCGCAAGGGAGATAATTTTCTGATGATCTTTTTTACGTTAGACTTAACAATTTTCGTAGTTTTCAAATCTAAAAAAGTGAGAAAACAAAAAACAATAAACATTGCTATAAATGAAATTCAGGCTTTAATTTTTTTTCAAATAAATTTGTTGAAAGCAATATTCTATAATATCTACTGAAACTTTTTGTTCTTTTCTTTTTGTATTGTTTATACAAAAAAAAAATATGAGAAAATTTGATACTGCAGGCTAATATCAGTAAACCAGTTTGTATATTAGATACGGTAAACTAATATCAGTAAAACAAGATGCTGAATGCTCTGGTATTAACATTGATTTTTTTTATCAATAATATGACCCTTCATAAGATCTCTTTTTCCCCTTCTAGAGTCGATCTCTACTAAAGTCTGTCTCAAGTTATTGCTTCCATCACTTTTTGAGGATTTTTAATAAAAAATACACACACCTGTGAAAGAAATGCTGATAAAATCTATAACAGGGAAAATATCCAAGATATCTTCATTGACAAATTATCATTTTTCACTCATAAAAGGTACGAAAACAAATTTCTTACGGAGATTTATAATGGGAAATGTTTACATCTTTTCTCCATTCGGAAGTACTCGGGACACCTCGCACAATTTTTCAACGTAATCATCTGGGCTTAATAATGGCTGATGCAATGCTAAATTCCCGTAGACTTTCTATCTTGGGATGTGTATTGAAACCTGAAGCGGTAGAGGGGCGTTTCAAAACAAATAATCAGGACATTTTTCATTTTTATGGATGAACGAAGTTTGAGCACAAATGTATTTATAATTATCGAAATATCAAGCAAAAAGTGGTGGAAGCAAAAACTCGGGACAGAGAATAACAAGCATGTGATATGCCTTTCTCAATTTCAGGCACGCACGTTTACAGCACAGTTAAAAAAGTTCCACATGCAGAGGTGTCACATTTATAACTTATTGCTATTTAGAGTTAGCTCTAAAGACGGTAAGCTTTATTAAATAGCTAAACTTGTTACCGACTTCGGTGGAAGACGGTATAAAGAGTTGAAATAATTTACAGCCTACGGGTTGTGCACTTTCTCTCTTTTGTGAATGGTAGAAAATACATGATGAAAATATTTAAATTTACTTCATTGGTTAAAAAACTGTTCGGCGCAAGAGAGATAATTTTCTGATGATCTTTTTTACGTACGACTTAACAATTTTCGTAGATTTTAAATCTTATAAAGTGGTAAAACAAAAAAGCAATAAAATTAGCAATCAATGAAATTCAGGCTTTGATTTTTCAGTACAACTAGTTAAAAGCAATGTTCAATAATTTCTTTTGAAATTTTTTGTTCGTTTCTTTTTGGATTGTTTATGCAAGTACACAAATGTTATAATTTGATATGGTATGTCTAAATCAGTAAATAATGATAGGTATCGGGTAAAACTAGGACCATTTTAACAGGAGCTTGGACTTTGGGTAGTTGTGTCAAACAGCATTGTGACATAGACCTGTCTATTTCATTGCTGGCCATATAACCATTGCTCTTTAAAACCAACAACATTTATCTTTCTTTTGAGCTAAGACTACGCAATCGGTGTATAATTCGCTTGTAACAAGCGTCACTTTTAACTTGTTTTGACGAAGGAATAGATAGAACTTTACGTCCTACTGAAAGTCCAAGGTCTTGTTAAAATGCTTCTAATATCAGTAAAACAAGTGCTGAATGCTGTGGTATTAATTTTGATTTTATTGAAATAATACGACCCTTCCTAAGATCTCTATTTACCTACTACTATAGTTGATCTCAACTCACAAGCACATGGTACGCATTTCTTAATTTTAGGCACACTCGCTTAACTCCCGAACAAAAATTGTAAGCAATGCATGTAAAATATCAAATTTGTAAAAATAATAAAGAAGGTTCGTTTAAAAATTTCAACATGATAATCCAACTTGGTAATTCAACTGTTTATATATATATATATTTATATGTAGTATTTGATTGAGTTTCTCTATCGTTGGTGTTCCTAGTTTCAATTTCTTTCCGTTTCATTAACAGCATAAGGTAGTCTAACAGGAGCGGTAGAAAAAATACCGCGTGAACAAGTCCAAAACTGACAACAAGGAGCATGACTTTTCCAAATGATAGAAATACGAGGGTTGTTCGGAAATTATTGAGACATTTACTCTTACTTCCTTGCGAAAAAAGACGAACCATTGAAATCTCACTAATAAGTTAACCAGGGTACCATTTATTAATGTGAACATTTTCCAGTCAATAGCTTCATCACATCATTTCTGGTAAGCTGACAAACTTGCTTATGTCCAGTGACCCGGCGCAACCTAAAACTCATCGCAACGTCATTTTAACGCGTTTCCTTGCTCCTATGTTTTAAATGTCTTACAAACAAACGGAACACAAGAATTATTTTTCATTTCTTATCTATTTTGTTCATTTTAAGATGTCAACGTTTAAGTATCTTCTCCATTCTTGACTTTTTTTGTGAAAAAATCGAGTTATTTCTACCCAAAAGTTAACTTTCTGTGAAACGTCTGTTAAAGTCATTCTGTACATATTTAAGAAAATGTTGACATCGGTTTTTGTTTAAAAAGTAGTAGATCTTTAGTCCCTTTGTTTTAATTCTAGTTAAAAAATTAGTAAAAAAAATTCCGATTAAATAAAGCTCTTGACTCCTTTATATTGTATAGTTTGTGTATAAGCCATAACTTGGCCTGTAAAGGTCTTCTTCCGTGTTTCCGACCAATTTGATGTATATTCGCTGCGCCGCCTTGAAGTCAAAATTCAATAAACCGTCGTGGCCAGAGTTCTATTGCTTGGTATATATATTTGTATTAGCTCCGTATCTCAACTCGAACACTAGTGAAACTTGCACACAAGTTAGTCACAATAAATAGCAAAATAAACATATATAATTTGATTTACTTTCCTATAATTTGTTGGTCATCCGACACTAAGTAAGTTATTGTTTAAGTTTATTTTATTTCCCAGTTTATGACTGCGCCGGGTTCCCCTACCACCGACTTTTTTATGTACCGTCGTAAACAAAATATTAAAGATTTTTTAATATAACTTTGTTTAATTATTTGATTACCTTAATTCGTCACTTAGAAAGGAAAATATTTGCGTTGTCTCAATAATTTCCGAACAACCCTCGTATATAACTTATAACATATAAACAATTCAATTAAAAAAATAGAAATATAGATCTATATATAAAACATAAGAGATTACGGTACAATACAATAACATTACACTATCAATATTGTAAAAAGACCATGTATGTAGAGGCACGTGGCGACGAAATATTATCTTATAAATTTGTAGTATTTGATTGAGTTTCTTCGTCGTTGGTTTTCCTACTTTCAATTTCTTTCCGTTTCATTAACAGCATAAGGTAGTCTAACAGGAGCGGTAGAAAAAATACCGCGTGAACAAGTCCAAAACCGACAACAAGGAGCATGACTTTTCCAAATGACTGAAATATATAACTTTCGGAAAAAAATAGCATAACAATACCAAGCAAGGACGAAAATGCAGCATTAAATACTGGTCCTCCAGATTTATCAAAAGCAGTTTTGAGCACTTCTTTTTCCGACCTTGAAGATAGAAATGAATGGCATATATGTACAGCGAAGTCGACTGAAAAGCCGACACTCATTACAAGATGTATCATTGTTATAGAGCTAAGAGTAAGATCCCAATAGTACATGAAACCAAAGATACCAACCATTATGCTGATTACAGTCAATGCCACAATTGCAACTAACAAAGGTCTTGGCATAAAAATAAAAGTGACGACCAAAATCACAACAACAGCTATACCCACTGTTAACAAGGTACTTGGAAGTATTTGTACATACTGCTCATAAAAGATGAATGCAGGCGTATAGAAAATAAATAATTGGGAATTTTTACCAAGTTCACGCAATCTTGTCATTAGGGCACCTTGATCTGATGACGATTTTAAATTGAGAGATTTAATGTAAAATTTTGAGGATTTTAGTTTTAATTTTGAATTGCTAAAGACTATATCATTTGAAAAGCGAGGTTCAATGTTTAAATAAGATTTTAAACCAGTGACAAATTTCGTTTCTGTCCTGTCGTTATATAAAGGTGATTGCTTGTATGCTGTTAACCAATTGATTTCAAATAGATCGTCTATTCCCGCATCTAACTTAGCCTGAGTCAGGATGCTTAAAATCTGAGACTGTGTTGAATTCAGTGAATATGTATTTTCATTTTTAACACAGAGAGCAATTATGGGTTCAACAGAAAAAAAGTTATTGTCCCAGGTACTGTATGTGTGAAAGTAAGATTTTTTAGAAACCAAGTTGAACAAAAGGAGACCTTGCTTCAAATACATAGTTCCATAGATCGATGACCCTAAATAAGATATAAATAAAATACAAATCATGATTTTTCCTACAATGTGCGATTGAATTTTAACTGCTAATTTCTTAGGATATTTTTCGAGAGAACTTTCTACATCATCTCTTGATTCTGGAATATTTCCAGACAAGCATCTTTCTATCAGGTTTTTGCTGTTCTGTTCAGATTCTCGTTCCTTTATTTCCAAGCAGCATATACAAAAATGTCGTCTTTTTGATGTACGAATTTCATTGAGACAAATTGCAGGACACATCAAAAACAGCTGGTTTATGTAACAAAACATTACAGCAACCCCTAAAAATATAAATAAAGGACATTCAACAATGATAATATCGATATTTGAGAAGCAAAGAAAAAAAATGATATATTAATTACCTGTATAAATACAAAACGTTCGTATGCTCAGAAACACCGAGGTGGCCCCAACACCAAATGCAAGGAGATCAGTAAGTGACGTTATGGTAATTGATATTCCGCTCGTTCTCAGCATGCTTTTCATCCTGTCTTCAATTGATGCGTTTGACAGGGACGGTGCCCCCGCCATTCCAGACATTAGAATAAACATGTCATCAATGCCTATTGCTGAAAAGCATACAACTCTTTACATTATCTTTTGTATGCAAAAGAGGCTTGCAAAATAATTTTGATTGTATGATTAAACTAGCATTACCTATTATCAGGAAAGGCATGACTCCTACAATGTTCGTGAACTTAATGCCAATCGCACTAACAAGACCAAAAGCTGCTCCTATTCCTAAGACTGGTGTAATTACGCCTACTATTCCCAGATTTGCTCTGTTTGCAATGTTGTTACATTTCAGCCAAGACGATGTTGAAACTTGGCAAGCATATATCATCATTAACGTGAATGTCAGACTAAAAAATGTTATGTCACTGCCTGTAGCTTTGTTTAGTTCTGTTTGAAGGGACTCAGAATTAGCATAAGCGACATCTGTAAGATTAGTTTTCAAATGGGTTATCCGATTCAGATATGCATTTTCCCAAGTTTTAGAAAGAGAATTATTTTGCCGGAGGTAATACCTCAATTTGACCCCAATAGTAGATGCAAGTTTTCCTTTTTGACTCCGGGCATTCGCAAATATTGGAGACAATAATTGATAATTATACATAGGAAATGAGACGTTTCTCTGAATAAACTGTCGCTGAAATTCAGGATCCAAAACAACACCACCAAGTACATAACATCCAGAACTGCTCAACGCGCAAACGTCAGCAAATCTATATGTCGTTCCACCTGTTTCATAGACCATAATTGAGTTCTGTATAAACTGATTGATATTATTTATTTCATTAATATATTCTTGATTCATGATGTCTGACTTGTTTTTGGAAATCATCATTATATCTACGTATCTTCCAAAGGTTTCAAGCTGGTATGACTCGAAATTACTCGTCGTTGGATCTGAGTACACGTTTTTAAGAAAATCTCTGTCTTTGTATGCCTGACTGTTACTTGGAGTGTACAAAACCTCAACATCGTTTTCGGGTGAAAGGTTCAACAATCCAACTAGAAACAAAATATTTACTACAATACAGATACTCATGACTGATTTAGGATATTTTGATATAAAATATCCCAATTTTTCAAATCGAGTTCCGAGAAAATCCTCATATCTATTACAACACTTTTGATGTTCCTCCATTTTGTGACAGTAAAACCTAAGTTAGAAAATAAAATATATTTTATTAAAATGATAGAAGATAATAAAGAATTCTAACCAAGTTAAGAAGTAAGCAAAGCGATGATGTTTTAACTATCAATGCATGAGGTTAAGATATAAATTAATATTAACAACAGGTGCTAAACATCTTAAAATAGGTGTCCTAACATCTTGGGGCCTAAACATATTAGCTTGGGCCTAAACGTCCTGGGACCTGAACTCTTTGGGACTAAACGTCTTTAATTTCATCAAATTACAGCATACTTACAGTTTTGGATTTGTGACAATAAAAGCCCCTCCTTCACTGAGGTCCCCCGCAAGTTATATTTGTCTGAATTTTAAAAAAATTGTATTTTAAAAAGCAATCCAGGTCCCAAAGAAGGAATAGTTTAAAGAAAGAGAAGCACCAATAGACAAAATAAAAAAATGATTTCCCAGCAAAGAGTTATTTTAAGAAGACTCTAGATTATTCTCTGTCCTAATTTGAAAAGCCAATCCCGTTTAATGAACCAGAAGTTCTTGTAAAAAAAGCCTGGATTCCGGAAGAATAACTAGCTGGTACTCCAACAAAAAAGAAAACTACCCAAACGGTTGTTGGTACGAATTAACGATGTTCTTGAGATAAAAATAATCGCCTAACCAAAAGTTGACAATTTTGTTAAAAATTGGTTTACCAGTTTTTATGAATCACTCCTGATTCGAGTTAACATTTTAGATTATTTTCTGAACCATTTTTTAGCATAAAATTATTCCGAAAACATATATTTTTAGATGGTAATTACGTAAGATGGAACTTCTGATTTTGAAACGGATAACGGTAATGTGTTCAAGAACATTATATCTCCAAGACGTATATTTTAAATATGATCTTGAACGTTAAACGTCCTCATTTGAAAGTGATACCAAAAAACATTTATGCCCCTTCTTACCTTGTATTTGAAAGATCAGCCTATTTTCTTGATGTGAAATCGAAACTCGTAAAACACTTTTTAAAAAAACCTCAACAACCAAAATTGTATTATATTTTGTAACTAAATATTTGCAGAGAAGATCAAACTGGTCTTAAAGAATAGAAAAAAAGTTTTAACACCAAGTGACATCTAAGAAATGCCGCCAAGCCCTAGATAGATAGATAAGTGTTTTAACACTTTATTTGAGTGACCAGTCTCTTAATATTGATATCAAATGAAAGGTCTTGTGATTTTAAAGATTTTTTTCTTTTCAGAATTTCTTTTCGATTTCAATATATGTAGAAAAGAAACATTTAGGAGCAAACTTTACAGGTCCTCAAATAACGGGCCATTTCAAAATACTGAAAGGATGAATATTGTTACAAATATTATTCTGAACATTTGTTTTTCAATATTGTTTCTCAAAATATTTCCTCTTTTTGAGATAAAATAATTTGCGTTCCGGTCTTTTATGGCCCTAAATTATGTACCAAATGACTTTTTTTCATAAATAGTAACCTATAATTTAGAAGCTTATTTTTGCTATCATAATTGTTACCAAAATATTGATCGGTAATGAGTTATGGATATGAAAAATATTGCCATTGTACTCACATTTTTTTTTTTAAAATGTTAACAAAAATTTTCATAGCACAAACTTTTTCATGAAAAAAAAAATATATCAGAATTTCACTCATAAATCAGGTTTAATATTTCAACTTCTACCGAGCTTCAATACTACGGACTTCACGAAAATTTTAAAACCCCAGTTGCATAACTAGAACATGTCCGTTATCATCAATGAAAGTTTTAACAGTCTAGTTTTTGTCGTTTTTAAGTTTTTGTTGTCATCTGAAGCAGAAAAAAGCGAGTATTCTCGACCGGATTCAACAATTAAAATAAAGTGTGAGTATGTGAATGACCCATTCCGGTCATGAATTTTTATGATTTATTGCTTTGACTTTGACATTTTTTTGGGTCAACCCTCTTATCAGTTCCAGATGCTAAACTTACAGTTTAGTGTGTTTGGTGACCTGAAAGGTGTTAATATCTCACACTTGAATGATATCAGTCTGGAAATCGCTTTTTACGTCAAGCTTGAATTATGAAGAGACTGGGTAGCCTTTAAATTTGCGCATATTTATTTAACTTTAGCTCCGATTAAAAATGTCTGCATACTTTGAATCAAAGCATTTTTTTTTTGGGGGGGGGGGGGGGGGGTTATGAACAAGTGACGCACGATTATATTTATCTCACTTAGCCTTAATTTGTGTGAGGTATTGAATTCTATATGTTAAGTAGTAAATAAAAAATGTGCGCCTTAAGGGCTTTGCTAACGCCCTGCTTTCTAGACAAACTCTTCCACAGATTCTTAAGTGAATTGATATGTGTATATATAAACAACAACATACACTTCAAATTCCTATTTCCTAATTAAACAACATATTTAAAAGAAAATATATTAATTTCGCATTCAACATTGATTTCAAAGTAATTTAAGGAATATGTCGCAGTAATTAATATTTCAAAGGAGCACTTTTTTGATAAGTTAGATATGTGAATATTAAATAAAAGATACACATTATTGTAAATCGAATTTGTATGATATCCTATTTAAAATGGAATAAAGTGTCAATATATACAAAAAAGTGTGAACCTTAAATTGTTCTTTCCTATTTAAGAGTTACCGTCCTTGATTTTGTTACCGTGTACACACACTTTATACCTCTTCTTGTCCTTTATATATAAGAACAGTCCCTTGTTGTGCTATCAAATCAAAATTCGATTAAAACTATACCATTTCGTTATATAGTGACTTGTATCACAAAATAACCTAAATGTGTTTTCACTTGTAATAATGAGATACATGGAACTTAATGTGATAAGAACTATACTTCGGTACAATATAACGGTATCTTGTTATAACGAAATGTTTTTCTTTTTTAAAATATTCCTATTCTTTTACTTTAAGTTTTTTTTAATATATTTACACCTACCAAGTATGATTCCTTTTCTTTCTTTGGCTGTTTCTTTTATCTAACGTCCTGAAGTACATTAACAATAATATAGTTAGTTGTTCTTACTTTTTACAATTAAGCTATTGCTTTGTGAAAAGAAAGATGTAAATATAAGTGCGGGATATGAAGGTAGCGATCATTGCAGAAAAAAATTACATAACCTGCTGACGCGATGTCGCGATCCATATAAATACATAATTATCTAAAGTGTTAAATTTTATAAAGTTTCGTGATTTATCGCAACTTTGAATTTCGTTTTGATATTAGCATAATCTTGATATTAACATAATTTTGATGTTAACATAATTTTGATATTAACATAGTTTTGTCGCGATATGGCGAGCTTTCACATTTAATTGCAACTTTGACATTTCGTTTGGGTCAGCCCTCTTGTTCAAACCACATACGTTTATTTTACAGTTAAGATACGCCTTATTTACACTTTATATTGCAACTTTCACATCTTTGTTTATAAACCGCCTTGTCAATTCACAGATTTTTTTTCACAATACGGCGACTTTTTAAGATTTATTGCAAGATCAAGTTCTTTCACCTATTCTGTGCTCTCTTTATGTCTATGATTTTGAAAATGAATTCTTGTTTAGCGACACTATCCCAAAGGAAATTCAAGATTTTAACCAATTTGTACTTCTATATGCAGCTATATTTTATCAGAATCTGTTGATGGTTTACAAAAACTGTTAATATATTTTATTTGAATACATTACTTTTCTTACTGTTATTGTGGCAAAAACCAAAAAAATGTTGTTTTGAGTAATGAGGTAAACTACAAACGAATGAACACTGGTCATACAATGGACTGTTACTAGATGTTGTTGATAGCTTTACTTACCTTGGTGTTATATTTAAGTATAAATGGAAATTCTTAGAAACTGAAAAAAAAATTAGCAGAACAAGGACAAAACTTTTTCTATAGCATGCTTTCCAGAACAAAAGATTTGTACTTGAATAATGAAACAATGATGGCTTTGTTAGAAACATATGTAAAAAGCATTTTATGTTATGGTATGTAAAGTTTGGGGATCGCACAAGGCTAATAATATTAACAAAGCTTTTATGAAGTTTTGAAAGCGTATATTAGGAGAGAAATCAAATTGTAATAATGCTATGGTTTTAATTAAATTGGATTGTCTCTCATTAAGGTCTGAATTATTAGAATGTTAAGAACTGGTTTAAACTACTTGGAACCACAAACAGTATTTTAAAATCCTGTTATGTAAATCTTACAATAGACTGTTAAGCCAAAAGGCCATGCTCCAATTGGGCAGCATTTATTAGGTCAGAATTGTATAATATTGGTCATGCTGATTTTCGGAAACACCAAGAATACCTTGTGTTCTAAAACGTTGTCCAATTATAAAGAAGGGATAATAGTTGTTTATTGTCCGGAATTGTTACCTGTTATCAATAATTCTCCAAAATGTTATTTTTTCACATTCAATTGATAATTTTGCATGCAGTTTTATTTATTCTAAACCATATCCTAGAAATCTAGAAGATGAATTACAAAGTTTAGATTAAAATCTCATTTATTAGCAATTGAGTCTGGAAGATATAAAAACAATGCAAGAAATGAAAGAAGATGTGCTTTTAATAATCACAACGACATTGAAGATATTTTTACTTTGTGTTAAAATGCCCAGTTTACAATTCTTTAAGATCATGATACATCAAAAATTTGTTCAAACTTGTGCGGTATTTTAGTCCAAAATATACCAAAGAGTTATGTAACCTTAGTTAATATCTTTACTATCTAAATATGTTCAGAAATTCATTGCTCTAGGTAAAATTATACATTTTTTCCAACGATTAAATCATATTGTCAGTTTCATATATATCAAATAATCTCACAATATTTTATATGATGTTATATATAACAGTTGTATTTTGTTATTCATAGCGAGAATGCACGCTCTGCAGAGACCTTATAAAGCATACTGGCTTTGCATTTTTTGTGCTTTGCATATGTTGTTCCTCTTTTTTGTGTACAATATTGATGAGCCTAATGGCTAAAAGTTGAAATAAAAGTATTATAATTAAACTTTGACATTACGCTTGGGTCAATTTTCTTGTTCCATCCACACAAGCTAAATTTACAGTGTAGTGTGTTCGGTGACCTGAAAGGAGTGAATATTCCACACCTAAATGATATTTGTTTAAATCTCTTATTTAACGTCAAGTTAAATTAATGGAAAAACTATTTGATCTTTAAATATGAGCTTATTCATTTAACACTAGGTCCGATGGAAAAAAATATCTGCATATTTTTTTCTTTACTTTTTTCTTTAAACCAAACCATTCTCTAATTTGTTAAATGATCAAGTGACTTAACATAATAAATATTTCATATAACCGTATGTTTGTGAGGTTTTAAAATGTGCAGTAGTGTAATGAAACATTAAAGAATGATCCCATAAAGGACAAATAACATTGCTTCGAAAATACTCAAATTACCTTTGAAAAATTCAACCACACTGTATTACAGATCGCCAAAAAATACAGAAATGCAGACAAGCCACTGGAATAGATGTAGAACAAACCATATTCTTTATTACATTAAACTGCTAAATTTTGACGCATTACGAAGAATTTCGTGATTTATTACAACTGTTAAATATTTTGGATAAACGCTCATAGATTTTTGACGCGAAACGGCGAGTTTATACGATTTATTGCAACTTTGATATTTCGTCTGGGTCAAACCTCTTATTTAAACCACATATGCTAAATTTACAGTTAATTTTGAAACGTGTTCATATATCACACCTTACTGATATCAGTGTGAATATCTTTTTTTAACGTCAAGCTTTAGAAAGTTAAGAAGAGACTATTTGACCTTTAAATATAAGCTTATCATCGAACACTAGCTCCGATGTGTCCGCATAATTTTTCTCCTTTTCCTCTTTTTTTAGATATAGTACCAAAGATAGTTTCCACTTTGTTCATTATACTTAAGTTTTTTTCTTATAAAATTCAAATGATTTTGCCGGACACGTTTTCTTACTAAAACAGGTCAAAGTTCATGGTTTTAAAATGACATTTTGATGAACTCTAATTAATTTTGTGAAAATATGAACATTTTATATGTTTTTTTTTTTTGGGGGGGGGGGGGTTAATTATGTGTAAAATGTTTGAAAATGATGTCATTATTTTTATCTAGTGTCCTGTCTATTAATTCTTAATGAATTGTTTAAATATAGAATTAAATACAATAAAGTCAAAATGTTGGACTTCCATAATGTAAACGAAAATATTATTAAAACCTGTTTGAATCCACCGAATTCTAAGATATTTTATTGTAGCATATGTGTAATCTGGAGTATTTATTTCACTATTTATACCCATATGTTAAGATATTTTTGATAAACTTGATAAAATGATTGTGTCCTGTTACTTTTTCTCTCTACAAAATCCTACAGAATACAAAAAATAAAATGAAATCCGATATTGCATCATATAATTCCTGACGTTTTATCTAGAATAAAGGGTAGTTATAGTTAGGTTGCAATGAAATTTTGTGAGTTATCGCCCTGTAACTGCAAAACTCACCTTAAAGAGGCCAAATATAATTTGAGAGCGCATGACATTGCGAATTTTTTTTTTTTCATGCAACAGTAGGTGCAAAGTTTTAACTTTCTTTTGAATTGTGTTTTTATATGAAATTAGCAATTTATGTAACTTAATTAGCTGAGAAAAAGTGATTTGGGGAATCTAAAAAGTTAAATTTCTAAAACGCCACTAACATTGGTACGCGCCATCTTTTTCTGCTATT
This sequence comes from Magallana ariakensis, assembly GCA_020458035.1. Lineage (NCBI taxonomy): Eukaryota > Metazoa > Mollusca > Bivalvia > Ostreida > Ostreidae > Magallana > Magallana ariakensis. Next base: position 2,828,114 of record CM035816.1, on the reverse strand, counting down.
TGAACCTCCATAAATCAACTTTTATTCGCAACACCATTCTTCTTTTGCAATTTAACGCAGGCAAACTGGTTCGCGACGTCGTATTTTTGCGAGTCAGCCTATACAGACCCGTGTAGTTGGTTTTTTTTCAATCATACGCCAAGGGCTGGTAAGCGGCGAGAAATAATCGCGCCGATGGGACTCTGGGTTACATTTCAAAAAATGTTCGTTCTCGATTAAAGTTGTTTTACAGTATGCATAAAAAAAATCAGTTTTTCAAAACGGCAGTAAAGTTTTAAAAAAGAATAAATTGACAAGCATTGAGAAAACCATATTATCATTTTTAAAAACATATAATTTTTAACGTGTAATTTCGTAAAAAAAAAATTTATAAGCCAACAAATACCACACTATGCCACTTTTGTAAGAAAAAGAATAAACTTTGATGTTATCCCTGGACTAAACCACAATGTAAACAATTAAGTGTGGATATGTGAATCAAGTATCTTTGTCATTAATTTGCAAAGCACAAAACTTTGAACTTAAAAAAATATTACTTAGATATAGATAATGTTTCCCTATGGTGGAAGGCTACATTAATAATTTTATCGTTAAAGGCCGAACATTTTACAAATGCCCCCTTTTTTACCTGTACAAACTTCAAAACGATGCCGCCTGTCAATCAATTTTGAAACAATAGCGCCCAGTTTGATTGACGTGATCGTCCGAGCGTGATCTGGCCAGGTCCGTGGAATTCTGTTTACTAGCAATTAACAACATTATCTTTGATATCTTCCATCTCGTATTTAAAAGGGAGAATAAAAATTCGATTTTTAACATTACCGAAATTGATTATGAAAATAATCATTTAGTAATTGAAAATACACAATTTATATTTGAATATACGTGACCTTATAAATTCCACAAAGATGAGCAGCTCCAAAATATATCAAATTTTCTTTTTAAAACAAACGTATGAGCTACTAAAGTTTTATTTACTGGTAAAACAGGCAATTGGCACTTGGTGCACGAGTTGGGAAACGAACTCCATCGTCATCGTAACATGGCTGCCTACATTTAACATTCTTATTGATCGCATGGTTTTCTTAACATGCTATAATTTGTTAAAATTAACTACATTTAACAATTTCAAGTGCTAAACACAATGTACTGAGCTATATTTTTAAAGCAGAATTATTTTACTGCAATTATTCACTTGTGTTTTACACAAGTGTGTTTAGAGAAAATTCGGACGACACAGGACGTCGATGTGGAACGTTACAGTCCAACTGTTAGATTGGATTCATTTCCGTATGAAATCGCTTCATATGGAATTAATTTAGAACAATAAGATATTCCAGCTAAGACCAATTCTGACTAATTATTTATTTCCTGAGTATTAATTGGCTCCCTGTGTATAGAGATTAGCAGCGTTCACGACCGCAGGTAGACTGCAAGCCCCGGAGGCTTTCACACCTCTAAAAAATAAGCCCCGCCCTCACCTGAGATTTACCACCCGGTAAAAATGTTCGGCCTTTAAAGTGTCATTCCAGAAATATGATTCCGTTGCTTCAAAGGGATATGTAATGGATATATACCGAAAACAGTTCTGTATGACAAAATATCAGACAGTTTCGAGGCCCGTTAGGGCCGAGAACTGTCTGTTCTTTTTTTCATACTGAAGTGTTTGAGGCACATATCGTATTTAAAACTGCCATTGAATTTCATTGTTGATTTACCTGAGAGAGTCCGGTTTTGAATTATATCAGTACTGTAACCACTGGTAACCGCCTGATATTAAGAAGTTCACTAATATCGGACTGTCATAGGTAAAATTTCAGACTGCTGGAACAAAGGAACGCATTCATATTCCTATTTTTGTATTCTTTTGAAGCAGAATTTATTTAAAAACTTGTACGTGAAAAAATAAAACAATCGCTGTGGCCTTCAACTCAACATTCAGGTATATCGACGACGTATTATCAAAAAACAATTGTTATTTCCATTCTTACGTCGACTCGATATATCAGAGTGATCTTGAAATAAAAGATACCACAGATTATGCGTCATCTGTTTCATATTTGGATATTTTACTGGAAATGGACATTGATGGTAACCTAAAAGCAAAACTTTATGATAAACGCGATGACTTCAATTTTTCTATAGTCAACTGTCCTTACTTATGTAGCAATATACTTTGATCACTTGCTTATGGTGTTTTTGTCTCTCAGTTTATTCGATACGCAAGGGCATGCTCTTCGTATGAACAGTTTCTAAGGCGAGGCAAGCTACTTACAAACAAGTTGATAAAACAGGACAATCAACAGTCTCGTTTGAAGGCATCTTTTCTTAAGTTCTATGGTCGATACAACGACCTTGTCAGCAAAAAAATCTTCAACTGGGTTGCATCTTTTTGCTTGAATATTGTTAAAATTGTTGAAGTTATTGAATAAATGTTGAATATTGTTTAAAATAATATTCTGAACATTTGTTTTCCAATATTGCTTCTCAAAATATTTCCTCCTTTTGAGATAAGATCATTTGAGTTCCGGTCTTTTATGGCCCTAAATTATGTACCAAATGACTTTTTCACATTTAAAAACATATTATTTAGAAGATTTTTTTTTGCAAACTATTGATCGTTAAAGAGTTATGAAGAAAAGCCTATGAAAAATATTGCTATTATATACACATTTTTATTTCAATATATGTTAACAAAATACTCATAGCGAAATCGTTTTCATAATCGTTTTTCTCTCATAAGACAAGTTTAATATTTTAACTTCTACCGAGCTTCAATGCTACAAACTTGACGAAAAATTTCAAAACCCCAGTTGCATAAATAAAACATGTCCGTTATCATCAATGAAAGTTTCAACAGTCTAGATTTTGTCGTTTTCAAGTTTTTGTTGTCATCTGAAGCAGAAAAAAGCGAGTACTCTCGACCAGATTTAACAATTAAAGTGTATATGTGAATGACCCATTCCGGTCATGAATTTTTATGATTTATTGCTTTGACTTTGACATTTTTTGGGGTAACCCTCTTATCAATTCAAGATGCCTAACTTACAGTTTAGTGTGTTTGGTGACCTGAAAGGTGTTAATATCTCACACTTGAATGATATCAGTCTGAAAATCGCTTTTTACGTCAAGCTTGAATTATGAAGAGACTTGGTAGCCTTTAAATGTGCGCATATTTATTTAACTTTAGCTCCGATTAAAAATGTCTGCATACTTTGAATCAAAGCATTTTTTTTAGGGGGGGGGGGTTATGAACAAGTGACGCACGATTATATGTATCTCACTTAGCCTTAATTTGTGTGAGGTATTGAATTCTATATGTTAAGTAGTAAATAAAAAATGTGCGCCTTAAGGGCTTTGCAAACGCCCTGCTTTCTAGACAAACTCTTCCACGGATTCTTAAGTGAATTGATATGTGTATATGTAGACAACAACATACACTACAAATCCCTATTTCCTAATTAAAACCATATTAAAAAAATATACTAATTTTGCATTCAACATTGATTTCAAAGTCATTTAAGGAAAAACTTCCTCTTTTGAAAGTCATATAAAGAAAACTTAAGAAACCCTTCTGGTCCTTTAAACTAAACAATGTTTGTTCTAAATGTTATGACAACATATTTAAGAAAAAAACTGTATAACAGATTGTTTCAATTACCGACTGGTTCCATTCTTTCTTAAAGGAATTTATTACCAATATTTTATTTTTAACTTTATAAATTTATATCAAGTTATCATGTTACATAAGTTTCAATTCACAACCCCCAAAAAAGCGTTTTTATTGTTTAAATGAATAATAATTCCTGTTACGTTCTGTAAGTTGCAATTAAAATGAGAAATTGTAGAGCTCAAGATTATTTTACATACATGTATAACAAGAAATGATACTTAAAACTTTAATGAGGGGGGTCATTATTCTACGGGGGTCCCTTTATTAATGTATGGTGTGCTCATATTAACAATACATGTATTTTTAGATCTAGAAGGTAATATTATTAATAACTCTGCACCCCCTTTATTCTCAAGAATTCTCTTTTATCTCTTTTTCACTGACTTCATCTTTCTTTTACAAGTAGTTTACAAATACATTTGTGAATGACATATGTGCTCTTCAGTATATATGTGACAAATTAAACTAGGGCTATATTCTCATACTTTAAGGGATAACTTGTTACATTGTAGGTTGTGTGCACTTGTATTTTATTGTACTGTTTTTTGTCATTAATTAATTGTTTAAAAAATGAAAATTAATAACAAACGTCAAGAATACATCAGTAACTTTACAGGTGTGCAACTATTGTCCCTACCTCAAGCTCTGGAAAATGTGCTGACTTATGGTGTGATTACCATTTTGCATTATAATTTTCAAGTTTATATAAAAATATAATTATCTAAAGTGTTAAATCTTATCGCATTACGACAAATTTAATGATTTATCGCAACTTTGACATTTCGTTTTGATAAACCCTCTTATCAATTCACAGATTTTTGTCGCGATACGGCGAGCTTCCACATTTTATTGCAACTTTGACATTTTATTTGGGTCAGTTCTCTTATTCAAACCGCATACGTTTATTTTACAGTTTAGCTCGTTCGGTGACCTGAAACGTGTTAATATCTCACACCTGAATGATATCTGTTCGAATATCTTAATAAACACTTAACTTGAATTACGAAAAGAATATTGGCCCTTTAATTGTGTCCTTATTCATTTAACACTAGGTCCAATTAAAAAAAATGTCTGCATATTTTTCCTCAATTTCTTTCTTTTAGTTAAGGTTTGCAGATATCTTTTTTTTAAGGATATAAAACCAAAGCTACCCTACCTTCTCCTAAGATTCAAATGATTTTGCCGAACAAGTTTCATTGCTACATTATGGCAAACCTCGTGATTTTAAACTGTAAATAATTTTGTTAAGATATGTACATTTCGTATGTGATTATTATTGGGATTATTTATGCTTAAAATGTTTGAAAATGATGTCATTATTGATATAATGATTCCTGTTTATTAATTTCTAATGAACCCTTAAAATATAGAATGAAATACGAAAAGGTCAAAATGTTGGACTTTAAAGTGAACCATTTTATTTAAAACCACTATAACACCACAGGTAAAATTTCAGACTCCTGGAATAAAGGAATGCATTCATATTCCTATTTTTGTATTCTTATGAAGCAGAATTTATTCAAAAACTTGTACGTGAAAAAATAAAACAATCGCTGTGGCCTTCAACTCAACATTCAGGTATATCGACGACATATTATCAAATAACAATTGTTATTTGAATTCTTTCGTCGACTCGATATATCAGAGTAAACTTAAAAGATACCACAGATTCTGCGTCATGAAAAAATGACAATAACAAACCGTCAACCATCTCAAAAATCCATAAAACGAAATACAAGTTCAAAGCAGAGCAACAAGGACCTCCAAGATAGAGGTAGGATCAGGTGCCATGGAGGAGTGAGCATCCTCTGCTGACCGGTCACACCCGCCGTGTGCTCTTTGTCGTAATGGGAAAAATAAAAAACCGCAAAAGTCCGTAGACAATTAGGTAATTAATTATGGTCTAATATAATGGTTTAATTATTAGTATGAAAAACGTCAGTCAGCATGCGACTCAGTGAAAAATTGTATTTGCTGACAAGGTCGTCGTATCGACCATAGAACTTACGATAAGATGACTTTAAACAAGACTGTTGATTGTCCTGTTTTATCAACTTGTTTGTCAGTAGCTTGCCTCGTCTTTGAAACTGTTCATACGAAGAGCATGCCCTTGCGTATCGAATGAGAGACAAAAACACCATATGCAGGTGATGAAGGTATATTGCTACATCTGTTTCATATTTGGATATTTTAATGGAAATGGACATTGATGGTAACCTAAAAACAAAACTTTATGATAAACGCGATGACTTCAATTTTTCTATAGTCAACTGTCCTTACTTATGTAGCAATATACCTTGATCACTTGCTTATGGTGTTTTTGTCTCTCAGTTTATTCGATAAGCAAGGGCATGCTCCTCGTATGAACAGTTTCTAAGCCGAGGCAAGCTACTTACAAACAAGTTGATAAAACAGGACAATCAACAGTCTCGTTTGAAGGCATCTTTTCATAAATTCTATGGTCGATACAACGACCTTGTCAGCAAATAAATTTTCCACTGGGTCGCTTCTTTTTGCTTGAATATTGTTAAAATTGTTAATTTATCGAATAAAGGTTGAATATTGTTTAAAATAATATTCTGAACATTTGTTTTCCAATATTGCTTCTCAAATTATTTCCTCATTTTGAGATAAAATTATTTGAGTTCCGGTCTTTTATGGCCCTAAATTATGTACCAAATGACTTTTTCACATTTAGTAACATATTATTTAGAAGATTTTTTTTGCTACCATAGTTGTTACCAAAATATTGATCGTTAAAGAGTTAAGAATAAAAGCATTTGAAAAATATTGCTATTATACACACATTTTTATTTCAATATATGTTAACAAAAAACTTAAAGCGAAATCGTTTTCATAATCATTTTTGTCTCATAGAACAAATTTAATATTTTAACTTCTACCGAGCTTCAATGCTACAGACTTGACGAAAATTTTCAAAACCGCAGTTGCATAAATAGAACATGTCCGTTATCATCAATGAAAGTTTCAACAGTCTAGATTTTGTCGTTTTCAAGTTTTTGTTGTCATCTGAAGCAGAAAAAAGCGAGTACTCTCGACCAGTTTTAACAATTAAAATAAAGTGTGTATATGTGAATGACCCATTCCGGTCATGAATTTCTATGATTTTTTGCTTTGACTTTGACATTTTTTGGGGTAACCCTCTTATCAATTCAAGATGCCTAACTTACAGTTTAGTGTGTTTGGTGACCTGAAAGGTGTTAATATCTCACACCTGAATGATATCAGTCTGGAAATCTCATTTTACATCAAGCTTGAATTATGAAGAGACTGGGTAGACTTTAAATGTACGCATATTTATTTAACTTTAGCTCCGATTAAAAATGTCTGCATAATTTGAATCAAAGCATTCTTTTTTTTTTTGGAGGGGAGGGATGAACAAAAGACGCACTATTATATGTATCTCACTTAGCCTTAATTTGTGTGAGGTATTGAATTCTATATGTTAAGTAGTAAATAAAAAATGTGCGCCTTAAGGGCTTTGCAAACGCCCTGCTTTCTAGACAAACTCTTCCACAGATTCTTAAGTGAATTGATATGTGTATATGTAGACAACAACATACACTTCAAAACCCTATTTCCTAATAAAAACCATATTTAAAACTAGATACGATCTCGTTACGAGTAACGAGTAGGTCTTGCGTTTGATGTTTTTATTTTAAATGATACCATGAAATATCGATAAAATTTCAGAATTAACCCCCCCCCCCCCAGTTTTAAGATAATTAATAAAAATCCCTAATTACGTCAGACATGGGCCTGACGATGACTTTTTCAAACAGATATTGTAGCGATCAACAACTTTGATTCTATAATGTTCTATAATGCATAACAAAATATTTATCGTTTTCAAGTTATTTGTAATAGACTTTACGAGTCTCTTGGTCCCTAATTAAAGGGGCCAGGTCCTTTTTCTTGCTTTTGTTGGATATAACTTTTGATTCTCTACTACTTTTGTTCTATATGTCTTAGTAATATATCAACTGTTAAAAAGATACAGATCAAAACGTACGAAAATTTTGATTCAAAATCTGTACCCTATTTTTGTGCCTAAGCGAGCTCCAGGGAATGGTGCCACTGGTGCGAAACAACTATATAGTGCACAATTTCAAACTATGTTTTACCTATCCTGAAAATTACAAAGTCATATCTCTAATAGTTTCTGAGATCAGCTCTGCACAAAATAGGTCGTAAAAAATTACAAAATCGGCCGTAAATCCGGACCGGAAGTGACGACGACAAAAAATTCAAAAACATCTGCAATTCAGATAATGTCCTATCATCTGTGAAAAAATTGTCGAGATCGGTTATGTAGTTTTCGAGAAATCGCGTGCACAAAATTTGGGGGAAAAAATAATAATAAACAGTACGAAAACAATAAGGTGTTCCGTTGGAAACGGAAGACCTTAAAAAATATACTAATTTTGCAATCAACATTGATTTCAAAGTCATTTAAGGAATAACTTCCTCTTTTGAAAGTCATATAAGGAAAACTTAAGAAACCCTTCTGGTCCTTTAAACTAAACAATTTTTGTTCTAAATGTTATGACAACATATTTAAGAAAAGAAATGTGTAACAGATTGTATGAATTACCGACTGGTTCCATTCCTTCTGAAAGGAATTTATTACCAATATTTTATTTTTAATTTTATAAATTTATCTCAAGTTCCATAAGTTTCAATTCACAACAAAAAAAATCATTTTTATTGTTTAAATGAATAATAATTCCTGTTACGTTCTGTAAGTTGCAATTAAAATGAGAAATTGTAGAGCTCAAGATTATTTTATATACATGTATAACAAGAAATGATACTTAAAACTTTAATAAGGGGGGTCATTATTCTACGGGGGTCCCTTTATTAATGTATGGTGTGCTCATATTAACAATACATGTATTTTTAAATCTAGAAGGTAATATTATTAATAACTCTGCACCCCATTTATTCTCAAGAATTTTCTTTTATCTCTTTTTCACTGACTTCATCTTCCTTTTACAAGTAGTTTACAAATACATTTGTGAATAACTTATATGTGCTCTTCAGTATATATGTGACAAATTAAACTAGGGCTATATTCTCATACTTTAAGGGATAACTTGTTACATTGTAGGTTGTGTGCACTTGTATTTTATTGTACTGTTTTTGTCATTAATTAATTGTTTAAAAAAATGAAAATTAATAACAAACGTCAAGAATACATTAGTAACTTTACAGATGTGCAACTATTGTCCCAACCTCAAGCTCTGGAAAATGAGCTGACTTAAGGTGTGATTACCATTTTGCATTATAATTTTCAGGTTTATATAAAAATATAATTATCTAAAGTGTTAAATTTTATCGCATTACGACAAGTTTCATGATTTATCGCAACTTTGACATTTCGTTTTGATAAACCCTCTTATCAATTCACAGATTTTTGTCGCGATACGGCGAGCTTCCACATTTTATTGCAACTTTGACATTTTATTTGGGTCAGTCCTCTTATTCAAACGGCATACGTTTATTTTACAGTTTAGCTCGTTCGGTGACCTGAAACGTGTTAATATCTCACACCTGAATGATATCTGTTCGAATATCTTAATAAACGCTTAACTTGAATTACGAAGAGAATATTGACCCTTTAATTGTGTCCTTATTCATTTAACACTAGCTCCGATTTAAACAAAATGTCTGCATATTTTTCCTCAATTTCTTTCTTTTAGTTAAGGTTTGCGGATATCTTTTTTTTAGGATATAATACCAAAGCTACCCTACCTTCTCCTAAGATTCAAATGATTTTGCCGAACAAGTTTCATTGCTAGATTATGACAAACATCATGATTTTAAACTGTAAATAATTTTGTTAAGATATGTACATTTCGTATGTGATTATTATTGGGATTATTTATGCTTAAAATGTTTGAAAATGATGTCAATATTGATATGATAATTCCTTTTTATTAATTCCTAATAAACTATTAAAATATAGAATAAAATACGAAAAGGTCAAAATGTTGGACTTTAAAGTGAACCATTTTATTTAAAACCCCTATAAGTCCACCGATTTTAGGAAAGTTTTATCTTAGTATATGTGTAATCTAGAGTATCTATAACACTGTTTACACCTATATGTTGTGATTCGATTTTGTAGAAATTAATAAATAATTGTGCCCTATTACAACTCTATTGTAAATTACAAAATCCTGTGAAATACAAAAAATGAAATCAATTATTACGTGATATAATTTTTGACATCATATCTAGAATAATAGTTGCTGTGAGAAATCTCTCTGTAACCGCAAATCTCTATTTAACAAGGCCAAAAACAATTCGAGAGCGCATGACTTTGCGCATCTTTTTCACGCAGCCGTAGGTGCAAAGTTTTAATTTTCTTTTGAATTTTGTTTTTATACGAAATTAACGTTTTATGTAACTTTATTAGTTATGAAATTGTAATTTTTGTAAATCTGGTAGGTTAAAATGCTAAAATGGCGCTTCTGCGTTGTCTTTTCTCGCTATTTTAAACTACTTAAAACCAACATTTATTCGCAACGATATTTTTCTCGCGATATACTGGAGACAAACTGGTTCGCGACGTATTATTTTTGCGAGTAAGCCTTATACATAGCCAAGCTGTCATTATAATCATATGACAAGGGCTTGTTAGCGGGGAGAAATATTCGTAACGATTGGGCCTTCGCAAACTTCGCAAACCTCGCGAAAAGTTGTTTTATAGTTTGCATTAAGCCAAAAAGGTAATACTTTTAAGTCAGCGATATATTTTAAATATAATAATTTATTGATAAGCATTAAGAGAAACATTAACATTCTAAAAGTGTAATTGTGTTAAATTTTAGTTTTTAAAAGCCAATATATACCATAATATGTCACTTTTTTTATTCCTGGACCAAAACTGGAAGTAAACGTATTTTAAATTTCATCATTTGGTGACGTTTAACAATAGGTTTCATACGTTTAAAAGAAAAAAATCCATTGGGCAGCAACACAAAATATTCCCCATATGATCCCTAAGTGAAAAGTGTAAACTTTCGTAACGAACCCGAAGAAAATGGGGGTTATAGATTAATAGACGTTATAATAATTGACAAAGTAGTAAAACTACATACAAGAAATTTCATTAAAAAATATCTAGCATATAAGTTATCATATTCGGTCTCGTTAAACCAAACCATTTTTTAGTTTGTTGCATAGTCAAATAACGAAAGATTATATATATTTCATATATGTTTTGTGAGGTTTTAAAATTTGAAGTAGTGAAAAAAATAAAATAAAATGGTGTCTTAAAGGCCAGAAGACTTTGCTTTAAATACAATCACAACACCTTTGACGATTTTTACTACACTGTATTAATATTATATACATTTGTATATTGAACAAACGATACTCAGAGTATTTTTTCCGAAGAATATTTTACACTTGTTTTTATCAATAGCGAGCCGAAAAGTATTGATCTTTCAATAGAATGTTCTCCAGATGTTTAAAAAATGATTATAACTAGTTGTTGAATTAGGTAGTTTCCATGTGTATAAAAACGATGTTTCTAACCTTTACACAAAAGGAGTCAAAGGAAGTTCATGTTTATAGCTCCCTTGCAAACAATATTTGTTATATCTTTTGAACTAGCAGATTAAATTTAAATTCCATAGCACCAAAATCATAAGTATCGATTTATAGTACTCAAATTAGGGATTTCTATTTTTTATTAGGATTGCCTTTGCAATTCTGTGAAAAATAATATTTTAGTTGAACATATGTTGTAATGCATCAAATAATTTTAGGATCTAGTTTGAATAATAAAGGTAAGGAAATATCTTTAAATTCTTCATCGAAATTGCATCTTATCGATTCTAAATCGTATGCGTTTAGTTTCATTTTATTATAAGGAAAGAATTAAGAGATGCCAGATTCGTATAAAACATGTAGAACAACGTTATAAAATTTATTTCAGTCTTCTATTTAAAAAATAAAATGTTTGAAAATTTATTGGGACTGCAACAGCCGCCTCTGTCGCCACTGTTCCGACTCCTTAAGATAGGATTGTAAAAAAAAAATTGTGAGTAATGTATATACTTTTTCTTATATAAGGTACATTTAGAAATGGGCGAATGTTAAAAAAACATACCTTTTAATCAGTCTAAGGCTCTAGTTTGAGCATTAAGAAGAATTCACAATGTATGTCGTCGCCAGGCAAGATAGTAATGTTTGTTAAAGCAAAATAAAATTAAAAATAAAAAGGAAAATTCGATATTATTTTTTTTTTAGTTAAAATATGATAAATAAAGTATTCTTTTGCTGTATTGGGGGTGGAACACATTTTTTATGAATTTTTTAATAAACTAGAAGCCAATCAGATGGTAAAGAAAATGTGTGTCAAAAAGCCATGCCCTATAAAAGGATGAAAAAGTTTTGATTTGTTATATCACCCGTCTTTACGTTTAAGGAAAAACGATAATGCACGATGGTAGAAAAAAATACACTGAAAGTTTTCTATTCTTTTTACTTTTAAAATGAATGAAGACAATGATATTGCAATTGTGGGTATTGGTTGTATGTTCCCTGGGGCTGAGAATCTTGACGAATTTTGGAAAGTTTTGGTCAACGGAGAAGACCATGTCCAGGATATTCCTCCTGAGAGGTTCAATGTAGAAGCCTTCTTTGATCCTGATCCTGATCATCCTTACAAGTCGTATGTAAGAAAAGCTGGCCTTTTACAAAAGTAAGATCATTTTTATCTATTAATTTACAGTTTCCTCTTTGTTTTTTTTTTTTGTTTTTTTTCGTAATAATTATCTTGGTTTGTGATAATATTTGTAACAAGCAGAACTGAAATTGAGATATCATGAACAATTTCAAACTACCACGAATAAATTAGAAAAAAAAGAAATGCAAAATTACTCTGATTGTTATCAAAATTATATTTCCTATCTCATTAAGTAGCCGTACATCATGAACGATGATTAGCTTTTATTTTATTCTCATTGATCATTTAAACAATGCAGAATAAATATTTGAATTGTACTCAATAATTCACAAATCGATAATTATTACATTAGAAATGCAACAGAGTGTTTTTTTTCTGGTACCGCCTCATTATAATATATATTCACTTGTAGTATACTATACAAGATAGATAATACACAATCAAAGTGTTTATTTTGGTCGCTTAAACACATGTTTTAGTACCAATTCAACATGATCTATCAGATATCTATTTTCAATTTATGACGATGATTAAGTAATTATGGTTTGGTTTTTTTAAGAGTTTTACTTTGTTTTTGCAAAACGATCAATATTATGTGTTGAAATAAAACTTTGATGATCATGATAACTTTACATGAGAATGTTTAAAGAGATTAAAATAAGAAAAGTCAGCTAACCTTAAACACGTATGAATTTATTTTAACAAAATATTCAACAAAACATTCAAACGATTTAATTCTTAATGATTCACAAAGTAATTATAATTAAACAGAATCATCGGTATCAGGAGAAATTCCTATTCTGGAGAAAATGTAATCTGGAGAAAACGTATACACAACTTAAGATGCATGTACGCCTTAGAGAAGTCTTAACAACTAGAATTGAAATAGTTATTACATTTCTTCGAATGCAATAAAATTACTTATTAAATGGTCATTTGTATGCTAGTTTTTAATTGTATACATAATCACGTATATTAATTAATAATAAACAATAATGTATTATTGATTAGACAATAACAAGACAATAATTGTGTTCAAACAAAAACAAATCTCACCTGAGCAGTTAAACTAGTCAATTAATCAATCGATATTGATGAAATCTTTAAAATATATAATGGTTTTAAAGTAATCAAAACATAAGCTCCAATCGTGTCGAAGTTCCTTTAAGTATTTAACCAATGCATATATGAAAACTACCTTACAGGATCGGTTCAAGACATTATTCCTTTTCATACATTTCCGTATCTTTGTACATTAAAACAATTTTTTTTACTATTTTACATTATGGTTACAATTTCTCTCTTGGGGACGTCTTCTTTAAGAGAAAACGTACCCTGGAGAAATCGTTACCAAAATGTGAATTACTTTTAAAATATGTCAATATGAAGAAGTATGATGATTCACGATACTTTATAAGTACACGAAATAACTAGAGCATGAATTTTTTTATAGGGTGTTTAATGTTCCATAGTTCATTTGACATTCCTTCAAATAAAAGATGAACTCTCTACAAAGCAACAGCTCTTTTTTCAGATTTTAATTATCATTTAAATTTTTAATGCAAATAAAGGTATGTCATTGCGACATTGATATTTGTGTATGACATCGATTCGGGAGAACTACTGACATAAATCACAGGTCATTCAACTCAGGGGATCACACTGAGTGTCACACAGAGTGGCATTTATTATATTGCTTTATATCCTTTTTATATAGCAATAAAACAACTTTACATAAATGTTTTATTACGACAAATGCACCGTTTTATGAACTTTTAAATCTGTTTATATTTTCAAAAGTACACCTTAACAGTGCTGCGAACTGTTTTTTTTTTCTTAAAGCCGCATCCACACCCCCCTCCCCACATTTCTTTATAATGATCTTTTAAACTGCTGTTAATGAAAATAAATAAGACATGCTATCGTATTTTTTCGGGATACTTATCGTTTTATTTTCCAATAATGCAATCAAAACTATTATATTCATTTTAACTTGATTAATATCGATTGATCAATTGCCGATTTGTTTAATTGCCCAAATAACGAATTTTTTTTTAAAAAACACTATTATTATATAATTTATTCTGTAATTAATTATTTATTAATGCAAGTGATAAAATATACAATAGCAAAAAAAATTACAAATTTTTATCGAATTTTATTGCAACACAACAGTTGTTATAACAATTTTATAACAGTTTTTAAATAAGAATATTGGTATACGTGGCTACATGATAAACTCTTAAATTCAGTGAAGGTTTTAAAGAAGTATTTTCTAAATAGGTGAACAAATATAAGCAATACGTCATATTGTTTAATTTTGGTTTTACACTTACCCAGTAAAGTGAAATTTTGATATTGTTTATTGTAAGTTTTCTGGATACGCAGAATGTTTGAGAAGCATACGGGCAATTAAGCGTCTTATTTCGACTCTTACATACAAAATCGTAATATTAAAGCGACAGTACAGCTAAAAACACATATGTGAATAACTTCAGATTTACCCATTGTATTGTTAGGAAATACGAAATAACGTTGATTGTGACAGTTGAAGAACATAAAAATCTCTTTTACATACCTAATTAATGTAATTATTAGCTTCCGGAAATTTAAGGGTCGTACAAACCTGAATAATCTTATATCGTTTATTTGTACCACGTGGATTTTGATTGACAGTAATTGACACGTGCTGAAAACTACAATATCTTCGCCCGACTACGTTCATCGTGGTATAAGAGGTAAAAGGGACTCTCTAAACGGAACACATCATCACTTTCTCGATAATTTATTAATGGTTTACCAATTTCAATTCATTTTAAAATTAACAGACATAAATATGTCAAATTATCCCTCAAGGAGCCTCACTTACAAAAATGAATTTAGGTTGTAGCAACTCCTATGATAAACACGCAAAATACATGCTTACAAAATAATAACTGTGGTTATTTCAAAAACTTTGAACAATTATTACCTTATTTTCTTTGCCAATTCACTCAAGTAAGCAGGCCTACCCGGTCTCTTACTCGCCATGCTGGTTTGTTTATAGTAAATACGCATGCGTAATGGTATAGAAAGTGGAACCCCGTTACACGTGGCGATGTATATATGTGTAGGTTATACCTAATTATTAATTTTAATGAAATAATTAGATTTATTTCACGGAGAAATTTGTAATTTTCTGAAAGTTTATACATTTATGAGTAGTACAAAAATACCGAACCCGATCGGAAAATTTTTTCAAGTCGGTTTTTTAATAAGATGCGCCGTACTGTCTCTTTAAATAACTGTTTTGAATTAGATCAAAAATCTAAATATTATCCTTTGAAATAGATGTCAATTCAATAAAATCAGGTAGTACATTGCTGCTAAATCGGTGCATTATCACATGATACCTATAAATAACTTACGTATATTCCTATATTCTTATTATTCATCCGGTTCTCAAAAAACCTTCCTAACTTTTATACAGTTTGCACGGAAAACGGTATGTTGCATCAATTCAACAAAAACACAGGATTTTAGCAGCACATTTATTACTATTAATACGTGTTAAATTTGAAGTATAATATGTACAGGGTAGTATTGTTCTAGAGTATGTCCCAAGTTATTGCCTGAAATCGTTGAAATGGAAAATATCCAAGATATTTTCATTGACAAATTACCATTGTTTACTCATAAAAGTTTACAGGAACGAAAACAAATTTCTTACGAAGATTTATAATGGGACATGTTTACACATCTTTTCTCCATTCGGAAGTACTCGGGACACCTCGCGCATTTTTTCAATCCGGGTTTATTACTGGCTGATGCAATGCAAAATCTCCGTAGACTTGCCATTTTGGAAAGTGTATTTAAACCTGAAGCAGTAGAGGGGGCGTTTCAAAAAAGATAATTTCATATTAGTGGATGATCGTAGTTTGAGCATAAAGGTATTTATCTTTATCGAAATTTAAAGCGAAAAGGGGGGAAGCAAAAACTCGGGACATAGCATAGTCGGTAATTTATATTGTAAACAACGACAGAGGAAAGTCTGGCAAATAAATAAAAGAAAAATTACATACCTTTAAGCGAATGATAATTAAAATTTATATCTTTTCCAATATTCTTTTGTTCAATTTTCAGTTATTCACACAAAAATACTTTAATGAGGTTCTTAGATTAGTTGTACACTGAGGGTGCCTTTAACGAATCGTCCCCATTTACGAATCACTTTCAGATAAACAATTCTATATTTTTTCTGATTTATACGATACTTGAGCTAACCTATCCTGTTACGTAGGGTTATTATCGTTTTAATTATTTATTATGAAATTGTTAGAATTGATCTTGTTTTATACCTTTTTTAAACAAACATGAACAAGCAGACTAAAAGCGTGGTGCAGCTGACTACTTTCACTTTTTGGTTGCACTCTGATGAAAACGGTACATTGTATGTAAGCGTATTTGTTACAGACGTTGAATAAAATTATCTGTCTAAAAGCATTGAAAGCGTCAAACAATTTCTTAATTAAAGAATAATTATATTAGCAATAAAGTTATGGGTAGTCAGGGTTCCAATAACGAAACACTGAGATGCGGGGATCGTGGAGGGATCTTGTCAAAATTTATTGATTCGCCTGCTATTATTTGCACACCTGTTACAATAAAAAAACCCACACACAACAGTAATAGATGTTATAAATACACCTCATTTCCATTTTTAGACATATTTTTTTCAATTTCAATCATATTTTGGTTTCCCTGTAATACTGATATTTATTTATTTAAAAACCCAGACCTTACAAAGTTAACTTAAAATAATTCCTTTTCTTCTTTCTTTCATTTTTTAAAATTAACTTAAATATTTTGTTTTAAATAAGAAGAGGGTACCACCACGGTACAAATCATAATTTAATAATAAACAAAGTTAGTTACCCCTAGTTTAGCATCATAAACCTCAAATAATTTTGATAATAATGTTCGTGGGTTGTCCCAAAATAGCATATCATATTTTGTTTAGTGCAATTTCATTGTACTTCTATGCTTTGTTCCATGACTCTTTGGTAAACAATGCCCAAAAATTCAAATCTGTGCTCTATATATTATATTTTGCTTTAATTACTTTAAAATCTTAGGATATGTTTCTAGATTTTACTTTTTAGTTCACCTGAGCTGAAAGCTCAAGTGAGCTATTCTGATCACATTTTGTCTGTCGTCCGTCTGTCCGTCTGTCTGTCCGTCTGTAAACTTTTTCACATTTTCAACATCTTAAGAACCACTGGGCCAATTTCAACCAAACTTTGCACAAAGCATCTTTAACCTAAGGGGATTCAAAGTTGTGAAAATTAAAGACTAAGCCTTCGTAAAAGGGGAGATAATTAGGAATTAAATAAAACTTCGCGAGATTTTCAAAAATCTTCTTTTCAAGAACCATATGACCAGGAAAGTTGAATCTTGTGTGAAAGCATCCTCAGGTAGTGTAGATTCAAAGTTGTGAAAATCATGACCCCCGGGGGTAGGGTCGAATTTATACATATGAATATATAGAGTAAATCTTTAAAAATCTTCTTCTCAGAAACCGTTAGGCCAGGAAAGCCGAAACTTATGTGAAATCATTCTCAGGTAATGTAGATTCAAAGTTGTGAAAATCATTACCTCCGGGGGAAGGGTGGGGGCCATAATAGGGGGTCGAATTTATACATAGGAATATAAAGAGTAAATCTTTAAAAATCTTCTTCTCAAGAACCATTTGGCCAGAAAAGCTGAAACTTATATGGAAGCATCCTCAGGTAGCGTAGATTCAAAGTTAAGAAAATCATGACCTTTAGCGGGTAGGGTGAGATTTTTTGGCTAAAATTTTTATTGGGTAATTTTAAAAAATGCAGAAAAAAAAAAAATTTCTTCTTATTTTTTTTTTTTTTTTGAAGAGTTATTTTCCTCGCGATATTCTTTGATTTATGCTAATTTAATTTTTTTTATATTGTCATTGCACCGCATGGCAAATCTCTGATGTAGTAAATGTATGTTCTCATACAGATTTTATTTAATATTGACACATAATTTCAATGCTAATAACTTAAACCTTGTGTGACACAAACTTCATCTCTCTGCTGGTGCCTTCTATTAACTGAATAACGTCACTTGTCTATGCAATTTTGAGAAAACTCTCGTGTGTCGGTTTTTTCTCTATCCATTTACATGTATCTTTTTTTGTAATTGCATGAAAAGATGTTCATGAATCTCATAAAATTAACAATATTAATGACTTATAATGACTGTAAACTAATTAAATTTTAATACATTGGTGAATTAATATTTTGCTGTAAACAAAGTGCAATTAGGATACATGTTAATCAAGATGTAACTAAATATGATGAACATGATTGAAACAATTCTTTTTCTTAGCCATAAACAATTCTGCTTAATGAAATATGCAGGAAGCTACCAACCTAATTTTTGTACAGGATGACAATAACATGATTTTGCATCTATAGTTTCTAAATAGCTTTGATCACAAAATCTTAACAGAAGTTTTAATTGATTATTTCAATGAAATGGTAAATTGCATTTTTTTAATAAAACGAAACGTATATCAAAATAAAGTAGAGAATCATGCGATGGGGTTAGAGTAAGTGTTTGACCTTCCTATCACAGGCACCTAAATTATTAAAGTAAAGGGTATATATTTGTTATTAAGGCAGTGAAGAGGCTAGGGACAAAATATTTGTAAGCAGGGGTTGTGGATGCGACATCACCCAAGAAGCTGAGCATTTTAAATTACAGCAGCAGTAATTGTAATCTAGTACAATATATTAGATATAAAATCTAAAATATTGGGAAAAAATTAAAGAATTGGAAAGAAAATCACCCTAAACAAACACCAACAAACACCTAAAGAATGAAGAAAATACATTTTTCATACTAATTGGTAGACCATAATTAATTACCTAATTGTCTACGGACTTTTCCGTTTTTTCCCGATGACGACAAAGAGCACACGGCGGGTGTGACCGGTCAGCAAAGTATTATCACTCCTCTTAGGCACCTGATCCTACCTCTATCTTTTTGGAGGTCCATGTTGCTCTGCTTTGAATTTGTATTTTGTTTTTTGAGATGGTTGACGGTTCGTTATTGTCACTTTTTCAATCTGACAAAATAAAAAAGGTTTTTTATATGACGCAACCACGACTGACAATGCAGTGGATGTTGGTCTTTTGACTAGATTTTTTTAGATCACCAGTTGCAGTATTTCTCAAGCAATTTTATACCTAGGATATTTGTCTAACTTGGGAATAAAAGTAATTTACTGCTACTATATGATGCAAACGCGTAATTATTGCCTGTTTTGAAATTTCATGGTACTATGGCAATTTACTTTCCCCTTTAACAGATCTAAGCAACCTTCGTTTTTGGAGGTTAAATTTTTTTTCCTCCAAAATTGGAGAATATATGCATATCCAAACTGCTTTTAAAAACAGCTTCTTTAATTTTGATACGGATTGATGCGCAGATCAGTTGATTGTAATGAAATGAATATTTATTAATTTGTACCATATGGATCAATATCTTAAACTAACGGCTCTCTAAAATTATATTACTATTTCGGGATGCTACAGGAATGTTCAGCAGAAACTCAAAAGGTTGTCGGGATTTGCAATGAAGAAATATCATTTTTTTTTAAATGAGATTTGTAAGCGCGTGCTAACAGTGCTTCAATGTAGCTACGCCACTGAATGAAAAAAAATGTATATAACGTCAGGTGTATGTGTTTCTAATCTACACGTAGTTGATGAGCTTGAAAACTCAAAAATAATAGAGATCAGTTGTAATTTTTTTAAAAGGAACTATATACATATGCAGAAAACTAGTAGTTTGTTATGAAAAATTATTGTTAAGTGGAATAAACTGTTGACAAGTAATCGTAATTTAATCGATTACACTTAAAATTTCAGTGTTATTATAATTGTTTTTTCGATAACTTTCGATTACTCTTCACATATATATTTCATAATGCACATATTGCATGAAAGAATGAAAGAATACTCTGCAAGTGCTGTTTATAATATATATAATTCATATAATTAATATTGCTTATATTCATGTGTTATGATTTTCCACTTTTACTTAAAATATAAATATTGGTTCATATGAGTATATAATCAGAGAATCAGATGTTTACTCTGTTTTTACACTACCTTTTAGATTTTCTTATTTTTTTTATCCTAATGTGTCTTAGAAAAATCATAGAGCTATACCTAATGATTGGTCATTATTGAGAAAGAGATGAAGAGAGAGAAAGAGAGAGAGAGAAAGAAAGAAAGTTATATTTTGTGTCTATTTTGTCAGAGAAAGAGACAAAAGGATGTGTAAGTGTAACTAAGGATGTTTGTCCTCGTCAGTTAAGGAATCCACAATGCAGGTAATGAGGAGTGACCACCCTAATACTTAACAGTTAAAAAAGCCCAAAAAGGATCTATTAAATAAGAACAATTAATGCAAATTCAAATCATGAAGCAAGGTTCCCTCTTAGTTCTTTGCATATTGCCAATAATATTTAAATCATAAAATTTTAATCAATCAATTCTAATCTATTTAATTATGCACCAAAATACACCATATTAGGTTATAATTTAAGCAATTCAATTGATTAACATTAAATCATAAAAGTTTTACTGGTTTTCTACAGAAAATATAAAAAATATTACATATTTTCTTGCCACGACCTTCCAAAAAATCACAAAAATTGCAAATTTTTGGAAAATTCTAAAAAAAAAAAGTTTTTTAGTTAACATACATTGCTTTTTAAATATTTATTCAGAGTTACAAATTTTGTTAACTAAACAACATTGTTTATCAAAATTGACCATCTAGATTTTCCTTGATTGTCTTTTAAACACGCGTATCCCCATATTGTAAATGTAAAATTTAACAAGATTTTTTTTTGCAAATTTTTGAAAAAAATGAAATGTACCATAAAGACACAATCTAACAGTCACTAAAATTGATATACTCAATGAAACTGTATTATACATATATAACTAAGGCCAAGACTGCCAAAAACACATAGAATTAGGTGCAGTAGTACCCCCCCCCCTTTCTGTCAAATATTTTCTATCCCAATTTTTAAACATATTTCTCTGTAGATTTACATCAATCAGTGTTATAGATTTAATTAATGTTCAAGCTACACAAGAACGTATTTATCCTCTCCTTGTACCGGATGACGTATGAGGTCGTCAAGATACATACATAAATGCAGTGTAATTGTTGGAGGACAATTAATGCATACAATATGTACAATTATATTGCACACTCATTTACCATGTTTACATTTCGCTGCTTTCCTTACTTTTTCCGATCCCTCTAATAATACGATATTTTAACAAATTTTCCACTTTTTGATCGAACCATTACTATTTTAAAACACTCGTTGTGCGCCAAAATTATAACAGGAAATTTAGCATGCCATGTAAAAAAGACTTGGATGGGAAATACACTGGGATTACCTTAATAATTAATCAAATTCAATTAATTATTAAGAGAGAAAACGCTTGAATTTCAGAAGATTTTAGGGTCTTACTGTTAGACAACGCTCAAACGCAAGGCACATTGGTATACAGTACAACAGTCGGTTTTATAATGACAATAGTATTGTGTTGTGCATGTACTATTGTCAAATAGTAGTAAGGGTTTAATACATGTTGCACATGCATCCGTCTCTTGCACTATGTATCAAACATTTGACTAGGATTTAGACAAAGTTCATGCACAAAACAACACAATTTATGAATAGGATCAGAAATAAATTTTTGAAAACTGTATTTATGCAAGCATTGAGCAAAAAACATTATGATGGAATATTATTTTCTCTAATTGTGAAAAATTAATCCATCGCTATTTCATATCAAGGTTTGATGAGTGGGACAATCGATTCTTTGGTATCAGCGACAAAGAGGCTGAACTGGTTGATCCTCAGCACCATTTTGTACTAGAGACCGTGCACATGGCTTTAGAAGATGCGGGAATTCCAAAAGAGAAAATAGCGGGCTCTAACACTGGAGTCTATATTGGTTTGTATTTAATAACATGACCATTAAAAGTGGAATTAAAACTAATTTTAGTATAAATAAAGAAAGACGCAATGTCAGACTGACAGGACTGAAAGCAGGGCTTTTTCGTATGTTATAGTACATATCGTTCTAACGAAATTAACTTAGTGAACAATGTCAATAACCAATTTTCATCATAATACATTCCTGTTACATTATACCTATTTTATTAGGGACACATTTTAGTCAAAGATTTTATAATACAACTATTAAAATTATTATTGTCGTATAGCAAATCAAAAGATGTCATGTAAGTAATTATTTTAACTTCTGGCCTCGTAAGGTTTCCATCAGAAAAATGTTTTTTTAAACAAACATTCTTTTTTTTTAATTTCAAGTTCACCTGACCTGACCGCTCAAATGAGCTTTTCCGATCACTTTTGTCCGTCTTTCTGTTCTATCTGTAAACATGTCACATTTTTTTTCTCCTCTAGAACAACTGAGACAGTTTTAGTCAAACTTTACACGAAGTATACTTAAGTAAGGGGAAACAGATTTTCAAAACGAAAAAAGACGTTCTTCTCAAGAGATAATTTAGAATAATAGAAAAATTGTTAGTATTAAAAAATGTCTTTTTCTCTGAAAATTTATGACAAAAAAAGCTTGTGTGAGAGCATCCTCAGGAATTGTAAATTAAGCTTGACTAAATAGTGATCCCCGGAAGAGGGGTGAGGCTACAGTGGGGGTTGAGTTCTTACATGGTAAAAATAAATAAAAATTTTTTAAACTCTTCTTATCAAAACTATTGATTAGAAAAGCTGAAACTTCTGGGAAGCATCCTCAGTAGTATAGATCTACGTTTGATCAAACCATGATCCCATGGTAGAGTTGGGACGCAATCGAAAATAAATTAGAAAAAAAAAAGAAAAAATATAATTATTCAAAAACCTTTTTAAAAAATTAACCAGTGAAGCTGAAACCCGTGTGGAAGCATCCCCTAGTAAAGAAGATATTTGTTTAAATCATGATCCTGGGAGGTAGGATGTGATTGGGAGATACTTTTTTCATAAGAACAAATAGAGAACAATCTTCAGTTGTCTTTTTCAAAATCTGAAACAACAAAATTATATGTAAAAAAAAATTAAGCAAGATCTACTCTACAAAATTTTCTTTTCTTTATATTTGATACCATTAAGTGGATATAATTAGAGTTTGATTAATGGCACGGCCCCTGGGACTCTTGTTTAAAGTACTTATTGTGTTTGAAGTAAGTTGCCATTTATTGTGTTTGTTAAAATCGTAATCGACGACTTTCTAACACCTCGTAAGCTTTTCGAGAAAAAAGAGCTCAGAGAAAAAAAAAGAAAAAAACAATAAACAAAAACAAAAAAACTCATACAAACAAACAAAGAATAGGGAATGAAAACGTGAGAAATACATTGATCAATCGAGACTGATGTTTCTCTTTCTTAGAGCGTTTGAAGTTGTAACTATAACATGTATTTACTTACTTATATAACGGTTGCTTGAGGACAACCAGGTCATATTCAGTTAAGTATAGTTACTGTAGGTTTTATCCCCTCCCTTTGCATAGGGTACAGATAAAATTTCGTCAAAATATTTCGATTGCAGTGTCGGTAAAATATTTGTAAAATGCAACTAACCAGGGTTTTTTGTATTATTATGATATGATTATTATAGCCGGGACTTGAATTATTCTATGAAATATTTATACTTATTATTGCACAAATCAAGTGATTTTGGATAAAGCTGAGCTGAAAGATCCATGGAGCTTTCCTGTTCAAATTTTCACATTTTGCCCGTTGTCCAGCTGTCGTCGATCCTTAATGTCCAATTTTCTTTAAATTTTTAACGTTTATAATTTTTTTTCAATATTCAGTTTGCCAATTTTAACCAAATTAGGCGCAAATTTTCATTGGCTGCAGGGATTTTAATTATATCATTAGCTGTCTTATATATTGTAGATTTATTTTTGTGTAGTGCATGACCAAAGGGCTTAAGAAGCAATATGAAATTAAAAAGGAAAGGGAAAAGTAAAATAAAAAATTTAAAAAAAATTATTATTTCGAAGAGCATGAAGGCTAAATGTAAAGTGTTTATCTATTGTCAACTAAAAACCAAGTTGCTTTCCTTAATTTATGGTAAAAATAATAGTAATTATCAGTAATATATTAAATCAGACACGATAGAAAAAAATATAATGTTACTCAGTAGAGCAATGTGGTCCGTGGGTATCATGATTGTTTTTGATTTCAAGGTGCAATGAGTCACGACTGGGACTGTGTTCTCCGGATTTCTAGACAGAAAACTACAAACACTACGGTGACGGGCACCGACTCCAGTATTCTGTCAGCACGAATCGCATACTTCTACAATCTGATGGGTCCAGCTATGACATTGAACACTGCATGCTCGTCATCCATGATTGCTTTTCACACAGCTTCTCAGGCGCTAAGAAATGGTAAACAACCAAAGGATATGGAATTATGTGCAACTATAAAGTTTCATAGACAATGATAAGAAATAAAACGCTACTTTATTCCTTTTTGGCAGGTGAAATATCTATGGCAATTACAGGGGGCGTGAATTGCATCTTTGATCCTTCCATTTTCATAAGTTTATCCACAGCTAGAATGGCATCACCAACTGGAAAGTGTCACACCTTCTCCGAAAATGCAGATGGATACGTCCGTGGAGAGGGTTGTGGAATTGTCATATTGAAAACACTCAGAGATGTAATGAATAGGATTTTTCATTTAATATTCCTTTTTTATAATTCAAGTAAGCCAAATAATAGTATGTTTTACGTAAAAAATGTGAAATATGAAGAATGCTACGCCATTCATTTTTAGGCTCTGCGTGATAAGAACAAAATTTGGGGTACTATTTTTACGGGACTAAATCAGGATGGTCACACAGTCAGTCCAATTACATCTCCATCTGGCAAACAACAGGAGCAACTGCTGGAATATGTTTTTGAGAAATATAAAATCCTGCCAAGTAATGTGCAGTATATAGAAGCGCACGGTAAGATCACTAACTACACATTTATTACTAAATACATGTAATTGGATTTGCATTTATGTAAGCATCCCTTATATTGTCCTATGTTGTGTTTATTTTTATGTTCTGTATGCTTTATATCATACGCGAACCTAGCGGGATGGGAGGTGGGGGTCACAAGACTGACACAATTTATATAGTCGAGTTAAAAAATAACGGAGATACTCATGAATATTACTAATGTCATCTGGGTGAGGTTGATAAAGTTCGATTTGTAATGAGAAGATAATTACGAAATAGGTTTATACATATCTTTGCCTAGATATGAAAAGCTACTTGTGTGTAAGATAAAATATTATTTGCCATTTTAAAGATGTTAAACACTATCAATTCAATAAAGCTTGTTAACGTTTTAGTAAAGTTTAGCTTTCTTATATATTGTGACTAATTTTCATTTTGTTTAGAATATACTTTTGGACACCTCAATATATATCAAATAACAAGAATTATATATTTTACATAGAATTTTTAATAGTTTTAATAACTTATGACATATATTTCACTGTTTGAACTTGTCATACAGTGTTTTCAGGTCAACTAGCTCGCCATACGCCAAACATTCCGTCTGTAAAATGGTTGAAAAGTTTGCCAGGAGACCAGAGACAAGTCTTGTAATCTTTTTTTCTCTTGTTTTTCAGGAACTGGAACCACGATAGGCGATTATACCGAAGTTTCCGCTCTTGGGAGATTCTTTTCAAAATATGCATTACATGAAATTCCAATAGGGTCCGTAAAAACCAACATTGGTCATTTAGAGCCCTGTGCAGGTGTTGCTTCATTAATCAAAGTATTGCTGATGATGAAAAATGAAACTTACGTAAAATCGTTACATGCTGAACCTTTAAATTCAAAAATCCCTTTCAAAGAATATAAACTTAAGGTTTGTCAAAATGTATCACCTTGGCATCGAAATGAGAATAGGAATCGATTAGCTTCAATTAATTGCTTTGGGTTTGGTGGAACAAACGTGCATGCGATTGTTTTGGATTTTCAAACTCAGGAAATTACACATCGAAAGCACCTTCAAACATGTCTCAGCTTTAACAAATATGTCGTTTTATCGGCCAATGATTTGAGTGCATTACATAATACTGCCAGAGGTTTGTTGAGGTCATTTTCGGATGAAACATCTATCGACGATCTTTCAAGCACAACTGTTTACTGTAGAAGCCATTTTAACTTTCGGAAAGTATTTGTTGTTGATGAAGTACAAAGGTTGATTACAGATATTAACCAATTTACTCTTGAAGAATTGCCCGTCAAAAATGTTGAGAAGAAAAGTCCACGGGTTGTGTTTGTGTACTGCGGCGTTGCTACTGCATGGAAAAGCATGTGTAAATACTTTATCACACATGATGAGATATTCAAGAAAAGCATAACAGAAATCGATCAATATCTATCTTCCCTTACCAACATCTCAGTATATTCCATTTTTCAAAATGAAGAGGATCTGTCTGACCCTCTGAAAAATCACCTTGCAATATTTGCTTGCCAAATAGGCCTGACAGAGATGTGGAAACATGTTGGGATATTTCCTGATTGTATTGTCGGTCAATCAGTTGGAGAAGTTGCCGCAGCTTATGCAAGTAAGACACTGTCATTAAAAGACGCGGTTAATGTGATTTATTGGCGATCTCAAAATCTCGCAACAGAAAGTTCTGGAAGAATGATTGTGGTACAGAACTGTAAAGTCAATATTGTTGAAGAGAAATGCAAAACACTACGAAAAGGCAAAGCAAACATTGCAGTGTATCATAGTCCTGTTTCGTGCGCGGTATCTGGTGATGAGACTGCTGTTGAAGAGCTTATAGCTAAATTTGATGATACCCCTGTCAAAATTATACCTTTGAATGTTAAATGCGCTTATCATAGCCACTTAACAACAAAAGCAAGTTTAAAACTTAAAGAAACATTAAAAGGAATTTCACGTAAAAATCCATGTACTCCCGTCATATCCACTGTGACAGGAAAGTTAGCTGATGAAATGTTTGCGTCACCTTTCTACTGGGCAGCTAATGTATCCAAACCAGTTCTTTTTCAAAATGCAATAGAAGAAACAAAGAGACGAAACGCAAACGCGATATTCCTTGAGATCGGACCAAATCCCGTATTAAAAGCACATTTGTCCAACATTTTTCCAGACTCCATCGAAGATGCTTTACCGTCTATGAAAAACAGTTCTGAAATAGTAACTTTTCAGAAATCATTCATTGAGTTATTTTGTAAAGGTTTTTCTGTTATCTGGGATAATGTTGTTCCAAATCGTTATAACAATCTTCCAATTCCGCGATATCAATTTTCCAAACGAAAGCATCTAAACATTTCAGAAAGGATGAAAAAGTATTTAAGTGGGGAACATTATACAACTACAAATAATGCGATGCTGATATCAAAAGTCCCTGGGAATGCAGAACAATTCAGCATGGTAATTAGCAAAGAAAATACGCCATTTGTCTATGAACATATTGTAGAAGACAATGTGTTAGTTCCTGCTGCTCTGTACGGCGAAATTGCATTGGAGATAGGAAATATTCTATTTCAAAACATAATTTCTTCTGAATTAGATGTTTCTTGGGCTATTCATAGAGTACTCTTTGCAAAAGAAGAGGAGCAAAACATTCTTATCCAGACAAAATTGGAAAGTCAAAAGGGTTTTTATTTCGAGGTGTTTACAGCAGGAAATACAACGCCGCCTCTGTCATCAGGTAGAGTTACAATACACCAAAGTCCAAGACATAGCGAGATTGACATTTTGAGACTCAAGTCTATTCTACAGTCGGATGAAACATCCAACTTTTCATATCTTCCTTTGAGGATTTTAGGATTTCAACATGGGCCAATGTATCAATCAATTAAGAAGATAGCAATACGAGACAAGGAAATAGTCTGTGAAATTTGCATTCCGAATTCAATAATGAAAGACGTTCAGAAAACGTACCTCCATCCTGTCATTATCGACACCATGTTCCAATCTTGTTCTGGATTAGTATTTAAAAAAAACGACTATTCCAAGTTAAAGGTCTTGCCAGGAAAAGTGTCTCGTTTAGTTGCGAATCAAAAACCAACACAGCGTATGATCTGCTACACAACTGTTTTGTCTGACAATGCAATGAAATCTACTTTTGACATCATCTTAATGCAAGAAAACGGGGAAATAATTGCAGAAATACAGGAATTTGAGGCAACAAAAATCAATTCGCCAGACTCAATACGTTCCCTATCCTACCATGAGGTGTGGAAATCAACTGAACTGAAGCTGAAACCAAAAACAGTTATCAAAAACGATATTTATGTTTTTTCCTGGAACAAAGAATATATGAATTCAATCCAAAACGCCTTTGATTCGAAACAAAAAGGTGTGAAGATATGTCCAATGCTTTTAACATCAACAACTTTTCCTGATAATTTGCAAAAACATGATTTTACAGAAAATATGTCTGTGATTTTTGCTCCTGGGTTACCTGGTATAGATGAATACACAACTGGTAAACATCTTTTTAATTCTGTACAGAAGATGACCACAGCGTTCCTCCATCTTCTTAAATTCTTTCAAAAAACCAAAATAAACATGATCGTTGTCACAAATAAAACCCAGTTATGCGGAGAAAGCAATATACAGGTTCTTGGAACTGAATTATGGGGAATGGTTCGAGCATTCAAACTTGAAGGAACAGAATTGTCTTTTACCTTATTGGACATTGATAATCTTAGTGAATTTGTACTACAGACTATAATACTCATGTCAACAAACATTGAGTATGACAGTAAACATGTTCCTCGTGAATATGCCATCCGTGAACATGTTTTATACGCCAACGAACTTGCAACACTTCCCGATGATTTTCACACACGTTCATACAAAAGCAATTTAAAAGGGATATCAAAACCTGTTTGCATTCGTCGTCAAAATAACAAAAATGAAAACCATTTCATTGGCATAAATTGTTTTGACAAAGAATTTGATCGATCAAATCTAGTTTCTGTTAAACCCATTCAAGCTTGTGTGTGCAATGAAGACACTTTTTTCTTCTTTAGAAAAGATGAAAAATTTAATCGATTGAAAAAGGATATCGATATTACTGGAGAAGAAATAACAATCTGCGAAGTTGTCGGGCGAGCAACGATTGGAAAAACTGACACTGAAGTAGTAGCCTGCTGTCTGACAGAATTGAAGACGGAGTTGAAGATTGATAGAAAATGTGTTTTTCCAAAATCTAGTTTTAAAGGATATAAAATTGGATACATGCATGCCATTATTATTGCTCAAGCCATTGCAGATCTGTTAGAAAAGAGAACATGTGTATTAGTTCAAAGTAGTCAAAAGAACTACCTAATTTATCACTTTTTGTGTGTCTTACTAAAAAAGAAAAATTGCACCATAGAATACGAAGGCCAATCAAACATCAAACGGACCCAACACACGCACGTTAAAGAGCTAATCATTTTAGCAAACAGTGGATACGTCGACACAACTTCGTTTCGGCTTCATTACCCAAATTTGCAAAGATGTATTTCATTGAAAGGCATTTTACCTCTGTCAATTGTAGACAAAGAAAGTTCATTAAAGTTCAATGTCATTGATGTTGAAGAACTATTTGAACCATCTAATATCAAGGAACTATCTCAAAAGGCTTTCAAACTCCTGAAACAAATCGGAGAACAAGACACCAGTAGCGAATCAAGTTGGATAGATGTAACTGAAATAACTGAACATTTAGAAATAAGAACACCTGAAGAAAATCTCATTAGAGAAGACAGCGCATATATTGTGGTCGGAGGACTTACAGGCCTTGGTTGGCTTATAGTCAAATATCTTGCCAGGAGGAAAGCAGGCACCATTATTACTATTTCGAGGCGTTGTCTTACTAGTGAGACTCAGCAACGTTTTCTCAACATAAAACATATCCATGGTGTAAATATTTTACACAGGGAAGTTGACATAACAAACTTAAATGACCTTACAAGAACCATACGATGTCTACAGCAAGATCTAGCAGGCCTGTCAATTCGAGGCGTTTTCCAAGGAGCAGGAGTACTAAAAGACAGAACGGTGATTAAGATGACCCAAGAGGAATTCCAGATACCACTTCTAGCCAAGATTCTTGGAACATGGAATCTGCATCATGTAACAAAGCATATGGAGCTTGATATATTCTTAATGCATTCGAGCATAGCTTCTGTGTTTGGAAACTACAGCCAAACAAATTATGCAGCAGCCAATGCATTTCTAGACAGCTTTGCTCATTACAGAAGGTCGATAGGTCTTCCTGGACAGACGATCAATTGGGGTGCCTTAGACGTGGGAATGGGTTCTGACGCTGTACTTCAAGAGATATTTAGCCACAAAGGAACTAAAGTATTGTCTGAAAAACAAATTCAAAATTGCCTTAGTCAAATGCTTATTTCAGACAGAACGCAGGGGCTTTTTGCTGATATTGATATTAAAGAGATATTTACTTTCAACAACCTTCAATGGAAAGGTTCAAAATACGCAAGAATTGTCCCCGAAGAAGAAGTAGAAAAAGAAGAAATGAGAAAAGTCAAACATGTGTTAAATGACAATACAGCAACTGCTCAAAATATGATAGATCTCGTAAAACAAATATCCGCAAACGTTTTACTTGTAGATGTTTCGGAGTTAATTGAAACAAGCTCATTAGTGCATTTTGGAGTCGACTCTCAAAACGCTATTGAAATCATCAACACAATATTTTCTATCACGAACGTGAGGATTCCTCTGATTAAGTTGTTGTCAGGTGGAATTACAATCAGTGACTTAGGGTTATTTCTTAAAGAGAGAATGGAATTCGAGAGCATGGCTGGAAAAATGAATGCAGGTGGTGAACATTTCTATCAGGATTTTACCACCAGAAAAAAATTTGAATACATTAAACAAACAAATTCAGTCCTTGTCTTCTCGTATGAAATATCTACAGATATGAATAAACCAGAACTGTGGAAAAAGATTTTGCAATTAATGATAAGAATTAACCCCGGTGTTCGATGTGTGGACAATGAAAGTTATACAAATACTCGTACCTCTCAGACGATCACAGATATAGAGGACTTTACACTTCCATTTAAATGTGTTGAGGAAGAACAATTTTCATCCCAAATGATTGACTGTAGAGATAAAGCAATATCTGTTGCTTATATAAATATGAAAAACAAAGGTATCATTCATATTTTTTGCAATCGTACACATTTTGATGTTTTTTGCGGAAGAATCCTTTCTCTTGATTTACAAAACATTTCGGAGTATGTTATCGCTAACCAAAGGGTCCCAGAGTGGATTAACAAGACACATTTTGACGTAGTTTCACTTGGTTCCAGTAAACTGCATGCTGTTGCAAACAGGTGCATAATGTACATGAAAAACCATTTGCTATTGTGCCAAAAACCTGCAAGCTTAAAACTGATTGATCCTTCTCTTTTAGAAATTCAAAATAATAAAGTTAGTAAAATCAACATACCAATCATGGATATCAGCGGCCTTCAAGATCTTGCATCCAAAAATAGTTGGACAATTAGCAGCATAGTAGCAAGTGCTTTCCAGATCATTTTGAACCAAGTCACAAACGAAGATAGAATACCAGTTATGATGGAGGTTGATGTGCGAGCGGCAATTTCTGAGTGTAGTAACCAAATGGCAGCTTGCTCCAATTTCATACCGATTATGTCACCAGACATGTCTATTGCTAGTTTAACAATTCAGCAAATTGTAAACGAAATCAACAGAACTATGAAAGATATCATTCCTTACAGCATATTCCCGTATGCTTTCACTGAAGAACTTCCGGAATTTAAAAATGACGTGCATAAATGTCATTCTTTTCTGTTTGATACAGAAAGTGGAGATCACCAGTACATCAAAATGAAATCGACTTCCTTAGAAAGGCACGCAGATTTTGAAACTTTGCTGTATGCATTACATAGCTCGACAAAAGGTACTCTATCCTTAGAGTTTCATTTTTGTCAAAAGCGGGTTTCTAAAGATTTGGCAGTTATCCTATGCGATTATCTTTGGCGCTTTCTGCAGGAACTACCAAAGACTTGCACTAAACCATTGTTGTATTTACAATCACCTGAATCGTTGTTGGAAGGAGGATCAGTGCTGTTACCACCGGGTGAGTTTTCTTCAGTCATTGACATTATATATTTTTTAAGGAACGAATAACATTTATTTCAGTTTTCAAACTTTTTTCCTCTTACTTTTAGGATTATATTTTATTTTAACGAAATTCTTTATGTATGTAGGTTATATAACAATTTTACTAGGCAAACATTAGATATATTTAGCTTTTTCTTTCTGTTAGGGCCATTTGTTTTACGAACACTCAACGACAATATCCAGCCTGTGCTTCTATATGTTCAGAATGGATCCCCTCTTACTCTCACGTGGAGATCAAACACAACTCACAAAACGAAGCTCTCCGAATTCAAACATGTAGACTTCATCCGATCAAAAGGTATGTCAGACTTGATATTTATTTTGCATACTGAATCTAACCTTTTAACTTAATTGTATTTTGTTTAGAACATTTGAGTTTCTTATTTTAACTTTAACTTTTTTGAACAATGTTATTATCAAAATTCGGTGGACATGCAGAATCACTGATTTTCCTCAGTAATCAATTGATTCATTTGATATTTATATTAAGGTAAATAAACATGCATAAATATATTAAATGGTTCCTATAGTGACTAGTCTCCATGGTAATAAAAGCAAAATATTGAAAAATGACTATTCTAATATTATTTAAGACAAGTGATTTTAAAATTTGTTGAGGAAGTGGTTTTGTTTAGGTTTTTGTTTTGTTTTCATTTTTTGGAGGGGTTGTTGTTGTTGTTGTTGTTTTGTTGTTTTTTAAGGGGTATACATGTAAAGGAAATACTCATTTTTCGCACTTTGAACAGTTTTAAAAGATACTACAACAGCGATTTCCTCAAATTGTAATAAAGTTGAAAAATCTAACTTTGAAATTATCACAATGTGGCACTAATACCCTTCCGTATAGAAGAAAGTTATAATACCAAATACTTTGTTTAGTGTTGTTTTCACCGAGGCCGGGTTAGGAGTTAGAATTATAGAAATATATATAAAAGTATTGCTTATATAGCGAATAACGGATAGCTTTTCATGTGTAAAATCTTTATAAGATCAAGCAAGTATGCG
The DNA here is from genome assembly GCA_020458035.1 of Magallana ariakensis. Classification (NCBI taxonomy): domain Eukaryota; kingdom Metazoa; phylum Mollusca; class Bivalvia; order Ostreida; family Ostreidae; genus Magallana; species Magallana ariakensis. Next base: position 2,794,431 of record CM035816.1, on the reverse strand, counting down.
CATGTTTCAAATGTATTTATAAAATACAACTTAAGTTAGAAGGGTTAGAAAGTGCATCTTTTTTTATGGGGTATGGGATGACAGGGGTACAAGGTGTAAGGTTGTAAATAAGAAAATTCAAAAGCACACACTTCTTAATACTGAAGTAAAATTTATGTTAGTGCACAGATAAAATAGGTTAAGTCGCTGTTGACTTGTAATCAGCTAAACAAAATAGGCTGACACTGTACAGGGACTATGGCTGTGCTACACTTGCACTTTTAGTTTCCTTTTTTGCATTAGGCTGGATAGCCTGTAAATGATTCCAATGATTCCAAACACTGTCACCAGCTACCTAATTAAAGTTATAGTAAGAGTTCCTAACTGATGTGGCACCTGGGCCCCTTGTTGCTTATCTTTTTACTTTGTGACCATGGCAACAGGTGTCAATATATTCTTAAAAAGATTTAATAAAAATTTCTATTGTAATAAAAACGCCGAGAAAAAAGTTATTAGAAATAGTCAACAGTCATCATGAAATGTTTTTCCTCAACAATGATTTGAAAATTAGTCATATAGGTTATGTATAAATTTACAATTTATAGTGTTTATAGTGTACGTAAGATGCAATTACATGCTTTATTACTTTAAATAAAGTTATTAGGATTTGCCGTTTTTCTTCCTCTAGTCTACGTTGTCAGGGAGATCTGTGCTCTTTGCTAAAATAAAAAATAAAACTATGGCGTCTTGCTATTGTTACATCAAAGTGCAACCATGTATGAAATATAAATAAAAGTGGTGGTTATGCGTGCCAGCTCTCTATAAAATTTTGTTTTTACAAGCGCACTGATGAAAAAGTTTTCCGGTCAATTTTTCCTTTGATACGGTGATCAAAAGATAAATTATTAAATTCATTTCTTATCATTTAACAGAAAGTCTCAAATACGAAGCAGACCAGCTTAAAACAAAATGAAATAGCCTTTTTTGCAAAATCAATAGACGCCAATGCGAAACAAACAATCACCGATACAAAACCAACACTCATGCACTGAATCAACGCTAAATCATATATCATAATGTTAATGTGACAAAAAAAAACAAATAATGAATGATTCTCAGTAAAATAATAATAAAAATTAAAAGAAAATGAATTTGAAAATGAATATGTATTTCTTTTTAATGTTTTTATCTAATATTTTGGTTCTAGATTATTATGAATTGCAACTACAATACATTCACGAACAAAATCCAGTGACGTTTCGGACACCGGACTTTAACGTCTGCAAGAAGTGGTCGGATTTCCTAAGGAGTCATTTGCCGTCCCACGGGTCTGACCAATTCACGAGAGATCTACAAATAGAGAAATGTGTTGTCGAAAGCACGTACCTGTAATCTGATTAGAAAAGCTATCTATATATATGTTCAAAAAATATTTTAGACGATTTCACCTTGTGAACTGCGAATATCAATCATGATGTCAGTGACGAAAATTTGATGTTGATTTTTGCGTAATTGTTTGTTTTCCTCTTTAATTTTGTAATACGAAAAAGGAAGATTTGCAAATGCCATACGATTTAAAATGTCCGGAACAAGGTGCCTGCCGGTATGGTTCCTCTTTGTCCTACTTAAATTTTGTCACATGTAGGGGATGTCATCAAAAAAAATATTTGTTTTAACTAAATGAGGAAAATAAACAATTAGACAGAGCCATGGAAAACTATTTCATAATTTTTTTAAGTCAATATCTAGTAATAAAAAAAAATAGCGTACAGTGTTTCTTAAATTACATAAACAACTTTTGTTTAATGTTGCTTCATAAAAACAGCTTGGTTTAATACGATTTATCAGAGCTGGGTTAAATATTAACTTTAATTTTATTGAATAAATAATTATTACAGATTAAAAGATAAAAACGACGAAACATTGTGGTATCTTCTTTTATTTAGAATGAAATATGAAGAAAATTACTTACAAATTAATTTAATAGTACAAAAATCTGGGAGAAAGCGTTCTTGTTAGAGAAAGGATAATGTTTAAAACTCTCTGCAATAGACTTTCTTTGAACAGCTATATAATGCGTGCAATATATATGGACAAAGCGAATTGGTCCGTTGTTCTTTGAAAAATCATTAAGTACAAGAAAAATATATCGAATCAAAAATGATGTCATAATATTTGAAAATATTGACGTCATAATTGATTCGGTTTATTTTTCCCTACTACACTATTTTTTTCATACTTCATTAAAAATGACACTTCAAACTGGATTTTTCATCGTATTGTTACCAAAACGAACCTTGTCATAGAATGCTAGTTTGAAGCATCATTAAAAATGTTTTATCTGCAATTTCATACACTTGTTGGCACCTTTTTTTTTTTTACTAGATATTGAACTTAAGCTAAAACTAAACTGTACATATGCATTATGTACATACTTTATACAATTACTTTTTAATGTACATTTGTACATGATGCGCTTAAACACAGAACTGTTGTTTTTAAAAGCCCTATAAAATTTAAATATAAAAATTCATATTTAAGATTTATATATAAAATCTATCTTTTATGATAGTTAGTAAGAAACTATTTTTTTTAAATGTACAATTTTTATCATTTGTAATATTTTATATATATATATATATATATATATATATGTGTGTGTGTGTGTGTGTGTGTGTGTGTGTGTGTGTGTGTGTGTGTGTGTGTGTGTGTGTGTGTGTGTGTGTGCGCGCGCGTGCGTGCGTGCGTGCGTGCGTGCGTGCGAGTGCCTTTTTGCTCTTTGACTTAAACTTACAGCTTTCTTTATGTTTTTTTTTTTGACGTCACAATGAAAAAATAAGGCGGAACTACGTATAAACATTTGTATATAACTGTATAACTGCGTGAAAAGCCAAAAATGGCAAAACAATTGCAGTTATGGCTATTGTATTATTATTACATTTGGATTTGTACTTTTTCATTTTTTTTCAAACTGTACTGGTTCTAAATATCATTGGCTATTGAGATAGATAGATAGATAGATAGATAGATAGATAGATAGATAGATAGATAGATAGATAGATAGATAGATAGATAGATAGATAAACTTATATGACACTGATTATTTTTATCATCTAGGGAAACGCTATTTAATACATTTTCGTCGTGTTTCAGTAATTTACAGTGTACTTGTATGATATGTGATTTTAACTTATGTGTATCTTGTACACATGAGTCATAAACAGAGGTTGATATTATTTAATTTAATTAATATTTGCTTTCTCGAACATTTTAAAATAGTGTATGCTTATTTTTCAACCCTTTGTCGATTGAAAATAAAGATCGTTAAGGCGAGTTGAATAAAGCAAATGTAATATTACAAAATGAAAAATATTCTTTTTTCTCACTCAATTTTATTTCTATGTAGATTTTGAGACTCTCCCTAATAAATTGGTGGTTTTTTGGCCTTATCAATGATACATTTCAAAGTTAAGCGGTCATTGTATCTTATTCATTTTCAATTTTAAATATAAATGTTTCAACGTGAACTATCATTAACAGACCTTTATTAAATTGTTTCCGTTATTTATAAATTCTTCTTCTGCTTCAACAATTTATTGAATGCATTGTATACTTAATAAGTCAAATATATTATTAAGCTCAAATTTCGGATGTTCTTTGATTTGAATTGACTTAACAAGAAACAGTTGTAAGAGTTGACTTTTAGAACCCGGATCACAAACTGGAAGTTAAATGTGATGAATAATGCTACTAACTGTTGTTGAAACATATAATTTGAAGAAATTGTTTCGATTACTTTGTAAAGAAAAAATAAATCATGCTTGACTATAGATGAAAAAAAAATCTTTAATATGAGGAAGTTCTGCATTAATTATTTTATATTTGAGAGACGATTAAGAAATATCAAATAGAAATGTAAAACGCAAGTTAACGTTTGTAATATGTACGTACATGTATGTTTTTATATACTCTTAATCATCCTTTTTGTAACCTAAATTTTGTATTAATGATTCATATTATATATATGATTTAGAACAAACAAAAGGTCTTAAATGAACAATTATTTGTTTTCTTTTAATATTTTCGAGGTTAACAAAAACCTGTTCATAATATGATAGACAACGTAACTTGTATTGATTTTAATTTGGATTGAAACCTTCAAATACAGTTATTTAATGTACGGAACATTGACATTACTATTAATTCAGGCAACTTTTAATTTTGCCCGAAAAGTAACTTTTTGATGCTTTTTTATACTCATGGGTATCGTATGTTACATCACGTATGTCACTTTTGATTTTTTTTAATTGAAATAAAGAATATCATTTTAATTTTTGTTATAAACATTATTTCTTGCCTACCCAACCAATGACTGGTCTCAGGTGTTACACTATCATTCTGCAATATGAAATATTTTACCAAATCTTAACAATAGATAAGGAGGGTTCTATTAACTCTTCATTAATTCATATAAATTTCAACAACAACAAAACCATTCTAATAAATGCTTTAACTGTATGTGTAAATAGACAGGTCTGGCGACATAACATTTGCTGTTAAAATAAATATTTCCAATCACTCTTTATTTCATTGGATTATAAATACTGAATAATTAAATTAGAGATTTATAAATTCCTGTGGGGAAATAGTTTTTCACACAAGAAAAACAATTTTCCTAAAGGATGTTTATAGTTCCCTACTGGAATATCAGAAATTCCCACAGTAATTTAAACTCCCTAAAGCAGTCCCATTTTTTACTTGATCCATATCTTAATGAACATGGGCTCTTGTGTATTGGGGACCGGCAGGAACGTTCACACGTTAATGTCATGTTTAAAAACCCTGTTATCCTTCCAGACAGGCGTTGTATTACTACCTTGATTGCTCGCTTCAAAACATTTCTTGTAAAAAACGATAATTTCTAATCATTTAATGGTTAAATGAAATACACTCTGACCCAAATACGCAAAATCATGTACAAAATAATTGTTCTCTCCTTTCTTAGGACGTGATACGTTAAGAGAATGTAATGATTTATATTCACTTCAAGAAATAAAGGGTAAACATATATTTACATGTAGCAATACATTTTTACAATATGACTTATATGTAGTTCTTGTCCAAGCAGAGCATCTAAATTAGAAAACTGTATACTAGTATAAAGTCAAGAAAATTATTTGTGGTTTTCAGAAAAATCGGATAACTTACAATTGATGTGAAGTAGGTTTAGCAAGATGTAATCTGTGGGTATAAATGATAAAACATGTACTTGTAAACATATCGATTTCTCTTGTTTTCATCGTAATTATGTAATTATAGTCCAGAATCAATTGTAATGTTAAAACGTTTAAAACCACAGAATTATTTAGGCAGATGCAGCACATGGTTTTTTCAACTTTAATTAAACTTTATATAACACTGACGTGTGATCAAAGAACAGTAACTCTCGTTTATAAAAAAAAAAAGAAAAAGAAATTCTTTCAATCCAATGAAATTTTGTAGTAAAATTAATAACTCATCATCATATCTAATATTAGCAAACCAAAGTGCATTAAGGAGCAAAGGTACATGGGTGTATAAATTGGAAAAACATTTAATTGAAAAGATAGCTCTTGATGTGCATTATCCATGATATTTTCTACTTAAATCGTTTAAATATGGATAATTTCGTCGAATGAATTAAATCTCTTCCCATTTATTGTATGCAGCCATTAAATCTAACCTTCGTTTCGTTTGTATTTATACATTGATAACTTAAAACCCTACATGTTTGTGACATCATCTGGTAACAACTTTCCGGGGCACAGTAACAGAGCTTACATTGTACGCATTAGCATGGATCTTCAATAAATACAGAATAATTATTGTGCCGAAACAAGATTAAGGTTCAATGCGATTTTAAACGATGAATATTTAGTATGTTAATTTCAACTTGCACAAGTAATACTTCAAATACTCGACTTTTAGTTACTATGGAAGCGTTAAACTTCGTGGGTTAAATTTTTGTAAATTGATAAGTTAGATAATTGGGGATCTAATTGTGGATTTACTCGTTTGATTGAAAAAAATATTTAATTAAGATTTCTGATTTGTTAAGGGTGTAAATTCATTAAAACGGGGACTCATGAAATCCACAAAATATGAACCACTATGGATTCTATTTATTTTAAATACATGCCATTGGTAATTTATGAGTATGTACGTTTTAATTCATTCTCTAAAGTATTGTACATTTCTATTCAATAGGTTTTCAACGTTAGCAGTTGCTTATTGTACAAACAAAAATACATGATGTGTAATTTTGTATCTGAATTTATATCCAGTCTGTTATTGACAATGTAAAGAGAAAACGCCTAGAGCTGAATTCCATTTTTACAGAATTTTTTTCTGATTCCTTTGTAATGGAACATTCTACACTCAAACTCTGCGTTTGGAACCTGTGTTAGCCCTATATAACTAGTCACTCGCTCTGATACCGCGTTATTTTTCATAATTTCAGCAGCCACAAAGCCATCCCGTTCAATCAAGGTTCTAGCGAGAGTCGACGTTAGAAATTTAGCCACGCCTCTCCCACGATGGTCTACCTCAACAAATAAATGTCCCATAATTCCGTCAATGTTTTGAACGGCATATCCGGCTAGTCTCCCGGAAGCTTTGTGATACACGGCATACCCCGGAACTCCCCAGCTATGTTCGTCCAACTTCATCTGGCTGATGCCTTTTGGGGTAAAGTTCCAGAGCTCTTCCATTCTGTTAGTAACGTTCTTATTTATCCCACCAACATAGAAATCCTCAGGAACATCACTAAAATGAAAAAATCGTCTTCTTTTCTCAGTGAAGCAGTCGATGTATCATTTTGAAACTATACACGCTATAATGTGCGTCAATTTTGAATGACAGTGAAAATGCATGTTTTTGTTTACTTATAAAAGTTATCTATTTTCTGTAAATTACAGTGGTTAATTCCTTTGATAAAGAAGTCTAATTGTTTATTTTCCTGACATGAAAGTAATGCCTTTTCATGAATATTGATGAAGAAAGAGCAAAACCGACCTATTGCGCATGTCCGCGGGAAATCATGTAGCCGTTATTGTTTGCCTAATTACATATCCGTCTCGATTTCATATACAGTTTTAACATTGCAGTTGTTACTTCGAAATATATACATGTATTATGAGTGTAATACGTTTGTCATTCACGGTACCATTATTTTTTTATGTTTAAATAGAATAACACTCACAGAACTAAAAATAGCCCTTAGTGGAAAACACATAAGCCTACGTCATTGTTCAAGGGAAGTACATGTATATACATGAACATGCTCACACGATTTGGTTCTTGCTTTCTTTAATTCGTACTCGTATATAAGACAAATTTATGCTTTACTGAAAAAATTACCTTTCCTTCGTGAAACTACAGCAATTATGAAGGTGTTGACCCCAACAAAGTTTTGTATGATAGTCTAAAATTAGCTGTCGATATCACGTGGTAGATTAATGATAAAGGCATTACTTTCTTGGCAGGAAAATAAATATAGGATCTCTCGTGATTTGCGATGGTATATGATTTTTATCCAACACGTTGTGTGTTTTCTATCCCCGAGCCTTGGCGAGTTGGATAACAATCATATACCATCGCAAATCATGAGAGATTCTTTTTATCACATGTTTTACCACAAGTTAAACCTCAATCTTTTGTTAAACCTCAATATTTCTGTTAACATTAAAATTGTGAGCCGCAAAACACATTCACTACAAGACATCAAGAACGTTCGTTGAGGATTAACAAACAAGCATTTCATTTTCTGGAATATTTTTATCAATTTATAAAAACAAAATAAAACAGCATTAAATGCTTCACATTAAAACTCGACGCTTTTCAACTGAATTATTTTGTTACTTTTTCATTCTACGTCAATTATCTGCCTAAAGCACAGGCACCTGACGTCAGGTGCCTATGGCCTAAGCTACGTAATGTTTAATTATGACGTCACGTGGCGTAAGAACACACAGTGGAATATCAAAAATTTATCCCATGAGTGATATCCACCGTATATTGAGATAAACATGTGATAAATATTTTTTATTGTTTAAAATTTGATACCTTTAATATGTTTTACGGTGCGACCGTTGGGGCGAGCGCAACATGTGATCAAACAATGAATTATGATAAATCAATAAAAATAAAATTAACAACGTAAATAAATTTGATTGCAAAAAATATAAAACATATATTTTTTCAGTAAATTTCCATTATCCATAGTTTATAAGATTTCTTATGTTATAAGATTTGTTATTTATGTATTTATAAGTAGAACAATAGTTTAATCTCAGATGAGATAAAATGTTGTTGAATAATAAAGATTTTAATATAAATGTTCATTGCACTGTATCTCCTCTTTTAAAGTGATTGTAACGTCAGTTCATCCCCTTTTTCGAGGTCGACATTTTTTCTTATTAATTATTATCATTTTTTAATTTACGCTTAAAAATATTTGCTTATCATATTAAAGGAACATGGAGTTGCCCCATCCACTTGGGATTGGGAGCATGTAATAAATGAATGTGTCACAGGGGCAGATGAACAGAAGCTGTGATCTCGCGAGATTTACATGTAATGCGAAAACCGTTTCCGACTACCTTATATTTTCCCGAGTTAGTTATACTTATAAATATATATAAATTAACGAGTAAAAAGCACAATATTATGAATAAATACAAATAAAAAAATTAAATAATTAATTGCAGAATGAAAGAAATTGTTACCATTTATTAATCGCTCGGAAACCAATGTAAACAATAAATTCGAACTACACATACAAACAATAAGTTTTTAAAATTATCGTTGATTCAAACATAGGTAATTCATAATTCAATTTTATATTGTTAACTTGAGTCAATCAGAGGAATAAATGGTGTAAAATAAATGTTGAAAATGTTCAGGATATTTGGGTCAGTGCATGCTTGTTTATCATCAGCTGAAGGTCGGCATGGTTTTGCAATTTTGTCTGTTAACAAATATTTTCTGCTAGCATAATAAGTCTGCTTAATGTTTTAGCACTTATTGATATATAATCCTAGAAAAATATGATTTATTTGAGCCTACATGAAATATCTACTATTATAATATCATATATATGGATACCGCCGTGTTTCACATTGTGTTTCATAGTCAATAGTTTTTACAAATTTCTTTCTATAAATGCGATGTCAGATTACAACAAATACTTGGGTATATTTTTTAACCTTGTTATATCGTCATGTAAAATTTATTTTTACTCCAAATCAACCTATTAACGCACAAATTAAAATAATATGCTCATGAAAGTGATTCATTTGAACATAAATCTCTGTTGTATTCATAAAATCTATACCTATAAATTAAGGCATTTTGCCAATAAACTTCGAAATGCCTGCACCCGAGTAACTGCTCACACCTTTGGCATTTCAACATGTGTGAGTTGATGTCCGTAAACTATAATTGAATTTTAGCTGATAAGTAATTATTGTAAGATAAATTAAAAACCTACTTTCATTTTCGATAAACCCGCCCTAAATAGCAAATATGTGAGTAAGGTGGTAGACACGCTTTGGCGGATCCAAGTCAGTGGGAGTTTGCATCAAAAAATATACTTACAATGAAATAATATTGAATGATTATGTAAAGAGTGAATATATATCCTGGGAACCTATTTCGGGTATACATAAGAATTGAGATTTGACAAATGTTGAATGAATAAAATGAGCCAATTCGTTTCTTGAATGTGCGATTTTTGTTTTGATGAATAGAACTTTCCAGAACGGGGTAACCAAGAACGCGGTTTGGCTAATTAACGTCATGTTGGAGAATGTAGGATGAGTCACCATGCTTTGTGGGCAGATCGGACATCTGGTTAATAAATAAAATGGGCCAATGGACGCGATTTTATTTTTGATGGAAAGAACGTTACAGAACGGGATGCCAAAATATGGGGTTGACTAATTAACACTATGGCGAAAAGTGCGTACACGTTTTTAAATAACATATACATTTTTTATACCACGACAGATTTGTAGTAAACCTTATAAATTAATTTGTTGACAGTGTTTTATCTAAATTTCTTATTTTGGGCAATAATAAGTGAAATTTGACATAAAGAACAAAGTTCTAAAAAGAGATACCACGCTCTATACACCCACTCTCTGGTTTGAAATAAGATAATAGTCTATTTTTTTCCAGTCAGCTGCAACAAAAAGAATTAAGGCCATGTACATGTTCATGTGTATATACTCCATTTCAGCTTAGATTTTCATCCCTGTCCTCTCCTCTAAATTTTCAGCCACGCAGTTGCTTTTTTATTTCAATTTTATAGAATATTTTAATAAAAGCAATTAAGAAAAAGTTCGGACACAATTCATAGAAAAATGAACAAAAAAACCTGGTTCAACATATTAAGCATTGTATTATAATATAATATGTGAATATAATATAATATGTGAATTATTGTTAATCCCCGCGCCTGCGCGGGATATCATCTAGTGTTATTTATGTCTCTGCTCTAACTCAGTGCATTTGATATGAAAAATCCCTAGAGTTCCGAATGTCTACATGGTGTGTAAATTTGAAGCGAGTAAAAAAGTGTTGAATTCTTCATTAATATGAATTAAATTTTTAGATGAAACGTATTTACAGCATCAAAATGGTTTGTTATGAATAATTTGACTGTTATTTTCAATAAAGCTTCATTAATTTTCTTAAAATCGGAGCGATTCTGCAGTTTTTTGCTACATTACGGGTATATGGGAGGCATTTTAACTGTGTTGAAGGCCTGTCCCGAGATACAGTTAGATTATTCTATTAGAATAATATTAGATTATTCCGATGTCATATGCAATGTCAACCCGTGCACGCACGGGTCAAAGTCTAGTAATCTAAATTTAAAGTATTCGGTACATTGTGTGGTACTTTCGTAGGTACAGAGTGTTTTACAACCTTTAATTTATAGAGGAAACACTAAACTTTACTCAATATTTCCGAAAATAATATTCAAAGAAGCACAAAATCATATCAGCTGATCGGAAAGGGACGCAACTCGTTGTCTAGGGTGTTGACTCCATAACTGCTTTCTCAGACGTCCGCTCTTCGGCTATATAAACGTGACACTCGAGCAGTGTAGTCATTTAGAGAAGCTGCCACTACGCGAGCACTTGTTCTTGGGCACAGCTTTATCTGGCGACTGAGAGACTGGATGAGGGTAAACGGCAGAGAGATGAGGCATGGCAACCTGGATGTCCAGCCTAAATGCAACATTTGTCCATGAATTAAATGAGACCCATTGGTTAGTATTGTAATAAATATAGGCAGTGTAACTCTAACAAATGCTTTCCTGGAATTAAAATCTTAGGAAGCTCATATTTGTGGGTATATCTATGTGCTTCATTGTTATAATCAATAAAACAGGTACATGTAGTTTTAACCTCAACATTTGCACTCCTTGTACAAAGGTCTCATTAAACCATTAGCCTTACCATGATATACTTTTGCAGTATGACATGTATACTGAGCAAACTGACTGTGCATGTATAAATGATTATCTGAGTAAAAGAATTTGGGTTTTCAAACAAAACTACACCCTCGTATAATTTTATATCATATATACACATATAAACAATGAATTAAATGCTTTCTATGGTGATATGATTTGAACACATTTTATTATGCAAATATATATAATATTTGAGAGTGAAACATCAGTACCATTATTCCCATATTCAATAATAGGGTGAGGAGTATTTTTCCTAGAGAAGTTTAAGTTTAAAGTTTTCTTCAGATTAAAATCATCCAACCATTGTTTGGACCACTTATCTAACTTTTCCCTTGTTAGAGAATCTGCTGCCTCAACAGTATCCTGATCTACGATAACATAGAGAGATGTATCATCAGCAAAGAGGTGAACATTATTTATTAAGTCGAAGGAAATATCATTGATATATAAAAAATAGGAAGTGTCCTAGGACTGATCCCTGTGGAACACCTGAATTAGTTGAACCTAATGATTAAGTCAAACCATCTAGGACTACATTTGGTTTTCTGTGGTGATTTATGTGGGCTGTGAAGGTAGCGTTCATTGCAGAAACAAAAATAGCATGCATCTGTTTAACCGAGGTCCTTGTGAAATAGGTAAATGGAGGACACAACCGTTGTTGAATATTTTATTCCCTTTTATTGATGTGAATTAAAAACCAATCAGTAAATACACATAAATATTATATTTAGTTACCTGTAATAAATTCATATAATATTATGATTGTTTTCACAGGCATGAAATATGCATAATAAATTATCAGTGCTACAATATGGAAGAGTTATTCCCCTTGTCACAACATTTTACATGTATAAAACATTGAATCTTGACATGATATAAAGAAATATATAGTTTCATGCTCAGATTTATCATTATAATCATTGTTGATTATGTAAATACTCAATTACATATTATCCTAAAAATATAAAATTTATTAAATATTTAGTTAGGACAAAAAGGTACTACCTGTTTATGGAACAGAGTATTGTACAAGCTTTGATACACTCTCAGTTTTAAATGAGCCTGGATATTTCATTAAAAAAAACCCAGTCAGGTTCACAATTTATAATAATCTGTCTTTCTCAATCATAATTTTATAGAAAAGATATTTGCAAATGAAGGTGCAGTATTATGATGGTATTTAAATTAACCTTTATTTCAACTAGGAATCCCCAAGACCTACATGGCATGACAGATAGTATTTTCTATAAATCATACCTATTTATACATGTATATAACTTACATTTTTTAAATCCATTTCAAAATTATCATATTTAAAATGTAAGATAAACATCAAAATCTATCTTATTTGCCATGTAAGTTTCTGCCCTTTTATTGGTACTGATAACACCTATAGCCATTAATAGAATAACTATATATAAATTATATAGTTATATATATGTATAATAACTATATATAAAATTAAAGCTGGAAATGAAACAAATTGGTTTGTTTTCAACTACAAGGCTAGGTATATCTGTACCAAATACATGATAACCATACCTAGAATTAATTTTTTTTCATAAATATTTTATTGTACTTTTAATTTGTTTGAGCAAATATTAGATATGTGTGCTATTTTGGTTATCATGTGGTTAAATTGTTTATCCTGCAGTACCAGTACTTGATTTTATACATTTTATACATGCATCTCTTTGTCAAACTAAACTAAATGTAATGCAGGATAAACTATTACAAAATGCTGAAGTTTTTCTTTACACATTCAGCATTTCATAATTTTTATATCTAATTAACTGTCCGGGCTTCATCAGTTGGGAAACAGTTAATTATGCTAAAAACAAACACCAAACAAACAAACAAACAAACACCAAACACCACAAAACAACACAAAACTACATGTATGTAGTCCACATTGCTCATGAACTTAAAACAATCTACCTCCAGAAACATTGCAACAATATTTACTTTCCATATGAATTTTGTTGGTAAAAAGTGTGTCTTTGACATACACAGATGGGGAAGTCAATGATTGTGTGGATTTAACTTCACAATCTTTGCTTGTTGTTTTAACAGTGGAACATTTATAAGTGAATAGCAAAATTCACAGTTGTAGCTTGATATAGAATAATACAGGGATTGTAAGACATAGTGGAGCACATGGCTCAGTGGTTATGGGCATTAGGCCATGTGTCCATTAACTGAAAGGTCGCTGGTTCAAACCCTGCTGTGGTCACTTAATGTTGTGTGTTGTGCACTTAGACAAGGCACCTTATCTACATTGTCTCAGTCCACCCAGCTGAAATTGGGTACCGGCTTATGCCGGGGGCCAACCTGCAATTTTTCCCATGGCAATGTGAAAGTCAGTTATTAAGCAGTTTCTTAGCCTTAACAGTTAAACCACCTTTACAGTTAATAAACAGTTTCTAAACCTTCTCTGCACTCCTTAGGGGCATGCTGGAACCACAATAAACCCTTTAATAAAATCAGCAGTTTTATAAGCCTTAACAGTTGATAGGCAGTTTTTGATAGTTCATAAGCAGTTATTTTGGAAAGATTTTTTCATTCCTTAACTACTTATGTACTGCTTTATAAACTATCAATTAAGCTACTGCTTATTTACTGCTTCATTAACTCCTAGTCAACTGTTTATGAACTAGCTGCTTACAAAACTGTCAAGCAGTCCCACATTTTCTGAATTTCATTGATCGAAATTTTTCACAGAAATACATTATTACACAAAGATGCAAGTACATTGTACTAATTATTTCCCAATAAAACTGGGTCAATTTAAAGCCAACTTGAATCTACACTGCATGTTGATACTGCATGCATGTAACTTGCTTTTAACATATATAGTCATAAATAACTAATTATGACCTACTTTGCTAGCTGTTCTGAAGATGTTGTGATTTAAAATGTTTTCATGTTACTCTGATATTAACATTTGATTGACCATAGTGGTCCCACGTACTCTACACTAAGGATCAATTCCCTTTCACAACTCCATTGCCTTAATGTATATCAGATCTTATATAATTTAAGTGATATAACCATGCAGGCCAATAAAACTGTTCACTGAAAATTTATTTGAAATATTTTACCTTAAGAGTAATATCTGTAAAAAATATATCCACAGAACATATTAAATTCCATAGATTCACTTGAGTTTGCCCAGACACAACATTTTCTGTCTGAATATCACATGCACTCTTAACTGCCCGGGACCTCATGGTACTGATTATAACATTCAAAATTTGCAACCCAACTTCCTGTTATCTCTGATCTTGATTCTGAGTGGTCAGTTTATCTGGCAGCGACCAGTGACCCAAATTGGTAACTGGGTTGAAAATGAATTCTAGAATCATGCAAGTCCCCTGTGAGGTGTGTTTTAATTAAGCTATAACTGCTTATATATTGCAAAGACTGCTAAGCAAACTGCTCAGAATAACTGCTTATACTTTTACCATTAAGCAGTTTTGACCTGCCACAAAAATCCTTACTGCTTGGAACTGCTTAAAAACTGCCAAATAATTTGAAAAACTGCTTAAGAACTGCCTATCTACTGCTAAAATAGGCAGTTCACTTTGCCATGGGAATGGACTGGTTCCCATCCAGGGGGAGTCAATGACTCTCATCTGCTTAGCATCATAGAAACCGGAGATAAGCACTGGCCCTATGCGCCTTCATAGTATGGAGAAGGATTTAACTTTTTAAATTTAAGACATTTATAACTGCAGATAGTAATAGTACAGAGCAAGGCAGATATTATCAATAAACAAGAAGCCCATGGGCCACATCGCTCACCTGAGCAACAACAGACATAATAAAATCAGCTTTATGGAGTCATATACAAAATATCTGAACAATGTCGTATAATAGATCCTGTATAAAAAAAAATTCCCCTGCATATTCTTATGTTTATCATTGAGCCCCTTTGTAACAGGATGATTTTACAGTCATATCACATATTGAGCATTGCAGTTCTCGAGAAGATGATCAGACTTAAACAACTGTTTATATATGGATTATAAACCTACATCAAACTTTGAACCCCTTGTGAGGTCTAAGAATTGTCCAGGGACCAGAGTCTAAACAATTCTAAAGAATCAACAATATGTCAAAATGCTTGCATATAAGTAAAACCATATATAAAAACATTTGAGTTTTTGTGAACAATTTAAATGTTTTCCTTTGTAAGATTGGACCCCCCCCCCCCATGTGGCCCAACCCTACTTCTAAAGAATATGATTTTGACAAATGTTAATCAAGATTATTTAAAGACTGAACTGACTAAAGTTAGAGCTCTTCTAGACAATTTGTGTTTTAAAAGATCTTTCCCTATATATTCCTATGTAAAAATTTGACACCTCCCCTTCCAATTGTGGCCCCACCCTACCCCCAGGAATAATGATTTGAACAACCTACCTCTTCCCTACCTGAGGATGCTTCCACACAAGTTGCAGATTTTCTGCCCAATCGGTTTCTGAGAAGAAGATTTTTAAAGAGTTTTCTCTATATATTCAAATATGAAAATTAGACCCCCCCCCCTCCCCCACTGTGGCCCCACCCTATCCCTCGGGACCATGATTTTATCCAACTTGAATCTACCGAGAAGATTTTTAAAGATTTTTCTCTATATATTCCTAGGTAAAAATTCGACCCCCTCCATTGTGGCCCCACCCTACCCCTGGGGATCATGTTCAGGCCCCACCCTACCCCTGGGGATCATGATTTGAACAAACTTGAATCTACACTACCTGAGGATGCTTCCACACAAGTTACAGCTTTTCTGGCTGATCAGTTTCAGAGAAGAAGATTTTTAAAGATTTACTCTATATATTCCTATGTAAAAATTCGACCCCCCATTGTGGCCCCACCCTACCCCCGGGGGTCATGATTTAAACAAAATTGAATCTACGCTACCTGAGGATGCTTCCACACAAGTTACAGCTTTTCTGGCCGAATGGTTCTTGAGAAGAAGATTTAAAAAAAAAAAATTTTCAATGATTTTTAATTATCTCCCCTTGATAGAGGGCGTGGCTCTTCATTTTAACAAACTTGAATTCCCTTATGCTTTGTGCCAAGTTTGGTTGAAATCAGCCCAGTGGTTCTGGAGAAGAAGTTGAAAATGTAAAAAGTTTACGGACAGACAGACGGACGGACAGACAGACAGACGGACGCCGGACAAAAAGTGATCAGAAAAGCTCACTTGAGCTTTTAGCTCAGGTGAGCTAATAAATTTAAATCTAAGTATCTAATAATACATGTGAATTTATTTTAAAGATGTACATGTAGTCTCATAACTGCAATGGTTTGTGCATGCATCTAGATGTCACAAAATGCATTACTCAATCTGTGTGTACACACACAGTGAAGTTTTGAGAATACATAATTCAATAAAATAAATAATTCATTGCACAGACATGGTCAACAAATCTTGATCAGAAAAGCTCACTTTAGAATTAATCTAAGTGAGCCTACACAAAAAACATACCGTAATGTATTCCCTTTCTTTGCCATGGTAATCCTGAATCTCTCTATATATAGCTATGTACATTTGACCCCATCAAATTCCATTCTCTCCCTTTGCTCTCTCTCTCTCTTTCTCTTTCTCCTCTACCCTGCATTTGCTGTCTTAATCTTCGTCAAGTTCAAGTAGAGAATATGTAGCTTATGACACTGGCCTAAGGAAATACCTTTTTGCCATTGCCAGTCTACTACCGGACTGACTTAATGCCACAGCCACATATCTGCCTCTACCCTCACTCTCCATCAGGATCTGGATTTCCCTGGTCACCTATTAAATACAGTCTTTATTTAGTCTACATACTAGCTAGTTTATTTACATTTACATGGTTGTATATTTCATTAACAGCCGCATAATCATATTTTCAAAATTTTTCTCATTTAATTTATATTTTTCAACATAAATTTGTAAACATATGTATCAAAATGTATCACAATAATCACATGTACTTCTACAAAATTTCTCTATTGCATTTTTTAATTTCATAGTTTAACAATTAATCATGTCCCATGGCAAAGTGAACTCCCTATTTTAGCAGTATATAGGCAGTTCTTAGGCAGTTTTCAAATTATTTGGCAGTTTTAAAGCAGTTCCAAGCAGTAAGATTTTAGTGGCAGTTCATAACTGCTTTAGGTAAAAGTGTAAGCAGTTATTCTAAGCAGTTTTCTTAGCAGTCTTTGCAGTATAAGCAGTAATAGCTTAATACACACCTCACAGGGGACTTGCATACAGTATATTAGATACATAGTCAAATATGAATGGGTTAAATTTTTGCAGTTTATGGTATTTACAACAGATCTATTGACCTATTAATGGAAAAGTTATTAAAAATGATTATTACAACAATGGATATGGCATTTGCTCAGTATGTTACAGGTAAATTTACCATCAATATTGTCAAAAAGTCAAGAGAAGAGCAATATTTTATGGTTTGAGACATGCCACAGTATAGACCTGTCCTGATCCTGTGTAAGGTGTTACTTGCTGGCATTATGTAATTCCATATAATATATTGAAATATCAGATGCAAGTAAATAGTATGCCAAACAGTTCAAAGTCAAGGAAAATAACTGCTAATGAACTGCTTTTGAAACTGCTTAAGAACTGCTTAAGAACTGCTTGAGAACTGCTTATGAACTGGTAAGGTTAAGAAAACTGTTTATTTTTACTATGTGAGTATGAAATTAAAAGCAGTTCAGTTGGCAAAACAAGAAGGGTTAGGAAACTGCCTAAATGATGCAAACTGTTAAGGTTAAGGAACTGCTTGATAACTGCCTTCCACTTTGCCATGGGAGTCGTACCATTAGTGGAAAATATGATTTGTTGAGGCTTTCCATCTTTGATGACAGTGATCTTTTTGCCTAACATAGATGGTGGTATTCTCATCCAAGATGGTTGACCCAGTCCGCCCTGGCCAATACTTTGTAATAAAATCAATAAACATACCTAAGCTCAACAACATCAAATTCAATAACTTCAACATACAGTATTTATTGCATTTACTGGATTAGTTTTAATGTGATTATAAGTCATAGTGATTACAAATAATACTTAAAAAATTACATGTTACAAATCAATTTAACAAAGTAACTTACGAAAACACATTTTGTTCATCACTCCGAGACACTTGCAGTGGTTGTCCTTGGGGATGAACCAACCTGAGTGGAGGGTAGGGAGCAACAGAACCATGAGATGGTCCTGCTGCTGCCTCCTCTGTCTGTGTAGGCAGAGTATCCCCTTCATTCCTGTCATAATGAGATTCAATGGAAGTTAGCATTTGTTAATCAATTATTGCATTTAATACAAGTCTCATTTTTATTAAGCTTTTACAATACATGTATCTTTATATATTCTCTTATACAATTTCTCCATAGTTAACATATATTTAAAGTACATTGTATTTATTTGTGAATCTTCTGTGAATCTTCAACCAAAACAAAATCACCCCTATTATTGATTAGTATATAATTTAATTCTGTTTGTAACGCAGCATTTGATTGGATAGAATAAATTAGTTAAATTTTTATAACCAGTGGTTTGCACGTCACAAGACGCGTCACAATGCACCAATGGCAAAAACATACTAATCCGCTTGACGTTACGTTTGAATATTGAACAGATTAATATTATTTAAAATAAAACGCATTCGATTTGTACAGCATTTTACAGAAAATTAAATTAAAAGGAATGAACTCAATATCTACCCACGTTATACTTGTATAACCTAGGTTGGAGCAAATTCCACTTTTTTATAGTCCGCTTCACGAATTATAAAGCGTAAACTGCCCCAACCCAGGTTAAACTCGTATAACTTGGGTAGACATTGAGTTCATTTTTTAAATAATTTCAAATAAATATTTAAAAACCTTAGAAGTTTTTTCATGTCCTCTTCTGTTGGTCTCTTCAGAGGTGTTTTCCTCGGCCGTCCCCTTTTCTTTTCAGTTTTGTGAAACCTTGGTTGCAGTATATTATTTGCATTACCTGCAATTCTTTCGGTGGGATTTAGCTTCATGGGCTTTTCATCTTGAATGGTCATGCAAGCTTTATTTCCTGAAATTAAATTTCCTTAAGACTTAATTATTGTAGATAATCTATATTTTATGACTTGTGGATTTTTAACCTGATGACCGAGTTCATCGAGAAGGTTATCAATTCGCTGCAGTTGTATTTTGGATGTTTTTTCTTTAGGTTTTGCAGCTGTTGGTTCTGGATGACAAAGTTGCACTTCATTTTCATCTGAATCTCTTACAGTAGTATCTGAAACACTGGAAAGAGAATGTATTTTATGAATATGTTTACATATATGACCATTGTGGTAATCGCTACAAGAACATCGATACATGTGATAGCAAAGATTTATGCATGGTAAATTTTTACATTTGCTATAACAATGTTCTTGTGAGCAATCATCCAGCATGGCCTCTATAATATAATTATCTGTTTCAGAATCTAATGAAAAGATAGTGCTGGTAATTTGCTTAACCCTGGAATTATCAATATCTAAACCTCTGTCATGCCTATCCTTAATATGCACATCACTATCTGATGGGTTGTTATATGAAACTCGTTGTAGGTGTCTAATAAAATGGTCATTCTCTATCTTTAACAAAGTGTCTAAAAGCACATATATGCGCCTATTGCGCTTCCCTGAGAAGTATATAGTTTTCAGCTGGTTATGAAAACTTTCTACGAACATATTGGTATTAACATTGCCATACTCTATTCCTTTCCTAAAACACAATGACCATTTCTCAGGACGATTAAAGTAATTAACCATCAAATATTTCAAGAACCCAGGATTCATAGTAAGAAGTTTTGAGATCAATGATTCTTTATACATATTGAAATCATTCTCTGATTTTGCTTGCAGCATGGCACAAAGATAACAGTATATTTCTGTTTTCTGAGCATCATTTCTAAAATGATTGTGGATATTTTTTATCCAAGACCTTTGAATATGCCAGGTACAAAGGAACTGCTGAAGATCAGAACCAAAGACCGACTTTGCAGCATTCCACCCTGCATTGTCATCATCTGTCATTATAACCTTGACCTTTGTTTCGGGGGAAAGAGCCTTAACTGATGACAAAAATAAAGATATTGCTAATTCATCCTCCCTATTAGAAATACAAAATGCAACTGGATAACCTTTACGAAACTCATCAGCTACCATGAGAGTAATTAACTTGAATGAATAACTATTTGTTTTGTGTGTGGAATCCATGCATAAAATCCGGCCTGCAAATTTTTGGTACATGTCCAGCTGTTGTTTGGTCATGATGGCTAAAATAAAGTCCTCCTTGGATAGTCTTTTGGCAGGATCTTCAATGCCTTGTTGTTTGTATAGGAGGACTGGGTTGAATGACTCTTGACGGAGAGCTTCCACCTTTAAAGAAGTTGACAGAGCATCATTATTGTCTTGAATAATTGAAGGATCTAAAAGTCTTGTTTTCAAACTATGAATTTTCTTTCGATCTATCAAATGATAATATTTAAGGTCATCTAAATTATCCCTACCCTATCTGTCACTAAAATGTTCTCTAACTTTGTCTATAATACTATTTATTGGAATTTTAAGAGCAAGCATACTGGTTATTTCTGATTTTAAACTGTCTGGAATAGGTAAATACTTACTTTGTTCAAATGACAAGGAATGGGTATGGGATTTGACATACTTTACCACTACCTTTCCATCACTTGTTTCACACACTGCAAAACGTGCTGGACAAAGGCTATTGATTTGACAGTGTCCCTTCTTGTTTTTACGAGACGTCTTTGGTTTGGTTCCTTTTGCCCGGTGCGCAGTGACTGGCCCATTCCTGTGACAAACTAGAGTATATACCGTATTTCCCTTTTCATTTTTCTGTGGCCTTGACCTTCGAACAAATCTAGTGTTAGAGGACAGCTCTTCATTGCTCCGGAATTCTGAAAACTGAGCTAAACTGTCAAATGTCATACATTCAACTTTTATATCAGCATCATGAACATTAATAGCATGTTCTATAAGTTGATCTACCGTTTGAAACTGCATGGAACATGTTGAAATCATACAGGCTTGAAGTTTACGCTTAGAACAAATAGATGGAGCTTGACCCTGACCAGAATGAAACCTTTTGACATGTTTCTTTAAATTCTCTACTTTCTTAAAGGAGACCTTGCACTGATGACAGGTCACCTTGGAACCTTGACTGTGACTTAGTAAAATGTCCTCAGATTTAACATAGGAGTGCAGTGCAGATATTGAAGGAGGAGAACTAAATGATTTATAATTACGCATATTGATTGGCTTTGAAAATTGTGAAACTTTTGGTTTTGTATTGCTATGATCTTGACCTGGTAACTATACTGGATCTAATGTAAACAGATAGCCATGCTATGACCTTGAATTGCTAGTATTACATATTGGTCACTATGATACTTATGTATACCTAGATACTGCGCAATTAATTGTGGTAATGATAACTAACAGAACGAACTCTGTGACTATTGTAGCACTGCGTAGTATTCCTAAATGATGTTATGAAACCAGGTGCATTATACGGGCATAATAATATCCAAATTGAGAGTTTATAAATAGGTGTCATATTTGGTGATTCTGTGTCTGCATCGATAGCTCTGGTACTCTATACTGAGTCATGTATTGCATATTCTATATAACCTTTGCTACCTTTTAAACCATGAACTCATGTATACTTTCTATTTGGATATTTTAATATTGTAAGCAAGTGACGCGTCATATTAGGGCGGGATACCCAAATACTGCATCCCAATACTCATTGTCATAAATGAGGTTAATTAATTCTGACACAGTAAAATACAAACTGAAAATATATAAACAAGTTATCAACAAATTGTCATATTTGGCGATCCTGTGTCTGTAATGAAGGCCCTAATATTGCAAGTTAGTCTTGTAATGCTTGTTCATCTATTTAACCTTTGTAACCTTAAAGCCATGTATGAATGGATGTATTATGAGTAAGCGATGCATCATACCCAGGTGGGGGACTCAGAGACTCGGATTCTGAGACTCAAACCCCGCATCACAATATTCTTTCTGACAGTTTTGACAGTTTTGTTACTTTATTTAGAAATAAAATTTAACTCTGGAATTTTGACACTAAATGTTCACTCATGATCATTATAGATGGGCTGGACTGGTCAGAACTGTCAATTATAAGTAAAATGTTATATATACTCATGTAAAATGATGTTAGATATATTCTTTGATTTGGGCTGCTTCAATTGACTATACGATCACGCTCATTAATAAACGTTTATTAATTAACAATTGGACTTCGTAATTACTGAGTTTGAGGCGCATCTCCAGAAGATAACAAAGGTGAAAGGCTTACACAAACTTTCTTGGTGCCCGTGACCAGGACTAAGCGATGTCAAAGAAAATAAGGTAAGAACCATTTCTATATGTCTCTTGTAACTATCTCGAAGTAAGCAACTTTGTCTAAGCAACCAATATGGCAACAGGTGATGGGTTTGATAAAAAAGAATTTAAAAATCAAATGGAGCAATTAGAAGAACAATTCGCGGGGTTGGGTCAGAGTAAAGAAAATGTTAAACAAAATACTTTTGAAACATATCATGACGCTAGGTTGTATGAAACTCGTGAACCTCGACACCGAGTCCCAAATCAGGATGATGATAAAGATTTTTTCATTGGTCAAGTTAAAGCTATGACAGCCGCACTCTCAGTGCCCCTATCTTCTGTGATAACTCCTTTTGAAGGAGATGCTAAAAAATTTAAACAATGGATAAAAGAAGTTGAAAAGTACAGTGTTATGTCTGGGAAACAAGGTCATGAGATCCCCATGCTTGCATACATAACGAGTAAGGGTTCAGTGGGGGATTATATTAAAAGGTATTTAGATGAAACAGATGCGTCTGAAGAAATCCCATCTTGGAACGATCTCAAAGAATCCCTTAAAAATAGATTTGCAGAAATAACAGATCCCCAACACGCGTTAGCAGTAATGCGTAGGACTCGACAAAATTCAAATGAAAGTGTTCAGTTGTTCGCTGAGAGACTATTACAAATCGCGGAAGACGCATACAGTAAAGACAGACTAAAAGATCCTTTGGTACAACAACAGTTAGTAGATATCTTTTGTGACGGGTTGACATTCGACTACCTCAGAATGAAAATTTTGCGAGAAAACCCTAAAGATTTAGAATCCGCAATTCAAATAGCAATGCGAGAACAAAACCTGAGACAGAGGCTAACGATAAGAGGGTCAAATATGACAGAAATTGTTCAAAGTAATGACAACGGACGAACTCTTTCAAATTTTGATACTACTCTTCCCTTATTAAAGGATAGAGCAGATAATCTAACCTCAATAGAAACAAGGCATGTAGAACCAATGGAAATTGACCATGCGCGAAATAGTAGGTGTTTTAAATGTAAACAAACGGGTCATAGAGCTCGATTTTGTTCTCAAAATAAACCCCAAATCAGGTCCCGTCCTCAAATGAATAAACGACTCAGTCAAAACAAACCGGTACATAATATAGAGCAGAATCCCCGGTCACCTGTGGAATGTTGGAATTGTGGTAAAGTAGGTCATGTACGTGCAGATTGTTGGAGCTCGCGTATGTATCAGAGAACGCAGCAAAATCGGGGCAGATCATCAAATCGCCAAGGCCGAACATATGATTTTAGAAACCGAGTAAATGAGGGACCATCTCAAAATTTCAAACCGCGCTCTTCTGTTAATAAACAAAAACTGGAAAACTAAAACGTTCTTCCTTCGTTGAAGCCCGAAGAAAGAACTTTAAACAAAGACCTACTTATGAAATTAATTTTACTAACAACCCCAGTAGCTGTTTATTAAAAATAGGTAAAAATAAATTCAGGGCTTTGGTAGATACAGGTGCAGCCGTATCTCTAATTAGTAAGAAAATGTATGATAATCTATTTCCCCGCCCAAAGTTGTTTAAAAACGACATCCCCTCTCTACAAGCAGCAAATGGTAATTCTTTAATTGCGATAGGGTATGTAAATATTTCCTTTAAGATTTCAGGATTAACTTTAGACCACAAACTTTATGTGACAAAGGGACTCAACCGAAACATGATTCTAGGTCGTGATTGGCTCAAGAAAAACAATGTTCGTTTATACTTTGATCTTGGACTCATGCGTATTGATGGCAAAGTATACGCGGAACTTAAAGAAGATTTACACATCTCAACTATTGTAAGAACACCTAAGAAACTTATTATGAGGCCAAACACGGTGACAGTATTCTATGGAAAAATAAATAACAATTTCTCTCTGGAAGAAAGTGACTTAGTTGAAGTGAACAGCATAGACAATAACTGCATTATGGAAGATCCAGGACTATATTTAAAAGACACCGTTTGTAGAGTTCGAAAGGATAAGAAACTTCCAATGATCTTCGTTAATCAAACTAACAAAAATTATAAAATCCCGAGAGGCTACATCGTAGGACGCGTTACCGCATTAAAACAGAAGGAAATCTCAGAAATACAGACTACTCCAGACACAAAAGAAGAGATTGATGTACCTAAAGGATTCGAACACCCAATCAAAAAACTTGTGAGCAAAAACAATGATTTATTTGCAAAGAAAGACAGTGATCTTGGAGTGACTGATACTGTTAAAATGAAGATAGAAACTAAAGACCACCACCCAATAAAGAATAGACCCTACCGTGTACCCTTAAATAAAAGACAGATAATTGACAAGGCCATACCGGAAATGATGGACGCAAAGATTATTGAGAGATCACAATCACCTTGGTCATTTCCCTTAGTAGTTGTGAAGAAAAAAGACGGATCAGACCGGATGTGCGTCGACTTTAGAAGTTTAAATAAGATAGTGAAACCAATATCATTCCCGCTACCGTTGATTGATGACATCCTATGTTTACTAGGTAAGGCAAAATATTTTACTGCATTAGATTTAAAGAGTGGATATTGGCAAGTGAAATTAGAAGATTCAAGTAAAGAAAAAACGGCCTTTGCATGTCACAAAGGACTATTCCAATTCAACCGGATGCCATTTGGGTTGAGTAATGCACCGGCAGTCTTTCAAGAGCTGATGAACATAGTTCTTCAAGGACAAGAAGAGTTTGCCATCGCATACCTGGATGACATTCTTATATTCTCAGAGACACCGGAAGATCATCTCCATCATATTCAAGACGTTTTTAATCGCCTAAGAAAGCATGGACTAAAATTAAAACTTAAGAAGTGTAGTTTCTTCAAGGAACAGACTGAATATCTTGGTTTCATCATCAATGAACATGGCGTTACACCGGATCCAAAGAAAGTCGAAGCTATAAGAAAGTTACCTGCGCCCACTACAGTCCGAGAGGTTCGTGGCTTTATAGGTATGTGTAGTTATTACAGGAGATTCATACCAAACTTCTCAAAGATTGCAGAACCATTGATTGACTTAACCAGAAAGTATTCAAGGTTTAAGTGGACACCATATTGCCAAAAAGCATTTGACTTTATTAAAGAAAGTTTAACGGTAGTGCCTTTGCTAGCATATCCAGATACTAATAAGCCGTACATCTTGTACACCGATGCCAGCGACAATTGTATTGGAGCGTGCCTCACCCAAAGAACAGATGAAGGAGACGATAAGCCAATATATTACTTATCCCATAAGCTGAGTAAAACTCAAGAAAAATGGTCAACCATAGAAAAGGAGGCATTTGCAATCCACTACGCCCTTCAGAAGTTAGACCATTACTTACATGGTGCTCAGTTTACTATAAGAACGGACCATAAGCCTCTAAAATATATCTTAGAATCTCCAATGCAGAATAAGAAAATTCAACTATGGGCATTAAGTATCGCAGGATATAACTGTAAGGTAGAGTACATAGAAGGAAGATTTAATTGTTGTGCAGATCTTTTATCCAGATTACCTACAGTCAATCCTGAGTGTGAAGAGGAAGAACAGTCAGAGCACCATGAACCAGATGTTAAGGACAATTTCTTTGAAGTAAACGTACTTAACTCAAATGCCTTTTCACCTAAGAGATTGGCCAAATGTGAGGTTAAGCAACACGACGAATTGATCAAACCCTTTATTGATCTACCAGAAGAAATCAACATCAAAGAAAGTCAACAGCACGATGATCAGATCAAGAAACTGAAGAATCGGTTAAATAAAGGAACAGCAACGGTAACCGAAGAAAAGAAGTTTCTGGAAATTGATGGTTTGATGTACTATCTTTCAGATGGAGACTCTGAAGGCCCAAGACTTCGACTGTATGTACCACGTGAGTTAGAACTTTTAGTAGTGCAACAGTATCATGACGGACTTGGACATATGGGAGTAGACAAAACATATGACGTAATCAGACAAAAGTACTACATACCAAATTTATATAAAAGGTTATATTCCTATGTAGAAGGATGTGTAGTATGCCAAACGAGGAGCAATAAGAAAAATCAGCCTCCACTTCAAGAGACAGACATACCACCTTTTCCAATGGCTAAGGTAGGACTTGATTTATCAGGACCATATCCAACATCCTTGTCAGGAAACAAGTACATAGTCTCTTTTATTGACATTTACTCTGGTTGGCCAGAAGCTTTTCCCGTTCCCGATAAGTCAGCTGACAACATAGTACATCTTATCTTAGAAGAAATATATCCAAGATATGGCTGTCCTCTTCAAATTCTCACAGACAACGGAACAGAAAATGTGAACAAGAAAGTGGAAGAAACCTTAAAAGAATTGAACATCAACCACATCAAAACCTCTTATTACAGCCCTCAAGGTAACGGTAAAGTAGAAAGATTTCATAGAACTCTTCATGACGTGATGGCTAAGAAAATAACAGACAACGCTCAAACATGGGATATTCATCTCAATCAGACATTGGCAGCCATTCGATTCCATCCTAATGATTCATCCAAGTTTTCTCCATATTACCTCATGTACAACAGAGATGTCGTATTACCCCTTGATACGTTAATGAAACCTCGAAGGATATATGCAGGAGAAGACCAACACAAGATTGCTCTTCAAGAACAACACAAAGCTTTCATGCTAGTACATCGCAATATGAAGGAAGCCAAAAAGAAACAGAAAGCTCAGGCCGATAAGAAAAGCAAAGACGAAGATTTTAAGGTAGGTGACCCTGTCTACCTAAAGAACAACAGAAGACAAAATAAGTTAGATAAAAAGTGGCTACCATATTACCGAGTCATAGAGCAGAAAGGACCAGTTAGTTTCGTGGTGAGAGATCAATTGACTGGATTAACCACCAAATGCCATGCACGACAATTAAGACTGGCAGACATTTCGCACTGGCCCCTTTCACAAATTACTGAAGATGGTGGAAGAACTCTAAGAAAAACTAACTACGTGGTGCCACCAGAAGATCAATCGGCATCGGAAAATGAAGACATGCAACCAGAACCATTAGAAAGAGCTATACAGTTCAAACAATGGGAAAGAGAAGGATCTTCAGACGAAGAGGATATCCCCCTAGCGGAACTTCAAAGACGAATAAGAGCTAAGAAAATCATGGATGATCAACAGTACAAAACCGAGAGTGATCAGACCGTAGAGTCAGAATCGGATGAGACCCCTGAGTCAAAACAATTTGATGAAAATAGTGGTCAAGACTATGAAATACCCTTAGATAACCAAAATGTATACTTAAATGAAGATATGGAAATAGATGAAATAGTCCCTAAAGTAGGTCTAGGCTTCAAACCAACCCCTAAACCGCGTAAATCAATCCCTAAACCCCGTAAGAAAAATAGCAAACAAAAGTATGCTGAAGATTGTTTGGCTATTATGAAGCAACTAGTCAAAGTAGTAGGATAAATAGGTTACTTTAATGTAGATGTAAATAATCTTGAATAAGCTAAGCTTTGTATATATATTGCACGCTTTTAGAAAGGTATGACAGGATGACCCCCTGTGACATTAAAACAGATACGCCGACTAGCAATCGCGGACATAGCACCTCGGTAATTTGTATATGCGGAGTAGAAAAGATTTTTCATATACTTCAAATACATGAGACAGCGTTTAAGTAAAGAAACTAAAAGACTGATTTTTGTGAGTGATTTAAAATTATTGGTAAAAACAATCAAATATTACGATCGACATCTTGAGTATGGGACAAGGTTGGTCGGGTTTCATGGTTCATTATCATACTTAATATTAAAATCAAGAAAGTAATTTCAAAATTCAAGAAAATTAAGATTTCTGACAAATTAAAAGATATTAAGGTTTTCCCTATGAATACACTTATGGCGGAATTGCCAGTCACTAATCTGCAACCCATGGAATTATTATCTTGGGTGGAAAGTCCCTGGTTTTATGTGTGTTTAACTTTGGCAGTAACAATAACGATAGGACTTTGTATTAAGAAACGCAAAACGATTAAAAAGTGGGGAGGTATATGCTGTGGTGGTTGCTGGTCAGGTTGTCGAAAAAGGGGTAGTGACGGAGATAAGAAAGGTTCTTCCAATGACACTGCATTTTGTTGTGTGAATCCAGAGAATTGGACCTCTAGTGATACCACTGAACTTAAACCAATCCCGAAAAACGTTAGAATCCAAGAGAAACCCCATAGGAGCGGAAGACTCGAAACTCGCAAAATGACCAATAGTACGGGGACAATTTCGACTAAACTAGCACAACAATTACTTGGAGAGAAGAAAAATGAAGAATTTCCACGGGCCAAATATTATAGACCGGACCCAGAGCTGGCACGTAAATACCTGGAAGAGAAGGACGCGATGTCTACGCAACAGAGGAACGCAGGAGACGCTCCGCGAGAAGCCGCCTCGCCATCCGCGCCAACCCTCTCTCCACGAGTGCCGATGATGTACGAATAATTGGGCCGCAAAGCAGTTGTGTTTTCCTTGTGAAAAAAAAAATGTGTATTGTAAAGGAAAAATGTGTGTTATCTTGTGCTAATATAAATCTTGTATTTTGTGATTCACTCGGGAGAACTACAGGAAGAAACCGATGGACTCCGAACCTATGAAGCTAGTACATGAACTCCACCCCTTAGAAGAAAGAGATATTTTGTGAACTTATAAGCATGCCTTGACTTTGTATATATATGTGACATTAAGTATAACCATACTTATTATTATTTTGATGATGAATTACGATTATCTTCAATTATGATTATTTCATCCTGGTCATTATTGTCATACTTTATTCATTATCGTTTTCATGATTGTTATGCAATATAATCAAACTATATGATTTTATGTATACATCCTGGTTACAAATTTGCTTTTGTATATGAATGATGTTCCAAGCTGGAGGTGGAAACATGTCACTTGATACTATCTCTTAACATAGATGTTCTGACTGGTATGTCACTAGGAAGTTCATCTGACCAAGGGGAGATCAAGGACGCTTTCCTATTCCGGGCGCCAGACATGAGAAATTTCCCTTCGGGATATTTCTTTTGTTTGGGGGACGTATGTAAACAGATAGCCATGCTATGACCTTGAATTGCTAGTATTACATATTGGTCACTATGATACTTATGTATACCTAGATACTGCGCAATTAATTGTGGTAATGATAACTAACAGAACGAACTCTGTGACTATTGTAGCACTGCGTAGTATTCCTAAATGATGTTATGAAACCAGGTGCATTATACGGGCATAATAATATCCAAATTGAGAGTTTATAAATAGGTGTCATATTTGGTGATTCTGTGTCTGCATCGATAGCTCTGGTACTCTATACTGAGTCATGTATTGCATATTCTATATAACCTTTGCTACCTTTTAAACCATGAACTCATGTATACTTTCTATTGGATATTTTAATATTGTAAGCAAGTGACGCGTCATATTAGGGCGGGATACCCAAATACTGCATCCCAATACTCATTGTCATAAATGAGGTTAATTAATTCTGACACAGTAAAATACAAACTGAAAATATATAAACAAGTTATCAACAAATTGTCATATTTGGCGATCCTGTGTCTGTAATGAAGGCCCTAATATTGCAAGTTAGTCTTGTAATGCTTGTTCATCTATTTAACCTTTGTAACCTTAAAGCCATGTATGAATGGATGTATTATGAGTAAGCGATGCATCATACCCAGGTGGGGGACTCAGAGACTCGGATTCTGAGACTCAAACCCCGCATCACAATATTCTTTCTGACAGTTTTGACAGTTTTGTTACTTTATTTAGAAATAAAATTTAACTCTGGAATTTTGACACTAAATGTTCACTCATGATCATTATAGATGGGCTGGACTGGTCAGAACTGTCAATTATAAGTAAAATGTTATATATACTCATGTAAAATGATGTTAGATATATTCTTTGATTTGGGCTGCTTCAATTGACTATACGATCACGCTCATTAATAAACGTTTATTAATTAACAATTGGACTTCGTAATTACTGAGTTTGAGGCGCATCTCCAGAAGATAACAAAGGTGAAAGGCTTACACTAACCTAGGGACAAAGGAAGAGAACTGGTTACTAGTATCTACCTCAGTGATAGACTCATAATGACCTCCACCAGCTCTTCTCCATGCAATATGGATGGTTTGTTGAGGCTGACCTTGTGAGAAAGTATTTTCATATGTAGTTATTTGAGGATTATGTAAATCTCCTCCAAAAGTGACCAAAATATTAATGTTCAAAGCCATGGACAGTGCTAAAATTGACTCTTGACCTGCATATGTATACTGTTGGCTTAAACGGTTTATTTGCTCATCTGGTGTACCTGCATCATCTAGAAAATAATTTTGAAAAACATACATATTACCTCTCAGTGTTTCGACTGCCAAATTCCTTAGCTCCTGATGATTATCTTGATGACCATACAGGGAGAAGCTTATGGATCGGAATAGACAATTACCGTCACCTGTGATTGGATTTCTTTGCAGTCCAAATGATGAGAGGTATCTGTTTTGTTGTTCAAATTCAACATCCACATCTGTGTAGGTTTTCACAAGTTCACTGAAATCTTCTGCCTAAATTTATTTGAAACAAGTGTATATAATAGACATGTACACATGGTGGGTTATAACTTCAAATACACATGTTCTGCAAACAATATAATGTATAACTGTTCACTGGCAGCTAAGTCTTTAAATCTATGAAACTACATTGAACAATTATAAACTATACATATATAATACCATGTACTTTGAAACCTATGCAGAGTTTATCAGGAAAGTGCCTAAGACTGACAATGCAACTAAATGTTTGAGAAATAATTCAAAAGCTACCCTAAATTATACAAGTACAAATTGAGTTGGGGCATTTTATGCTTTCTAGATATCCTTTTAAAAAAAGCATAAATTGCTCTCACCCAGTTTATATCAGTAAAATTTAGGGTAGCTGTTGAAATCATTCATCATAATCTAAATCATCTGCTATTTAGTGTAGAAAGTAAGGCTGTTTGACTACATTTACACATCACACCTGCATTATCATTTTTGTTGTGGTAATTTTGTAATTAATCTTAAATGAAGGTTGTATTTAAATTACCTCTTTTACATTCAATTCCATTTCTTCCAATTCAAGGTTTTGCAGCTGAAACTGTTAAAACATTCTTGTGAATTTATGAATCACATTTGTTTTCATTAATTGTAAAATATAAGGTAATTAAGGAGGCTGAATGGACACCAAATTATCTATGAGATCTTTCTTAAAATTTAATATATGATATCTTTAGATATAAACTCTTATATAGTAAATAAAAATATAGGAAATAGTCAAAATCTAACATATTACATATGTAATATATTACATATTTTTAAAATTTGACTATTTCCTATATTTTTATATAAAGCTCTTCTTCTTAAAGAGATTAAAATACTTTTAAAATGGTCACAACATTGATTTCTCTTAAGGTACTGTATATC
The DNA here is from genome assembly GCA_020458035.1 of Magallana ariakensis. Classification (NCBI taxonomy): domain Eukaryota; kingdom Metazoa; phylum Mollusca; class Bivalvia; order Ostreida; family Ostreidae; genus Magallana; species Magallana ariakensis. The sequence goes on along the minus strand of CM035816.1, from coordinate 2,762,021 downwards.
TGGTAATTTTTCCGATGATATATTCTACATCTTTTTCAATAAATAAGCAGAAATTATATCTGGTAATTTTTGCTATAAGAAACTTTTAAGTTTCAAAAAATTACTGAGGCAAATAAAAAAAACATTACACTTTCCCCACTATAGCAAGTTTTGTGCCTGATAATGCAAATAAAACCCGGGATATACGGTATGTTAGAAAAATTTTTAAAGTCATTAAGAACTACCAGTAGTTTACCTCAGTTGTTTGGTCGGATGTGCCATTCGTCATAATCTGGGGTTTCCGGTTTGTGGTGTTTGCTGGTCAACTGTAGAAAGCTGGAGTTGAATATCCTAATAATTTTAGTAAAATATTATAACCATTGCCTTTGTTTAAACAAAGAAAACAACTATTTAAAATTAAAAATGGCATGCATTGATTAATTCTTTTTTACAACAAAAATGCTAACAGTTAAGAGGGTTAATTCTTGCCCCAAGTAAGGAATTATTTACTGCCATTATGTTATTTGAAGCTATTCTCACATATACAGCACAAATACTCACTGAAAAAGAAAAGTAATTATGCTCCATCCCTGTATACATGCATGAGCTTGAAATAACCAAGCTCAGTATGTATGCCTGAAAAAGAAAAGAAAATATCAATAAATACATTTTAAAAACAGTGCCTTTATATATATATATATATATATATATATATATATATATATATATATATATATAAGTGTTTATATTTGAAAATGTAAAAAATGTAAATGCAGAGGATGGTTATCAATATAGCTACTGTGTAATGCACAGACCTATCTGTATGATGAACTTAGTTCACAGATTGAGAGCAATGTATCATTGCATAACAGCAATTTCATATAACATTCAACTACATGAAAAGACAATAACAATAATACAATATCAGAATCTTATACTGTTGCAACACATCATTTTCACTTTGCCAGGGATTCAGTGCCCACAATTTGATGTAGGCTTACTGCTGGACACAAGACACCTGATATTGTGATGGAATGACAATAAAGTATTTGCAAGTATGGTTTCAAAACAAACCAAATACCAGATGAGAAATACCTTTGGAATGCAAATATATCTATAATACATGTGTGTATGTGTACTTTCCAACTGCTTTGGCTAAGCATAACAGTGTAGTGTCTGGTATATTATCCATTTTTTGTGTGTGTATCTTTCATTTATAGACATTCACAGTAACCTTAGTGTAGTCATACACTTGTATATGCAAGGGCCCACAATTGGAATAAACTTATGATCTTAACCTGTTTATCTCTTTATATAAAAAACAAACGAAATTCGCCTTACAATAAACAGTAAACAAAGAGCCCCGCTCACTTTACTTAAATCAAAGAACCCCGCCAACTTTATTTATATCGATATGTACAGTGCCTTGTTTATTTGTTTGTTTCGCTTTTATCAAAAGATATGAATATAAAAACCAACAAACAATACCATAATAATTTTGTTCACTATCATTTAATGATATTCTACCAAACACGTTTAAAAGAAACTCAGCATAAGTGTGTGATATATTTACAAGCAATGTAATTAGAACTTTCTAAGCTAAAATGATCGATTTTCATTAACTGTGATCTCTCTCACTTATTCATGTCATTTTGATTGCAATCTTATAGTTTTTAAATATAAAATTCACACTTACAAGGATGATGACTGAAGTTGTGAAGCTCATCTTCGCCATTGTTCAGAATGAATGATAACCCCATGACGTCAGGGGTCAACGATATGTAAATTAATTTTAAGTTTAAGATTGAAGTATTACTAATCGAATTAGTTGAAATATTCATAATTTACCTTTAGAAATTAAATAAATTTATACATGGTAAATAATAACGAGATATAAAAACATTCTCATTCATAGCGATTGTTTTATTCATTATTTTTTGCCGCTATTAGTCACTTAGCAATCCGGAATATTAAAGTTGCCCGGATACGACTTCGTCAATAAAAAATATCCGTGACTTCCTCATCTGTTCATCTGCCCCTGTGACGCATTCATTTTAAAATATTAATATATTTCTATTTGGATAATATTTGAAAAATGATCCAAAGGTAGGCGACAATACATATTATTTTTCGACATTTGCGCAATAAAAAAATGTAGAAACAAATGTGAATTTAAATTTAAATGACAGATAATAAAGCATTATTTCCTTTGTCGCTGATAACGCGAGATCTGATTGGTTAACAAGCCGGGTGTAAATTTCCGCACCACCTGCTGAAGCCGGGTGAAAATAAAATGTGACGTTATTCTGCCTGGTGCAGACAGATAGATAACCATGCACAACACGTTTAACAAAAGTCACACGGTTTCATACTTTATTGTGTGGTACACGTTGCCGTCGTGCAAAATATTGGTAAAAACTACAACAAATAGAAATAACAATTTACAAAATAGGAAAATGTAGAACTAAAACTTTATACGTTCGAAAAATATGTAAATTCGTTTAAAGACCTTAATGGTGTGCCATACTTTTAAGAATGTTTTATCTGTAAAATAAATTTCCATCTGTAATTATACTTCAAAATGACAAATTAAAGCAATTACTACTATAAAAAAGACTTACATAGTGGTTTGAGGCACGCATCTAACAGGATGGAAGAAGATTGACAAAGTGTGACCGCACTGGTCAGTAAGGCTGACAGGAAGTGAGTGCTTGACCAGAACTAAATAGTTAACTCGTACCAAAGATGTTTATATTAAACTCGTAGTAGTTAGCTTGTACAAAAAATACTTCTCATGAATTTTAGAATTCAACTAAAGACCACACAGACGTCACAAAGAACTTCTAGTTTACATCTTTGCACAGAATAATGTAATGTTAAATGAAGTAAATGAGTAAATTATTTGTCAAAATCCCTATTTCTTAATATTCTAGCTATTTAGCTATTGGTATGAATAAATGATTTTCAGCACAATATCAATTAATATTAATTAATTTTTGGTTCTTTGTATCGAACTTATTTCACTGGTAACACAATATAATTTTAAAATTTGTATAACATAGGAAATAAATTCGTTATCCAGGTCCAACCAAGCTTAAGGGTGTACATGGATTTATACCGGGTTGTATTTCATACACCCCTTGGCCTGCTGCCTCAGGATGTATGGAATACAACCCGTGATAAATCCCCGTACACCCTTGATTGGACCTGGATAACTTATATGATAGACAGAAAATGTTGTATTCTAATTAATTTCCATTTATCCGAAAATATGGTTAACAACCACTATCATTCTGGTGTATTTGAATTTAAAATGTGAACATTTTGATGATTATAATTCAATGAAATTATATAACATACACTGGTATACTGAATTTTTCATTTGTCACATCATGCTATTTAATTAATGTATAAAAACTACAAAAAATATGATTTTCGAAATATTTTCTTAAATAGCTCTCCTTATTCTATTTATAACTTGCTCTCGATCGATTCTCAAATTTTTTCGCAAATAATTCTGAGAATTTGGTCCGAAATGATAAGAAAGATTTCAATTGGCCATAGATTTACATACTGATGTATTTTGTAAGCATCTTTTCGTATTTCCTTTATACTTTTTTTTATAAACATTTATTTTTTTTATTGATGCTCAGGTTTGTGATCTATTTAATAACTTCCAGATTACGACTTTCTTAGTGCTGACAATAAAATTGGAAAAAATGGCATTTTTGAAAACGAAACCAGTAATACCATTCATCATTAGATTTTACCAAGATTTTTTTTTTTAATTTTTTGTTTGTTTTTTATTTGATTTGTTTTGTGGGTTTTTTTTTAGATAAAAAAATGCTATTGACAAAGACAGTACACGGAATACAAGTGTATACAACGTGCAATGTAACAAGTCACTTCATAAAATATGAGAATATAAGTCAATTCGTCACATATACTATACTACACATGTATATAATTCATTTACACAACTACTTGTACACTACTTGTAAAAGGAAGATAAAGTCAGTGAGAAAGAGGTGAAAGATAGAAATTCATTAAAAAACGTGGGGGGGGGGGGAGGCTAGTTATTTTTAATATTACTTCCTAAGTCTTGTGTATATAATTAATGTCATGATGATATGTCACATAATTTTTGTCAATGTCTCTCAAACTCTGCGAATCTACATGTTTTTGAGCAAAATATATTTCTCAACAAATATTCCGTTTTTTTATTATATTTTCAAGAGCACTTGAACTCAATTTTAGAACTTTTTTTATACATGTTTTCAATTATGTATTGCTTTATTATAAAAATTCAAAGATTATGCACTTTAAACCAATATCTCCCTTTATATTTTCCTAGTAGAATTGAGAGTTTCTCAAATGTCATCTGCATTTCAAAGAACCTGGGGGAATAAGCCGAAGTATATGCCCACAACCCAATCACTAGTATAAGTATGTTTCAAATGACAAGCACGCATTTAGTATAATATGTGTATTAACTTCAAATATTTTTATTCCTGTGCTTACATATATCCAGAGAATTTATTATGTGCGTGTACATAGAATAAAGAATTCCAATCTTTTGTCTCAGTCCATAATTGTACCCCTCAACAAAGTAACATGTTTATTAAAAAAAATAATATTAAAAATACCTTATTTAGCAGTTAACTAAAAAAAACTATAAAATGATTAAGTGCATGTGTTTAATTCATAATATTTAACACAATTTTTGCTTTCTTTAGGTTAAATGAGTTTTTCGAATTTAAACAAAGTAAACAAAGATATGTAAAAAAATATTTACAACACGATTCATTAGAATCGAACACCTATTTTAACATACTTATGTTACAAGAACTTCTGGCTAACCGCTACACCATGGAATCACATGTTATAAACCATCTAAATAACAAACTCAATTTACTATTGCGCAAACATAATTCGGTCTTGGCCATTTGATGATCATCTTGAAAATTGAAGGAAGAAAACTTGCTTTTTACCATAGAGTGGGTCTTGGTACCATTTTTTGAAAATTGAAAAAGATAGACATTTACATGTTTTATCAGTATACGTTCTTTAAAAAATGGTATGATGACCCACTCTATAAAAAACTATAGTCTGAACATCCGATTACATTAGCATTTTGTTGCTCAATTAGCATATATTTTTATATATTTTGATGTCTTAATATCAATTAAATTTGATTACATATGTTTAATAAATGTAACAAAAGTGATATTTGTAAGAAAAAAAATCGTGGGTTTTTCAAATGGACTTAAGTGGTTTTATGCCTCGGCTTATTCCCCCACGTTCTTTCCTTAACCACCACTCCTCACATAGATCCAACAGTTATTTTACACAATAGCAGTTTACAAATAAGCGTTCAATAATCTCATTAGTTTTTTATAAAAAAAAAAAACGCATACTGGGGATTCTTTATTTAGTAATCTTGTGAAAGTAGTCATTTATTGGTATTATTCTAAGTAGAATTTGAAACTGTATCCATTGAAATATTTTGTTCTAATCTTTGTTGTTAAAAATAGCATCTTTCTAGCCATTTGTATGAAGATGTAGTTAGTTCTCCTTTTTTCTTAATAAGTTCATTATACATGTCTTTGCAACCTTTTTTTATTAGTAAATAAGATGTTTATATGACTGTTTATATGACTGGGTATACCCGGGCCAGACTTACTTTTGATTTCATTTATGTTGTCTTTATCTAATCCTTCAAATAAGGCTCTCTTTAGATTTGCATATTATGGCTTTAATATTTAGAGTCAGTACATATTTATATGATTATTGAGGAAGAGTTAAGTATTCCATATGCATTAAAATTGTACAACTTACTTTCCTTATACTGATTTATGTACATAATATGATTAAAAAAAACCTGCTATATAATATCATACAGCAATTGAAATCTAAATGAAAATTTAGTACGTATGCGTAATCATATCATTTTAAGGGCCAATAATAACACGCACGTCAATAAGTGACTTTGTTGCAATAATAATCAAAGTACTGAAAGTACTGATAGGCGGAAGCATGGTTGCAAGTTGTCAATGTCATAATGTTATTATAACTAATTTCTCCTTAAGAATTAGTTTGATAACAGAAAACACTAGTCTAATATGTCAATAACATAAAGTTAATGTCGTAATACTCAGTTATTGCACCAGATTAGTCTGTATCATGTTTTAAATAAAGATTAAATGAGAAAAGCAATTTAAACATCAAAATTTTGTTTAGTACATTCGTATAACAAGTTGATACGGATATGCAAGCTGATATTACAGGTATACATTTTCATTTATTATGCAGACTTATTAAAAATGTTCATTTTGACATCAAAATGATGAAAGAATATTATAGTATTAGAATTTAGTAAACTGAACTTCTGAAACTGCAGTATTTTATTCTTTACAATAATGTTTGACCAAAATAAAGAAGTCACATTTGTACATCACTTGATTACAGTATTTTACACAATCAAGTAGTCTGTGTGTCACTTTGCTCACCTGAGAAGAAATAGCCATTGAGAAATCAGCTTTATAGAATAATACACAAAATATATGGACAATGTGTAGTAAAAAAGGTAATAAATAAAGAGATTTTCAAGTTTTCTTAATGTATTCTCAAGTTTAACAGTAAAAGGATGATTTCAAAGTCATTTCATATTTGGAGAATTGCAGACCTCTAAATGATCCTCAGATTGCAGTTCATACATTTTGTTGACAAATGTTTAAAACTTAGAAAGAATGTATTTACTTACTGTACTGTACACTAAACATATTTTACAAATATCAAACATGTATGCAAATGTTGCGAATTACAATACAATGTAAAAGCCCAGTAATTTATGAATAGCTATAGATTGATATTCAATAATGTACAAATTATGTGTCCTTTACAATTGCTCCATGTTGTACTGTCAAATTACAGGTCTCTAATACTAAAGACATATGAACTTTTAAGTCTTTATTTTAATACTAATGGAATCTTTAAGAGAACTTCCCCCATAACAGAACATAGACTTCCAAGGAATCCTTTTATAGCTGCATGCCGTAAATTCGATTTTGGAAAGCGTGTAATCCTGGTGTGTGCCATTTGTGGTGACAACAATTCAATTCACTAGTGTTGTCTTGCATCCATTATACCAATGACAACTGTCTTTTTCAGCAGGATATTCTAAAATGTGTTGATGAAAAATAAATAATGGATGTGTTATCAACCAATATTTCATTACAATATACTTGATCTCCAATAAAGAAAACCTGGATTTAAAAATAAAATTAATCTATAAAATATTTTGAATTTATGTGCGTTTTTTCCTCATATAATTTATTTTCAAAAGTATACATGTATTTTGCAAATAAAGGATGAAATATATAAGATCACACGATATGGATTATCAATATTTGTAAGGTAATTTTGGTATATTACATACAATTAATGGAAAATGAAGTGACAGAACTGTAAATGAAAGTTAAATATTTTTTTCCCAAAATTCTTCAGTTTATAACTGCATTTAAAACAAGAATATTTACTATATTATTAAAGATATGACAACAAGATATCTGTGAGTCAATGCTCACTAGTGATACCCCTGATCTGATGTGTATACAAAAAAGCATAGTTAACATTACATGTAACAGGAAGTTGTCATCAAATATTTTGAAAACCATGGGGAATATCATAATAAAATTTAGTTGTATTTACTAACCTTGAAAATGGTGTAAAGGCCATTAAGATGAGGATTCCAGCATATTTTAAATGCGCTTCCTCTCAGAAGTTGCAAACGTGCAATGTTTGTCCCTCTTTAAAAGGGCTGAACTGGGAAGCCACAACCGCATTTATAGCATCCGTCTTTTTCTTTGTTTAGCTTGAATTTTGCTGTGCACCCAAATTAGCAACTCTCCCCTTCACCAGACATGAAGAATGATGTTGGGCTCTCATTGTCTCCTCTTGTCAGTTAATGTTAATCAGTTTCTTGACATTCATCTGAAAGAACATACATATAAAACATATAGATATATGTTAGCTCATTATTTATAATCAGTGTCAGGTATATAGTCTTTTTGTAATTGCAATTAATCATGAACATGGTAGATCAAAGACATACCGGTATATAGTCCAGTTCTCGTGAATTGAAAATTTAAAAAAAAAAATTTAAACCATGCAGTCATCAAAATTATCATATAAATTATGATGTAAAGAAATTTCCATAGGAAATTTTAATCACTTTAATTATAGAGTAATGATAATGTAATTCTGAGATACAAGTAAATACAGTAGATAAAAGGATAGATCATGTGATTTTTTGTTTAAAATATTCAATTAAATATCTTTATAATAGCCTATCTGGAATATTAATTATATCAACCAATCAATTGGATCTGGTATGAAACTTAAAAGCTATGTGCTGATATATTTATAGAGAAAATCCATTTGCATTATTCATGAGTCATTTTAAAACAAGCTGAATATTGTAAATTTCTGTAAGCAAAATGAATAAACCCTATATCATACAGTGCAGTACGTAACGTATTATGAAATCAACATATGAACATAAATCTGCAAAGATGTCACAAAATATTAAAGGTTTAAAAAAAGTATAACGTTATCTTTCGTTATATGCGATTCCATTGTGCTAAATTTTAATCGTTAAAGAAATCCTATACGCCTCGCCTTGTACAGTATTGTACAGTATTCATAACTATAGACCGACATTATTTCAAAATTATCGACGAATGCCTAACACAAACAATATAAATTCTTTCATAAAATGTATGTACTTATCCGAGATTTCTCTTATTCTAACCCCCGCTTTTATATTGTGACATGTCTCCCCCGCACGTCACAATATACAAGCGGGGATTAAAGTCAGAGGAATTTCGGATTAAGAATGTACCAGCTCCTCGATCGAAAAAAAGGTTATCACCATTATTTCAACATGAAAATCTAAAATGATGAGGCAAACGTTTATACAATGAGAAATAACACATTAGTTACCTAACTTACCGCAGGGCTCACGCCGCCCATCGCATTTGTCCCTTTTTGCGATTTTTCAGAAATAAATGCGACAGTTTTTATAAAATGCGACACCCAGATTTCATTGAAAATCACCCTAGCCTTTTGTTTTCATTGCATAATCTCGTGCAAGCGACAGTCTGTAGCTGGACTTCACGCTCGACTGACTTAAGACAATGACACAGGTAAACGGTGGAGAAGCCAACTCTTAGCGGGGTATACACAACTGTTTTTAAAATGATAGGCAGTTTTCACACTTTATTACAATTAAATGGATTTGTAATTAACTACTGACATATTTGAACGCTTTCTTCACCTGTGCATAGGTGACAATGTGATCGTCATTTCACGATTGTAATGAATAGAATGCATCAAATAAATGTGAATTTCGACAACAAAAAACTGCATCAAATACACAATAAATATTAAGAAACAGGTAACTGGTGTTAGATATGCTATCTGGTTGGTCAAAATTATTAAATTTAAAATTGTTCTATCAGTTTTTTGACAGGATTTTAAGACTAAATATTCTGGCATCGTAAGGGTAATCTATAAATAGAAATGGAAGCAAACTTGGGAAATATACATTTAAATTTAGCTAAAATATCACAGTTCAATTACTAATTCTTTAAAACAAAGGAATTATGCATTTATAATAATATTTTCTACATTTAATACCGTTTACCTATCTACAGCAAGAATTTCCTCTGTTCCCGATATTATCACAAACACAATTGGTTTCTACCCAGATATGATGTTCATAAGCCAATTAATTTAAAACTGAAGCCAAGTAGACGCAATAGCAATTTTTGGGTAGTAAATAATATTAAAATACAGCAAATTTGACCTCTTCTTTTGCTCTATTTCTTAATAAATATAAAACAAGTTTAAAGAGAAAAACTGATTATCTAAATTATTAATTTTTAAAAAGATCTTAAAAGCTTTATATACTTGTCTCGAATTGTCAATATTCACAACCAGACGATTCCCTATTATTTAAATTTTTTTAATATTAAGGATAATTTTAAAATTATCAAATATACATGCTATATAGTTTTGGTTAATACATGTGTATTGTAAATGACCTATAAAAAGTACATTCTTGTATGGTGATAAACACTATAAATGAAAATTTATGATTTACTCCGCGAATGGTTGCGACACAAAATTTTGAGCCAGTGTGAGCCCTGCTTACCTTACGTTTGTCGAAGATGGACAGTCACAAGTTGTTCTCAACGTGGGTTTGTTGACAAAAATGTTACACTGCATAGGCCTATGCAGTATTGTCTGAGATTACTACGCGAAACGTTCGTATGTTTACAAATTATCTATAGGCATGGTATCATTCTTATAATCTTTTTTTAATAGAATTATACACACCGATGTTCTTAAAAAAACATTCGTTACCTGCTTCCCTATTAATTTTTCCTTCTGTACTCATAAACACTCAATTTCAAATTGAACTATTTTTTTCCCTCGCAATTTCATCTACAGGCTTATCCGTTGTTTATGTCGCATACCATTGTAAGAGTTATCGTTCGTTTCTGTACTACTGATCAAAGACGTAAACTCATAGATATACCACTTGCTATCTTTGCTATTAGGCACTTTCAATGGATAGTTAAAAACGATAAAGTAAAATTTAGACACATACCAGAAGAGTTCTATTATCAAAAACGATGTTTAAACTTGGGTCGAACGGTGAGAAGGGGGGGGTAGAGAGTTGTATGCCCTTAGTTTAAATAACATCCGATAGATTTACCATGAAAAAGGGCAGGAATTTGACCTTTGACGTAGAAGGTCATGAAAGCAATTGCAATAGGCGCTTCCGCCTAAAAAAGCACTACAATACCAACAGAATCTAAGATTTTATTTTTCCTCATAAGCGAATCCATTAAGCTAGAGTATTATACTTATTAAACCGCCTATTTGTGTCTTCAAGCAAATACTTCATTATATTTACAAATATAAGTAATATAATTTACGATACATTAATGTTATTGATATTACCATATCGTATTGAAACACACATACATCCACACTCATACACAAACCCTCCAATACACACACATAATAACATAGCTAGGTAATGTAATTTACTCAGATTTAAAAATAACACAGCTTCGACACACAAGGATACCGGTCAACACAATTTTAACTTTTCTCATTTTAAATAGATTTTATATAAAAATAAGCACACAGATGACAATCAAAACAAAGTATGTATGACTTTGAATATTCAGCTGATCGGTAAGGATTATAAGTTCGGGTAAAGATTTTCAGATTTCGATCACTCGACGCACAGGCAAACCCGGACGAATTAAACGTCCACAGTCAGCAGTTTTAATTTTTGCAGTTCAACCCACAATTCTTAAGTCCTGCAACACCACTGGCCGGATAACAGCATATTTCCGTAAGTCCTTCTTGTTAACTAATCTTCAGTCTTCACAGACAATCTCCCATTTGTGTATCGCGAGCTCTGACTTCACAAATAAACATAATCACAAAAATCTTACTATTACAACAATACAAAGTGCTATACATGGAATTCCTTTAGCACAGGCTTGTTTTAGAATAGAAAAATCGAGAATAATAGTTTATATGCTCCAAATATACATGTATCATTTCGAAATACTTTCACAATGTATCAAGAATTTTAAAACATAATTGATGTACATATGTTTTACCGGGTTTTGTCATACAGTTCGATTTTCAATTCGATTTTGAGAAAACAATATTGTATTTTAATATTGTGAATCATAACATTAGACCATTTGAAAGTAAAACATCTTTGTTTCTTTGCGTCCAAATACTTTTATGGCAAAATACATGCCTATATTTGACAACGCTTTGTGCAAGTCCTTTTAAACAATTAGGAAAAATAAATCATGTGCGGATTTAAAACGAAAAGCTTGGCCAAAAAGATTTTTTCATATCTGTCTGAAGTCAGGAGAGCAAAGCAACCCAATATTTCATTTTCTCAAATGCTTTGAATTTGGTGTTTGTTGTTTATTTAATTAAAACTATTTTTCTTAAAATAAAAATGAACCCAAACAAAACGTTTAGCAATACATGTACAATATCACTAGGATTGTAAGATTGACAGATAAAGAAGAAATCCTTTTACTTTTCCGAAGGTTCTGATTTGGCATCACAGTTAGTAGTATAACATTGGTACAAAAACGGGATGTATTTAGAAATTGCAACATAATAATGAGTTTTTTCTTCATACGATGATTTTAGTCAGACACATAGCTAGTCCTACTAAAGTAATTCAATTCTGTAGTCAGCTGTAAAACAATGTTTTCCCATTTGATCGTGTGGGATTTATCACATTTTTTATCATTTCAATGACAACAATATCGCTACAAACTGTTTAATTTTAAAAAAAAGGAATAAAGATCTATATTTAAAACATAAGAGATTACGATACAAAATAACATTACACTATCTATATTGAAAAAAAAAAACCATGTATGTAGATACACGAGACGACGAAATATCTTATAATTCCGTAGTATTTGATTCAGCTTTTTCGTCGGTTTTCCTAGTTTTAATTTCTTTCCGTTTCATTAACAGCATAAGGACGTCTAACAGGAGCGGTAGAAAAAATACCGCGTGAACAAGTCCAAAACCGACAACAAGGAGCATGACTTTTCCAAATGACTGAAATATATAACTTTCGGAGAAAAAAAGCATAACAATACCAAGCAAGGACGAAAATGCAGCATTAAATACTGGTCCTCCTGATTTATCAAGGGCCGCTTTGAGCACTTCTTTTTCCGACCTTGAAGATAGAAATGAATGGCATATATGTACAGCGAAGTCGACTGAAAAGCCGACACTCATTACAAGATGTATCATTGTTATAGAGCTAAGAGTAAGACTCCAGTAGTACATGAAACCAAAGATACCAACCATTATGCTGATTACCGTCGATGCCACAATTGTAACTAATAAAGGATTCGGCATAAAAATAAAAGTGACAACCAAAATCACAACAACAGCTATGCCCACAGTTAACAAGGTACTTGGTAGTATTTGCACATACTGCTCAAAAAAGATGAATGCGGGCGTATAAAAAAAAAATAATTGGGTATTTTCACTAAGTTCACGCAATCTTTCCATAAGGGCACCTTGATCTGATGACGATTTTAAATTGAGAGATTTTATGTAAAATTTTGAAGATCTTATTTTTAATTTGGAATTGCTGAAGACTATATCATTTGAGAAGCGAGGTTCAATGTTTAAAAACGATTTTAAACCAGTGACAAATTTCGTTTCTGTTGTGTCGTCATAAAAAGGTGTTTGTTTGTATGCTGTTAACCAATTGATTTCAAATGTATCGTCTATTCCCGCATCTAACTTAGCCTGAGTCACGATGCTTGAAATCTGAGACTGTGTAGAATTCAATGAATATGTGTTTTCATTTTTAACACAAATAGCAATTAAGGGCTCAACAGTAAAATAGTTATTGTCCCAGGTAGTGTATGTATGAAAGTAAGATTTTTTTGAAACCAAGTTGAACAAAAGGAGACCTTGCTTCAAATACATAGTTCCATAGATCGATGACACTAGATAAGATATAAATAAAATACAAATCATGATTTTCCCTACAATGTGCGATTGAATTTTAAGTGCTAATTCTTTAGGAAATTTTTCGAGAAAACTTTCTACATCATCTCTCGTTTCTGGAATGTTCCCAGACAGACATCTATCTTTCAGGTTTTTGCTGTTCTGTTCAGGATCTCTTTCCTTTATTTCCAAACAGCATACACAATAATGTCGTCTTTTTGAAGTACGAATTTCATTGAGACAAATTGCAGGACACATAAAAAACAGCTGATTAATGTAACAAAACATTACTGCAACTCCTAAAAATATAAATAAAGGACAATCAACAATGATGTTATTGATATGTTAGATGCAAGGAAAAATGAAAGATATATTACTTACCTGTATAAATACAAAAAATCCTTATGCTTTGAAACACTGAGGTGGCCCCAACACCAAATGCAAGGAGATCAGTAACTGACGTTATGGTAATCGATATTCCGCTTGTTCTTAGCATGCTTTTCATCCTGTCTTCAATTGATGCTTTCGACAGGGACGGTGCCCCCGCCATTCCAGACATCAGAATAAACATGTCATCAATGCCTATTGCTGAAAAGCATACCACACTCTACATTATCATATGTATGCAAAAAGGCTTGCAAAATAATTTTGGACATGTGATTAAAAAAGCATTACCTATTATCAGGAAAGGCATAACTCCTACAATGTTAGTGAACTTAACGCCAATTCCACTAACAAAGCCAAAAGCTGCTCCTATTCCTAAGACTGGTGTGATTACTCCTGCTATCCCCAAATTTGCTCTGTTTGCAATATTGTTACCTTTCGGCAAAGGCGATGCTGAAGCCAGACAAGCATATGTCATCATTAATGTGAATGTCAGACTAAAGAATGTTATATCACTGCCTGTAGCTTTGTTGAGTTCTGTTTCGAGGGACTCAGAATTAGCATACGCGACATCTGTAAGATTAGTTTTCAAATAGGTTATTTGATTCAGATACGCATTTTCCCAAGTTTTAGAAAGAGAACTATTTTGCCGGAGGTAATATCTTAATTTGACCCCAATGGTAGATGCAAGTTTTTCCATATGACTCTTGGCATTCGCAAATATTGGAGACAATAATTGGGAATTATGCATAGGAAATGACACATTTCTCTGGATAAACTGTCGCTGAAATTCAGAATCCAAAACAATTCTACCAAGTACAGAACATCCAGAACTGCTCAACGCGCAAACATCAGCAAATCTGTAAGTCGTTCCATCTGTTTCATAGACCACTATTGAGTTTTGTATAAACTGGTTAATATTATTTATTTCATCAATATGTTGTTGATTCATGATGTTTGACTTGTTTTTGGAAATGATTATTATATCAACGTATCTTCCAAAGGTTTGAAGCTGGTATGAATCGAAATTGCTCGTCGTTGGATCTGAGTACACATTTTTAAGAAACTCTCTGTCTTTGTACGCCTGACTGTTACTTGGAGTGTACAAAACTTCAACATCGTTTTCGGTTGAAAGGTTCAGCAATCCAATCAGAAACAGACTATTTACTACAACACAGATACTCATCACTGATTTAGGATATTTTGATATAAAAGATCCCAATTTTTCAAATCGAGTTTCGAAAAAACCCTCATATCTTTCATAACACTTTTGAAGCTTCTCCATTCCGAAGAAAGTAAAATCGTAAAATCTAAGATAAAAAACAAAATTATATCACTGAAATGATAGTAGATGATAAATATTTCTTAACCATTTTTAGAGTAAAAGAATATTTATAAAAATCCTTCAAAACTAAATATAAGTTATTCAAAATGTAACATGCTTACAGTGTCAGAGTTGTAACAATAAAAGCCTCAGCTTCACTAAGCTCTCCCGCAAGTTTTATTAGCCTGAATAAAAAAAAGGATATAAAGGGTTTATCACTATAACGGTATTTTCCACATATCCCAAGAACGGTGAAGAAATTCTGAAAACGTTGTGAACAAAATTTGTTTAAATGTACAAGACCTTTCATTTGACACTATAAAATATGGACTGGCTCTTCAATTTAGGTGCCCAGAGGAGTTTAAAGTGTCTAATCGATAGCTCTTTACTGAGGAAAATTTTGTTAAATGTTACAGAAGCAAACATATTTATATTAAAGTTAGTCACTTTTAAGTTTGATCTTAGCCGGTTGTCCCCGGAATGCAACAAAAAATCCTAATTTTTTTCACTTTTTTTATTTTTCAATGCCTTTTACTATTTTTTAAAAGTTGACAGATACGCTTTTATGAATGCAGAATATGTAGTTTGTTTTAAAATCAATCTCCGCATTCTCCAAATTTTTTGTTTCAAAATCCTGAAGCGAGAGTTCCCTTTTTAATCAAAATTGCCATACGTTTTGATCTGTATATCTTTATCAATTGATATTTTCTGAAGACATAATATTACAAAAGTGGCAGAGAAATAAAAGTTCTTTCCTATGAAATCAAAATAAGGGGACTGCTCCTTTAATTAGAGGCCAAGAGACGCGTAAAGTCTTTAAAAAATACTTAAAGAAGATCAAAAAATTGTAATGCATTAGAGAAGCAAAGTTGTTCATTGTAACAATAAGTATCTGAAAAAAAATTATTGTCACGCCCATAATTACGTAATGAGGAATTTTAAGGGGCCAAAGTCCTCAAACTTTGACGCAATATATCTAGAGATATTTTATAAAGCATTGTAGAAAAGAAAATGTGTCTATTGATGATTTTAATCGATTACAATGGTCGAAACACCAATACATGTCGCCAATAAGGATCTACAGGGCTGGCCTCAAAAATAGTCAATCGCCTGTATCTCAAAAATGATTAACAGTTTTAGATGAGTGTAAGAATAACAAATGTAAGTATTCATGAGACCTTAAATGTTATCTCAAGAAAAAAAGTCTGGCCTCTTAAAAAATGGTCAATAGACTTGTAAACTCTATTACAAATAACTTTAAAACGATCAAGATTTAATAATGCATTTTCTAAGTAAAGCTGTTTATTGTAACATTAGTTATCTGAATAAATCATTGCCGCGCCCATTTATTATGTAGTTAGAGATTTTTTTAAAAATCGAACGGAATACCTAATCGTTACTTGTAACGAGATCGTATCTAGTTAAGGTCTTCCGTTTCAATGGAATATCTTACTGTTATTGCTTTGTTTCTTTTCCCCATATTATAATTTTTTTACTGTGAAATTTTCTCAAAAACACTTTAACCGATTTCAATAAAAATTTTAGATCTTACTCTTGACAAAAATTTTAAAGAAAATCACACGTTATTTTTTTGGTCGTCACTTCCCGTCCCAAGATATTAAATATTTAATATTCTTGCTTGTTTACAATTTTTCTCAAAAAGTATCAAAGAAAAATTTCAACTTTTCAGTGATGGTAGACAGTTCTAAGCAGCTGTGCCCATCGCATATACGGACGTCCGCCGTCACTTCCAGTCGTCAGCGAAAGGAACCAAAAAAATATAAATTTTTCAATTTTTTTATTTTTAAATATTTTCCTTATTTTTCGATAGAGATGGTCTAATGAAAGTAGAATATGAAATTTGTTTTAAAATCGCTCCACGCATTTTCGAGATTTTGAGCTCCAAAATCCTGAATTGAGAGTTCCCGGGGCGTATTGGTTAGAGTGGTGGACTTGTGCCCAGGCGACCCGGGTTCAATCTCCGAGTGCCGAATGGTTTTTTTCTTTCGAAACTGTTTTGATTTATGATTCTATCTTTAAAATGATGGATTTTACTTATTTCCCTTTTAATTTTATCAAGAAATCACAATAACGTTTTTTTTTTTTCAGTATAAATATATGTCTATTGAAATCCTTAGAGAGGCTTAAATGGAATTTGAAGTGTTACATCCTAATGGACCTTGAAAAGAACATGGTGGTTGATCTGCGTCTCATACAGGTACAACACAATGAAAGAATAGCTTTAATAAGATATGGGACCTACTTGTAAATATATGCTTACTCTGCATTTTTTGAGTTGCAACTAAAATATTTGTTGGGAATATTCAAGCAATTGTAATTTTTTTAGAGTAATGAGGTTTGAGGAAGTTGCAATATGGAAAAGGAAGGACTGATTAGAGAAATCATTTACTTCGAGCAAAACGGAGTTCAAATCAGCCAAAGTGTTACTGACAGACATTTTCAGGTTGCCAAGAGTGGCTGCAGGAAAACTTGTCCGAGACAACTCACAATATTGATGTCTGGCACGTTGCTAAAAGTAAAAAAAAAAAACATTCTTTTTAACTTAAAAAAAAACTATAGACATCTATTAGTTGAAGAGTACTACTCATCTATTGATTGTCATAGTTAACATACAAGTTCATAATTGCTTTAATGAATATTTGTCAGCTTTGAAAAAGAAGCTCCTGGCTCCCAGTAAAGAAAAAGAGTGTTAGGACCTAAGGGACTGGATCAAGAGTTGGTCAATCATTTGTACAGGGTGCCTTCCTCCACACAAGAAGATGAAGATGATAAGTTGAAATGGGAAAAGTGGACAAACGTAACACATCATAGTCAGAACATACACGGGGAACAGTTTCAGCAGTGTGAACACGGGATCTAGACCCAACTGCTAAGCGAAAAAAATGGCTTGGACGAGGTTAGATCATATTATTTGTTTGTTCTTAGCTTTGAACTTAGTATTCATTTGTTATAAAGAAAACATGTCACTATGAATTTTAACTTCAGCTAATCAATATGTTGTCTTACTTTAGGAACGAATGTGATTGAGAAGTTGAAACTTACAGTGAATAGCTGACAAATGAAGAGAGATATTCCAATGCTTTCACCATCGTTTCAAGCATCAAGTTTAGAAGCTTACCATTCCTAATAAAACAGTTTGCCCCATATAAACATTTTGGACTTTACATAAACATTAATTTTTGTTATTATTTTATTTTCAAGTAAAGTTATTTAAAGGCTTTATTTTCATTTTTTTGACGTTAGCAGATCTTTATTATAATTAAGATTCGGAATAGGTCCAGGAAAGCCGCCAGAGAAGGGAATCTGCAATACAGCATTGTGTTTCCCAAGCGAAAAAGGGGAATGTAAAGAAAGTCAAAACTCAAAGTACTTATGGTAATTTAATTAATATTACTTATCATGATATCGCAAATATGCACATACATGTTATAATGGTAATATATTCAGTCATATTTATTCTTTTGAAATTTAGATTATGTTGCTGTCCTCATGGACTCTGCAAAAAGTTAAAACCCGGGCCATGAACACCAGGATGCCAAATTGTGATGACGTCGAAGAAGCTCAAAAAAGCTCATATGTGAGGTGGATCTTTTGGACAGCGCAAACTGTCATGACTTGAGGGATCTCATGACAGCACACTGACTCTTCGAAGGTTGACTTCGGAGGGCAGTGACCACATGTGCAACTACAAAACAACTTTATTATCCATATAAAGGATAATTTTAAGTCGCATCTTTGTCTTTACAATTAAAGATGTTTGCCAATTAGGGGCTCAACATATTTTAAATAAGGAACCCTCTCTAATTATCAAGATAATTATCTGTTACAACATTTAAATTGGCTAAATGATTGACATGAAATTAATAATTAATGACGATGTTGACAAGAAGCCATTTTACAAATAATTGTGTGATTTTGGCGTGCAAGTGAATATGTACATACCGTCCAACATTCTGATGAAGCAAACAAATCAATTTTCAATGAAGATGTTGCACAAATAAAAAGAATGATTTATTGGCAGAATATATTTGCAACATAGGTTTTTTTTAAGACATGCCAGTCGCTATATCCCAGTCGCTCTTTGTTGATAGACTTTCGGGAGGTTTGTAGGTCAAATTCTTTGTCCAAACTTGCCTCTGATTAAAAAAGATAAGGCTGTGTGCCAAGGGGAACACAATTGTCCATTTCTTCAATACTAGACGACCCAGCTTCAATGACTAAGTCTAAGCCATCACTGTTTTCGTCCTTGTTGTGACGTCACACAAACAAAACACCTATACCAAGTGTTTCGTATTTTGCTTCATTGGATTTTCGGTTCAGGATAGATGAATTTAAAGCGCTGTGACTCTTGTTAATATCGAACGGATTTTGATGTGGTTTTTCTAATATCGTCTTATCTCTATGATCGCAACAAAATATATGCATTGTATATATCCTTTAATGACTTTCATTTAATTTTCAGGGAACATGAGAAATCTTTGACATTCAAATTTATTAAAGGCTTAAAAATGATGTCACTTCTGCTTTCCAGTAAATTTTTTTTAAAAGTGATTTTGTCCAGAGCTATTCTTATAAACGATTTATTAAATCCTTAAATTCTGGAGAAGAAGTCAAAAATGTAAAGAGTTTACGAACAGACATACAGACAGACAGACAGACAGATGGACGCCAGACAAAAGGTGATCAGAAAAGCTCACTTGAGCTTTCAGCTCAGGTGAGCTAAAAATAATAAATTCTGTTTTTTAGTAGGAGTCCTCTCAAAATATAAAAATGCACCAAATTTTGTTCATATTTGTATTACAAATATAGATTGGTACGATGGATTCATTCAAATATTAAGAAATATTACCCTAAGGATAACATTATTATGTGTATAAAATTTCAAAGGCGTATAATTTTTACTTTTTCTTTAATGTTATTTCTTATAATGTACTCCTACAAAGCTTCATTTTATCATAACGTCATTAAAGCACAATGGTAACGCTCACCTACCAAACCACGGAAAAATTGTTTAAAAAAATTAAAATTTTCTATAAAAAATCTAAATAATTTTATATGTTTTTTGTTTACTGTGTTTAATTTAATAGATGGTATCAAAAAAAATTCATAAAAGGTATAAATACACAATATTTTTCTAGAATGTGCAAAAACATGCGCAATGAAAACTAAAGTCGGTCTCCTTAAGTTGTCAGTGAATTTGCAACAATCAGCATGATCAGTTTTTAGAAAGTGTTTTAATAAAGTCACTAAAGTCAATATTAACCTTATATTCCAATGTTTATCTTAAAACGTTGCAATATATATCGTTATAAATAATTGCGAGGGAAGGGAGCTCTAAGAACCAGTGGGCGGGAAAAAGAACGAGCTGAATCTACAGATTCATCAAAAAAAGAATCCCAACATGCCTTCTAGCTCCCGTAGTGCTATGTCTAAAATGGCTGAAATTTAAATCGTAAATTACAGTTCCTTGATGATTAAAGACACGTTTTGAGTATCGCACAAGCTTTACTGACAACCAATAGTTTTCTACACCCTCCATTCCTTAATATTGTATCGAGATACATAAATAAAACAAATGAAATGTTATTTATAACGTCACAGTGATCTCGCGCTATATTTCCCATGATAAATTTAGAGATGGATGAAACACACTGCGTGTACTCGTTATTTCAGTGTAAACTGGGATCACTCAGATGATAAGTTTTTATTATAATTATTTTTTGGGTGTAGATAGAGGAATGATATATATTCACGCAAGTTCCATACTTTATTGTCAAATAGATCCTAGCTGATTTTGCATACAGTATGTATACAGTATTTATGTAGGGAGAAAACTAAAAAAATATATTATTCATACTGTATCAAAGTTACAGCTTCGTCTTTTTGTAATCAGTAAAAAAGATTAAAATGAAAGATTAAACAGTTAAAAAAATCTATGTAGATATTAAAATGGTCAAACCATTAAATTGGAAAATGGGAAATAACACACCTAAAAGGTTCGGAGGGGCATGGATACAACATACATTTAGCATGCACAAATAAACGAACTAGAAACCAAAATGTATAAACCAGGAGAAAAAAATAAAAGTCACAAATAACAACAACGAACAAAAGAAAAATATTATTGTTTACCGATTTAATCAAATTAAACACAAATTACATATATTACAGACTGATCAATTCTCTCCATAAGTAAAAGACGGCTTTAGGGTTTTAACTTAGAAATATTCTCTCTCTCTCTCTCTCTCTCTCTCTCTCTCTCTCTCTCTCTCTCAAAAATTCTCTGAAGTAAATTGATAATGATCAAAATATCACATAGTCGACCATAATGCAAGATGTGTGTAATTTATGCTGCGCTCGCACCGGTCGCACCGTAAAATATATTATAGGCGCGAAACGCCTCAGCGCGAAAGGTCTCTAGGAGCGAATGGTATCGGTGCGAATCGTCAATAGGAGCGAAACGTCCCATTACCCAATGTCCGACACAACCTAAACGATGCTAAAATCATACACTTTTTTTTCCCATATGCCTGCACAATGTATTAACATGGGCATTCCAGTGTTTTCTTAAGATATTGATTTTAATATTGCCTAAAAAGCATGCCGTTTTGTTTGCTTTTATAACAACGTTACATTAATATCATATGATAATGAACTGACCTGACTTCCTGGTGTCACTACAGTATAAATTTTACTATATATTCTTCCCAAAATTGCGCAACCTTAGATACAGAATGTGAATTCAAAACGAACTTCTCGGGAAAATCCTCTTGACATCTATTCAAACAACACTTCATTTGCAATCTAGAAGCAAAAATCACATGTGTATCCAGCAAGGCAAGATACTTTGCTGGCAATGCCTGTCTGATATGCGCAAGCGATATACAGACAAGTGATCAGTAATCTAAATGGCCCTCTTGTGGCCGCGCTCATTGGCTGATAAAAATTACCGCTGACGCAGAATTCAAATGTCTCGGGAAACCCAAAACAGATCACCTAGTGCAGTATCATAGGCGGTTTATCCGTTTCTCGAACTCTCTTTGCATACAGACGATGTTTTCTTAGTTTTTACAATGAAAGAGCATTAAAAGTGCTGTACGATAGAGACAGAGGACCAGTCTAGTTACATGCTTGAAAATCAGATCCGAGCCTTTCCACCCCCTCTGAAAACAAGCATCAAAAATTCAAATGAACTCGTATCATTTCAAAATTGGGATAGTCAGACATATTACACATTGTTTCTCATCTCATAAAAAAATCAGCTCCTGTCCTGGGCGAAAACATCCCAAATTCAGGCAAAAGAGGAATTCGGGAATTATTTTGCCTCGGCCATCTTTTGAAAATACAGGGAATTACTTTAGGTCTCAAAACATGGCAGAGGCAAAATATTTCAGAATTCCCCTTCATTTTTGGGGGGTTTTCCGTCAGCGACAAGGGTTGTATTTTTATGAGATGAAAAATAACTTGTTAAATGCCTGATTTTCCCACTTTAGTACAAATGCGAGGTCCATTGCATTTTTGATGCCTGTTGTTTTGGCAGGGGAGGGGGGTGCAAAGGCTCGGACTTGATTTTTAAGCACATGTGTCACTTTGAAGTAAACAAGCTCTCGTGCCTGTGTTGATGGCTCTGTGGTTTTTTCTTTTACTAAATTGTTTAGGAAGTATTGTTTTAAAAGTTGTAACGAGGGATGTTCCCAGAAGATTATTTTAAATTAACATCCCGCATCTAAATTTGCGTAATTTTTGTAAAAATATATAATAAAAATAAATTAATATTGGTGTTCAACCTGTTGGTACACCTGCAAGCTGCTACATGTTAATAGCTTCCGGTCTGAAAAAAAATCGGATGATCGACCTCCCTCCATCTCGAATTTTATTGGATGGACGACCTCCCTCAAATTTT
This sequence comes from Magallana ariakensis, assembly GCA_020458035.1. NCBI lineage: Eukaryota > Metazoa > Mollusca > Bivalvia > Ostreida > Ostreidae > Magallana > Magallana ariakensis. The sequence continues at coordinate 2,738,814 of CM035816.1, read as the reverse complement.
TCAGACCGGGAGCTACAGACCTGCAGCTACCCTGTTACGTATTTTCTTTTGAGGAGTGGACAGGCATAGCCTTCATCCAGGCTGTGCCTGTCCACATCTCAAAAGAGAATACCCTGTTACGATAGGATTTTCTTATAGACAATTAACAAATTAAGTGATATGATATCACTGTTTTTAGGTATCTTCCTCTGATAACCAGCTGTTTCTTTTTTTTTACAAAAAAACTTACGACAAATATTTTCAGTCTCGTGGAAGGATCTTTGACGAACAAAATTTATGGTAAACTATTAATTTACCATTATTTTGATTTCTATAATTATATTTTACAGCCATTAAATTCAAATATTGATTATTTTCTTATTATTAAGCATTCATTAATTTGGACGTAAGTTGTAAATTCTTTTGTAAAACGGCTTTCAGGCTCTGTACTAAATTTAAAAGCGTGATGTTGAAAATTATTTGGTTTTTTGCGTTACAACAAAAATGTTGAAAGATGGACAAATGGACGGACATCAGGACATTGCAATTCCTCTCACAATTACAAAATTAAGCGAAGCCGGTTCAACGCATGTCTGGATACCTTGCCATTGGCTAGTTGATATGTGCTTTGTTAGCTTTCTTAACTTCTTAACAATGATCATTTGGATAATAAGACAAATGGAATATCGAAATATATAAACTTAGTGTCGTAAGTGTGTGAACATAAAACGTTGTTTTCTTTAGTAAGAAGCATAACTCTGTTTTACCTAAATTATTTTTTGAAGGCGATAGACAGGAGTTTGTTCCGACTCATCGCCTTCTAGGACTTTTATTATCACAAAATTTCAGCTGGTCTGAATACATTGATGGTATTGTAAACTCTGCATACAAAAAAATTGGACTTTTAAAAAAACCCTTAAGTATAAAATTGGTAGAGAACATCTCTCTAAATTATATATTACATTTATTAGACCTACCCTTGAATATGCTTCACTTGTGTTGGATGGCTGCTGTGTGCATGATGCAGACAAACATGAAAAGGTTCAATTGTGTGCTGCTCGAATTGTCACTGGGTTGCCAATTTTTGTATCAAGGGAAGCGCTTTATTTAGAAACAGGGTGGGAAATTTTACAAACCATACGCTACATCGCTAAGATGATGTTCAAATTTAACATGGGGACTTTGCCTAACTATTTATTTGATATTATTCCTAGCAAGCGGGAACACATATCACAATGCAACACACGAAACAAGGATCAGTTTAATGTTCCTAAGTGTAGGTTAGATTTACTAATAAAATCATTTGTACCCAATGCTGTCAATCAATGGAATTCACTTAATGTAGAAGCCAGAACAGCCACCTCAATCAATTTGTTTCGCAAACATATGCCTAATGTTACGAAACCCCCTATTTATATTTCTTTTGGTAAAAGTTTAGCAATATAATTCATATAAACCTGAGACACAACTGCGTATTAAATTATGATCTATGTAAACGTAATATTATAAATAATCCGTTGTTTTTATGTGTTAAAACAGAAGATGTGTATCATTTCTTTTTTCTTGCAAAAATTACTCTAGAGCTAGAAACAACATGTTTGATCAATTATTTATGCTAGACTTAGTCAATATTGATATTAATTTACTTTTATATGGTAACGACAACCTACCTTTACATATTAACATCTGTACATAAGTTTATAGTCGAATCTTTGAGATTCAAATGATTTGTCTTTGTGTATATCAATATTATAATATATTTTCTTTTGTTCTAAATTTATATGCATGACAATTACAATTATATTTAAGGAGAAGAACTAGTAAGTTGTTAAAACTTGTTTCTGATCCTTTTGAGCAGTCAGTAAAATATGTTCAAATCAAAATAAAACATAAAAAGTTGCAAACGCGTCTGAAAAGAATAAAACACACTATTAAGGTCACGATCTGTCAATATTGTCAATTTAGTCGGTGTTGGAACAATGGATTATTTGTTTTTATAAAGTGATAATTGATCAATGCATGAAATGAAAGTTAATGTGAATAATTAGAGGATATATGAAACTGAAGCATAAAGCCCCGAAAATTAACCAACTCTATTACTTCCTTGTCGTGGGAAGTAGGGAAAAGTTTTGCAATTGTTAATATAAACCGTTCAGGTTACTAGTTTTTACGGATGGCAAAAAAAAATACCGTTCTAAATATCGAAAAAAAATGTAAATTCTCTAATATTTCAAGGGGTTAACTTATAGATGTTTAATAAATTCGAAAAGTGCTTACTTTCTATTCAAGATATATTACTATAGTCAGGTACTCCTTACACTGTTGCGCTAAAAAATATAGTTCTATTCATGATCAGCAGATACAACATTACAACAGATGTTTAGAACATCGATTTATATGTAATGCGAACAAGAAAAAAATATTGTAAAATTAATTTTTAAAAGCACCTTTCCCCAAGAAATGTAAATGTAAAGAATTCATATTCCTACGCTAGCTGCCTCCTCAGTCTTTTTCACGAAAATATTCACTCTTCGATCAGGGATGGGGTCAATTACATTCAAAAGTAATTAATTAAATTAAAATAACTTGCTTAAAACCTTCAATTTAATTACCATTACAAGGATATTGAACTGTAACTTATTAAATTACAATTACTTTGCATATGTTATTAATTAAATTACAAATTACATTTGAGAAAAAATACATTTATTAAATTTATTGAATTGACATGTACAAATTTTGTCATGAAAATTTACTAATGATTAAGCTTTACACCTACATATGTTCACAGTTGCATTTAATGACCATTAAGTGTTCAGTATCCATGTTTCCTAACCTATACTTATCAAGTCTACAATTTCTGAGACACTGAAAATGAACATTTATATCCATTAAATTCTTCTTTATTAACACATTTAAAAATACAGGTAAATCAGGGCTAGAGAGCAGTATACTTGTTATCAAAATTAACACCTATTGGTCAATAAGGGAACCCACTATGTGAACAGATTTGGCAACAATACTCAAAAACCCAATTGAACCATAGTTCTAGTAAGTTAATAGTTTATACAATTCAAACAACATTGATTTTATTTGTACAATAAACAGAGCATTTATTTTTACCAAACTTAAAATAATTGGAAACATTTATTATTAAATAATTAATCAAAATAATTAAATTTTTAGGGAAAAGAGATCGAGCATACCATCAAAATTCTTTGGTCCCTAACAAATTGATATTTGACACATTGATATTCATAAATTTCGGAACCTTTAAATTAATGAATCATTGAAAAAGTTTTTATTAAAAAACTACATGTATATTTGGTAATAAAAAATAAGTTAAATGCATTTAACTAGTACTCTTCCTAACTTGATCTTGTATTTTTTTGTTTTATACTAACGTATGTACTAAGTGTGAGGGAATTGGGATAGTGGACACCATATTTTCATCGTTTTGTGATTATCTCTGAATAGAAATGGGTCTCGCCCTTTATTTTGATTAACAGTTTAGAACTCCTTCCCATAACCACTAAAAACTATATAAATTGATAGCAAGGTCACTGTCACCTCGAACTTATTCTCCAATCAAATGATTCTTGGTCTGAACTATTTAAAAAAATTGATAAAGCATGTCAGCGTTTAAATATTATTCGCACCTTTAAAGGACAGGTGACACAAGCACAAAAACATTGAACAACAAGTTGGATTGTGAGTGTAATATTCCCCCTGCTACTTCAATCCGTTTTACAGCTGTTGCTGAATTTTAGAGCTGATAAGACGTGGGACCACAATATGCATATCTGAAGCCTCTGAGACCGGAAACCTCCGCGCGACGTCAGAGTCGGCTCACACTACCAATTCGCTGTATGCTCTTATCTAAAACCTGAAGTCAATAATTTTTGCTAATTGATATTAAAAGTCCGAGAACCATTTATACATGTAAAAACATGAATAATTCTAAGCTTAGAAACTCTAATACTGTTTTCTCAGCAATTATGAATTGGAGTAAAAATGGTGATCAACTGTTAAATTAATTTTTCCTTGACTTATGTGCTTCATGTTGGAAAAAATGTGTCAGATATTGGATTTCCAAAAGATAAAAGCTCATCAAAAATATGAAATCATTATTGCAAAAAAAAGGATTTTGTTTTGTCAGCACATAGTAATTAAGAGATAATTCATAACGACTCAGCATTTATAACCAGATATGTCACTGGATCTTTAACCCTTATTAATTTAATTGGACTTAATAAAGGATTGGATTTAAGAGGTTTTACCAGAAATACTAGTACATGCTAGCAAATATGTTTGTAAATTTGTTTAGGTCCACAAAATCAGACGTATACCTTAATCTTAATACTAACAACTCAAACATCTTTTGATTTCATTTTTGAGTGTGTTAGTTGATCATGTTTGGTTTATTTCCTGTTAACTTTATGCAACAATATGAGTTGCTGTGAAACATTCTTTGCATTTACCATCTGTCTGAATATAATATAACACCATTTTAGTTGATACAAGGCCTTTAATTTGTGACTGAAATTTGATTAAAAGAACTATCGATTTTCATAATCAATTAAGACTGAAACAATATCTTTCTACATAGTATTTAGATTTTAGAAATGTGTTAACCTTATACTCATTGAATTTTTTATATCCAAATGGAATTTAATATTTCCTTTAATAATTTATGAAGATCATTTTATTTTAAGTGGTACTTCTGATTTGTCTATAATTTATTCACTTTGATCAAACTTTAAAAAAAGAGCTGTTATGCACACTGATGACTTCTTACATACTGATATTAGATTCAGATGGACAATGACTAAATATTTTTGGCAACACCTTTTGTTACAAATAATACACAAAGAAAAATATACGTAATTCATGTATAATAAAAATCTAACTCACCATGCTTAAAGTTGAATTTAAAAAAAATATTTAGATCAATATTAACCTTATTTAAATCAATGTTTTGGATCAGCAAGATTGGATCAATATGGATCCCAGATGAAGTGGACACCTTTTAAACATATTTCCATCTTTACTGAGTACCGGTTTTGAGAATCTAAAACATTGTTGTATGTCTGGCTGACAGGATGATAATTTGCTATTATCAATCACAGAATTTTCAGAATCACTTTTATTTCATTTCTTAATTATCATTTTGATAATTTTTTTATTACCAGTTTCTTATGTAGACATAATTTACATAATTTCTCAATTACTCTATTAACACATGATATTACATGTATTCTTGTACATTCTATATTGTCACTACTTTGTTTTCGGAAGAGGGTTCATATAGCTAGGCTTTTCAATGAAATATGCATTTAATAATTCAATTTAATCTGATAGTTATTTCAAATTGAAGGCTCAAAATCATATTTTGCAACGCAAATACAGAAGTCTCTGTAAAAAAAAAAATCCTCGTCCATAGCCCTGTTTACTATGTAGCCGATTGCTGACTAGGCCGTCGCTGACGAATAACACACAGGGATTTCTTATCTCATTAAAGATCGGCAAAACTCGGAGATCGGCTTCAGTTGGAATTTTCAGCACACTTAATTGGGATGTGTGTTCTTATCTGATGCTAGTCAAGTGGGAAAATTGTTATAAACTGATTTTTTTTAATCAAAGAAAATGCCACCTGTCCTTTAAATATAAACTAAACTTGGAGTCTTTAATTAATATTTACAATTCTGTTATCCTACATATTTTAGAATATGGCGATGTAGTATGGGATAACTGCACACAGGAAGAGAGTTATTTATAAGAAAGTGTACAATCAGAAGCTGGGCGCATCACAACGAATTGAGAAACATTAAGTAAAAGAAGAAAACCTCCCACAAAGTTACACTTATGTACAAACTACTTAATAAGTATACACCAGAATATTTGTATGATTCGGTTGAACAATGTCTACCAGTTTCACATAATTATTCCTTACGCAATAATAACTTGTTTCACATACCACTTACCAGAATTGTTGCCCATTATAATAATTCTTTACCATTAACAGTTAAGTTATGGAACACTTTGCCAGACAATGTAAAACCTGCTACAAGTTTAGACAAATTAAAGCAACTTATGCAAAACAAAAATCCTGTGGAAAAAGAAATCTAAATTATACAACTACAACTATGGACACAGGAATTTAAATATACCATTGTCAACTAAGAAGTTTTTAAGTAACATTACTGCTGATTTGTACCATCATTACTTAGTTGAATCATCTAGATGTTTAAGATGTCTATTTATTATGTGTATGTATGTATACTGTAAAACGAGAAAATATGGCGCACTACAAATTTTAGCGCCTTTGGCGCAACTGCCTCTGAGCGCTAAAATTAATAGTGCGCCAACGATTTTCCATATGTATTTAATTTCTTCAAGTTGCAAAACAATAACGTCATTTCATTTTCATGCTATATAGAAGTGTTCGTTTACGTAATATCAGATGCTATCGATTCAGTTTATTTAAACACGGGTAAACGGTATGGGTTATCGGGTATAAGTGCCTAAACATGGATTAATTAATTCAATTTTAATTGCTTTTTAATATCTCTCACTAGCACCTTGAAAATTGGGCTTCTCCCCATGCCACTTCCATTTAGCGCCTCGAGGTGAAAATGTGATTAAGCGTGGCGATCGTTAACGCTGACAATACATGATTGATCATAATTTCTTTGATCTCTGATTAGTGGATATAAAGATATCAAGACGATACCTCTTTTTGTGTTATTTTAATGTAAAATTACTGTGAAAAAGATTCGCTCATGGTGTTTGAAACTCATGGTAAAAGTAGCATTCGATTTCACTTTTAGTTTCGGGACTCTTCTAGTGTTATCCAAGTCGACACGTTAAATTCAAAGTCCGATAACTCAAATGTGTTTACCAACAAAAATTACACATCATCGCCAAGAAATGAAGTTTTCATATCTTTCTACTGACGACTTACACAAAAGTAAGTGCATTGTTCTCAACGACAGTTTACCGTGCATGCGAGATAGAAATCAAAGTCGTTGTGTTCATGTGCTTGAGTGAACACAGAACTAAAGTTGGGCGTGATCGTTTATCAAACAAGAACATTTTTGAATTCTTTTTTAAAGAAAAGGTGCGTGCGCTAAAATATAATTGCGCCAATGTACTGGCACTTGCGTTTGCGCTAAAATACGTATGCGCCAAATTTTCTCGTTTTACAGTATATATATATATATATATATATATATATATATATATATATATATATATATATATATATATATAGCACAGGGAAATTCACTACATTGGAGCTCCACCTCCGCCCCGGCCGGGGCTTGAACTCACGACCTCTGGAACCCACTCTCCTAGCAGTAAGCGGCCACAGCGCTAACCACTCGGCCATCTAGGCAAGACAGAACGAGCGCTGGTCGCTCACTACACGGCCGTTTGAGATATTAGTGGAATGCAGTTAAACGACAATTTGAGAGGATCGGAACGATACACATTGCATAGATATATACGTATAATAAGCACAAACATTGCAATGACTCTCAAATTGACATATACCTCATAGTGAAGGATATAGATATACATAAATCACAGACTTTTAACTGCATATAAAACACATAATTTAGAAAAGAATCATTTTCAAAAATACTGGGATTATTTCCAATAATAGCTGATCTATTCACGGCACATTATTTTGGATTAGCAGGTCACAATCTTGGTATAAATAGTGGGCCAGCCCATCACTACAAATGCTAGTTACTCAGTCTTGAAATTGGGTGTAAAAATCTTTCAAAGATTTATTCTAGTATTAGAAAGCCTATCTGTGGCACAGCATTGTACATACTTGCAATGTAGGGTCTGTGTTAACAATGGAGACATCTCTCAACATTCCAGAGTCGACCTGTCTTGGAATGACTGAAATATTTCTTCAAACTTTTCTTGCGCATCATCACTTTTGTAGGTTTATCAGAATTTTTGTGATCGGCTTCGGCCGATCACTGTTGTGTCCATATGAGGCATCCGGCAAATGCTTCCAAGTGCGCACACATTCCGCTTCCATAAGTAGTTCTTATAAAAACTTGAAGTTTGGTTTAGTATTTATATAACATTTTACTCGGTTTTATTTCAATTCATTTACCTTAAGAGATACAAACATACATAAAAACAGTTCGACCTGTTAATTCAAGAATGCACATTTTGTCTCACGCGTAAGAATTTCGATCGAAAGATTCATTCAGTAATGCAGTTGACCTCGATGAACTGACCTCAATCATAAGAAGATGCTCCATGAACTGACCTCGATCTATTGATGTTGCATAATAGTAGCTAGGAAGACGGCTTGATTTATAAACAAGGTTACGTTATAATGCGACCTCAATAGCAAGTTATGATGGCATTCAATGTTTTTCAGTCGCAATAAATTATTTTAATACAACTCTTTCTTTGAATACGTGTTAATTATGCTCTTTGAAGAGCCCTACTCAGTATTCTGAAGAAGAAGAAGAAGATACATTAACATTTAATAATTACGTACGTTAAAAATACACACGTATAAAATTAGACAAGGAGTTTACGAACGGCTTTTCCCAAATTTATTTCAAAATTAAATTTGTTGACGGTTTATAATAATGAAATTATGGTGTACAGATACAAAATATTTGATATTTTGTAAAAATACAGTACTTTTTTATTATTTTACATCAAACTGATCATGTTGATTGCTTCTAGCTATCAATATATCATTATTGCCGATCATTCCTTTAAAAGGAATACTTGTTTCTATATTATAATCAAAATGTTGAACACTTTGTAATTGCTTAATATAGTTATTTTCCGCCATAATTTCATTTTGGAGGGAACTTTATTGGGGCAGAGGCAATTCAAAAGGAAACTTGTTATATACACAACATTTGTACAACAATCATAAAATAAAATAAGTATATCGTGTATTATTAAAAAAAACTAATAAATAAATTGGATAAAGAAAACATCTCTATGCAAAGTTTGATAAAAATTCAAAGTAAATAATCATGATCGGGGTAAATAACATAAACCTTTATGGAACCTCTTTCACAAGTTCCCAGACTTGGTGTCTGATTTATTGACAATTAGCGGGAGAGACTCCCCACAAACCCTCTGCAGCTAAAACCGACATAGGGGTGATTGATAGTAATGTTGACCTCAAAGAAGTAAAATTGTGAATTAAATTTGATTTTGTAACACAAAGCAAGACTCATGACAATTAGGTAAATTGTATCAATTGAATAATTTTTTTTTAAAAAATGCTATGATTTGCTTTAAAAAAGTGGGAGTTTTATATTGCATAATTTATTATATCATTTGTTTGAAGAAAAAAAAACGATTGACGTTACATAAAGATAACTGAAACCGATTTTTTTTTGCAAAATTATGATTTAAAAAGTGTATGCTAAAATGTGTTCCACATATTAGTAACTGTATAAACACATGTACCCAGTTAACGCAACAACGTTTTCACAACGTTTTAAAAACGTTGTTGAAATGTTATCAATTACATTTTTTAAAACGTTATTACAACGTAAATCTGGGTGGTTTTTGTTACGTTATAATAACATTTTCTAAAACATTTCTAAAAAATGTTAACAAAACGTTTGAAAGAAACATTTTGTAAACATTGTTTGTAATCATTTAGTGAACGTTTTTAGAACCATTTTCATATCCTCCTTCAACTTTCCCTTTACTTTAAAATCCTCAAAGTAAAATCCTCAAGTTTTTAATGCAATAGTTTAAATGTTAAAGACACGTGTCTTTAACACTTTCATACACAACAAAACAACACCATTTACTACTTTCCACCTGTATTATCACAGAGCTAGACTTCACAAAATGAACAATATAAATCCACATTATAATCTCAAGTCATTAGATATCAAGAGTTCACAGCATTCCAGCGGTCACAGTGTCACAATTGTCTGGAAAGTTTTCACACATTCCGATTGTTATAGTCGTGATATCCTCCTTTCTATATCATTGCTCTTTGTATAAGGGCCTGCGTTTTTCAAAAATTTTGACCCACTTAGAAAACATATCGCGCAGAAACTGCAAAACTAGGATCAGGTGCTTTTACTCTCGCTGTGACATTCAATTAACTTGCGAAAAACACATTGGAAGGGAAAGCCCGATCCCCTGCACTCTAGGTTTTTCATATATTTTATACAGCTAGATGTTTTGTCAAACTGCATGTTTATAATAGTATGCTATGTCTTTTTAATATTTAAATAAAAAATACAACAAACAATATAAAGATTAATTAATCTGTTATTTTTTAAATATTTATATCGAAATATACTATAATATGATTATCGTTTAACTTTTGTTTTGTACGTAGCATAAATAACTGAGTTAGGTCAATCTTTAGCATTTTAAAGAGAAAAACATTCGATTTTTTAGATGTTTTAAAAACGTTTTGCAAACATTGCCGGGTAAAGTTTTCATTATGCTTCATTATAACATTTTCCTTCTGTATGTAAAGCAGTTTTCTGACGATCAAAATATATATGCATTTGAGATAGTAACACAATGAAAGCAATATTGGTCAGACATTTCTTATTGACAATGTTATAAAAATGACAATAAAAACATTTTTATACATATTTAAGAAATATTTTTATGCTAAATAATAATAACATTTTTCGTAATGTTTTTACAACGCTGTCAACACTAAAAGAAAATGTGTTTGAAATGTTTTATTGATAATGTTTTCTTATAACATTCTAACAACAAAACAAAATGTTTTTAAAACGTATTAAAAATGTTTTAATGAAAACGTTTTTTGAAATCAACCTTACAACCAGAATAAAATATGATGAAAACGTTTTGTGCTACCTGGGTACATGTAAATGTCCTTAAATTTTGCTTTTTTGTCATGACAGCAAAACTTCACTGATTTCTTAAACGAGAAACACGAGCTTTGGGTTGCGGTAAAATTATAAATATCATTGTCAATTAATGATTAAATCCCAATATAAGCATTAAAAGCATCATTTCTTCACCTTTAAACTTGTAACAATTCATTAAGTGAGTTATTCTCGCAGATATAAATAAAAATTTATTACATACATATCTAATAAATTTTCAAATCCACCTTTTTCAATTTTTATTTTTTCATTCCGACTTTTCTGTTTCTATAAAAACATTTTCGAGTCTGAATAACTTTGAGATGAAGTAATCATTAAAGAGAACCTATTGTCATTACCAGCTTCAAATTATTTCATGTATCTATAAAAAAATAAATGCTAAAATGAAATCCGAGGTTAAACAGAGGCGTTCCTACACTTCTATTTGTTATTATCTAACTGTTTAAAATTCCAAACAATCGAGCGATAACAAGGCCTTAGTCAACGTGGCGCCACGAGGTCACAAGAAAGAACTCTTTTATGAAATAGTATGGTTCATGTCAATCATTCTAGATACGCTTGCCTGCTGATGCATTTGCTTTGCATTTTAAATTCAATAAGGAAGTTGGCAGAGATGATGATTTATTTTCAGTATAAGGACATATTTCATGAGAAAAGATATATGAAGGAATTATTTTCAGAATAATTTAATACTAATTTCACATGCTTATTCTCTGCCTAAATTCTAGAACTCCTGCTTTTGATAAAAAGGAAACAAAGAAACTGAAACTGAAACAGAAACAACAAAAATTAACAAGAACATGTGATACAAGTTTAATTGTAGTGATGAATTCAAAACGTGTACTGCTTTTAAAAGAAATGACGCCATTCAATGCACTTAATATTTATTACAGAAGTTGAAGTTTACTCGTAATAGACCGTTATGTCAGTTAAAATAAAGAGACCATTTTGTTGTGAAATCTTCTATGTTCCCTTATTCACATGCATGTATAGTAAGAACGTTCAGTACATATTTTTATTTTGAAAATCTTCTACCCATTTATTAAAAATATTACGAAATGATGGCATTTTATCTTTTTTAAAATGAACCGCGCTAGACTAGCAGAGAGTAGAAATGGTTTTACGTAATCACAAATACATTGCTTATACCTCATCCACTTTTTAAAAAAGTTAATAAAAAAACTTTCCATAAGCAAAACATATTTTCCAGCATATTCATATCCAGGTTGTCAACAAAATTTAAAAAGGCTGTAACGATTGGTAAAAAAAATAATCAAAGTAACGACTTCATCAAGTGGATATTGTAGTCTCAGAATCACCACAGAAAAACGTACATTGTTTCTCGTTTATAATTAATTGGTCAAACAATGGTTACATTGTCAACAATTTTATAGTTTTTGTCTTCCAAATTCGATCTGTAATTTCTATTTTTTCTAATTTTCTTTTTTATTTTAAATAGATATAGCTCTTTCTCAGTTAAAGGAATTTATAAATTTATTAATTTTTTAACTTAATTACTTCTTCATCTTAATTCTTTTCTGAAGAATCGACAACTCTTGAACGCTTGTGATCAATTCTCATCTACATTGTACACCTGTAAATTTTATATCATTTCCAAGCAATTTTTTTAAAAAGTTTTATCTAACACAAAGCAATTAGGTGAAATGTTTCAACTAAATTGAATTTAAAACTAAATGCTTAGATTTGCATAGAAAAGGGGAAGGGTGTTACATTGTGTAACTTCTGATATCATTTGTTGGGAAAAACCGCTTGACATTACAAATAGATAACTTAAATGTTAGTCATTTCTGAAAGCAAAGTTATAAATAAAAAACTGTGTGCCCAAAAGTATTCCAAATATGATTTAGTATATGTATACATGCACATGTCAAATTTCTTAATATTGTGTATTATCTGTCATGACAGCAAAACTTCACTGATTTCTTGAACGGCAAAATGCATTTTGGGTCGCAGTAAAAGTATGAATTACAAAGTCAGTAAATGATTAAATCCTAATTATAGAATTAATGGCATTATTCCTTCACCTTTAAACTTGTAACTATTCCTTTAGTGGGTCATTTTCGCCGATAGAAATAAAAGTGTATTACATGCATATCTAATAGTTACTGAGTATTCAAATCCACATTTATCATTATTTATTTATTCATTTCGAATTTTTCTGCTTCATCAAAAACATTTTCGGGTCTGAATGAATTTGAGGTGAAGTAATCATTAAAGAGAACCTATTGCCATTACCAACTTCAAATTATTTCATGTATCTATGAGAAATAAATGCTACAATGAAATCCGATCTTAAACAGAGGCGTTCCTTGGCTTCTAATTGCTCTTATCTAACTGTTTTAAGGTCGCAAGAAAGAACTCTCTTAAAAATATACAATGTTAATGTCGCTTTACAGAAAAATCATTTTACATACGCCTGCTGATGCATTTGCAAATGATTATTTACGTATTCTGTGTTAAAACAATTTCAGTATGAAACTGAAACTGAAACCAAAGGACAATCGAAATTTACCAATCCTGTGTTATACAGGTGCAGACTCATAACATGTTAGTAAATTGTTTTAATTATATATTTTCCTTATTTCAGAATGGCCTGATTGACCTGATTAAGTCTTTATAAAAACATTTTTATAACCTTTATGAAGTTGTTAAAACCATTATATGTATTAGAACAGGACAGTTACAATGTAAGAAAGTTGCAACATATTGATTTTTATGGGTTTTTTTTATGTGCCCCATAAATTGTTACTTATAATTAAGTAATTTGCTTCTGTACGTTTTGTTTTTTTGAGCGAGATCAATCGCCCGAGGTAACAAAGAAGTCAAGCATGTGATAATTATTCTAATTATGCAAATGATTTTTTACGTATTCTGTGTTAAAACAATTTCAGTATGAAACTGAAACTGAAACCAAAGGACAATCGAAATTTACCAATCCTGTGTTATACAGGTGCAGACTCATAACATGTTAGTAAATTGTTTTAATTATATATTTTCCTTATTTCAGAATGGCCTGATTGACCTGATTAAGTCTTTATAAAAACATTTTTATAACCTTTATGAAGTTGTTAAAACCATTATATGTATTAGAACAGGACAGTTACAATGTAAGAAAGTTGCAACATATTGATTTTTATGGGGTTTTTTTATGTGCCCCATAAATTGTTACTTATAATTAAGTAATTTGCTTCTGTACGTTTTGTTTTTTTGAGCGAGATCAATCGCCCGAGGTGACAAAGAAGTCAAGCATGTGATAATTATTCTAAGCCAGATAGACTTAAATTTTATAACGGTTGTTTCTAGTACTACATATTTATTTAAATTATTTTATCTCTAAATGTATAATTTCAATGTTTATGCTTTTCGCAAAAGTTTCAGTATAATTGTTGTAACGAAATATGATGTCATTGTAGCTGAAAAGATGATGACATTTTACGGTAAAATATTTAAGGTCATTTGTATTTCTGATGTAATTATTTATTAGAAGATTGACTAGTGGAATTTTTGCCGAAAAAAAGAAAATCGTCAATATAGTCAAAATTTCCACATCTTCAAAATTACCACGTTTACAGCAATATGAATGTCCTAAGAGAAGAATTATGTGAAAACAATATTGAAAATTTAAAAAAAAAAGCGCCGATAGTATCGATACCTTTTTATTTTTACTCCCTGTTTCTATCGTCTGACACAAAACATAAATGGAATTAAAGAATGTCTTAAGAAATCGAAGAAAACGAATGAGAAAAATTTTTATGCTTCCATTATATCTCTCAATGTACGCAAAATTGACGCAAACAAGTTTTCATGCAATTCCAAAATTTCCAAAATACTGTGCACAAACTCTTGACTTTTTATATTTAAAATATTAGATTCGGACTGTGATCATTTTGCCATGAGAATAAGAAATCAATAAGTCATCTATTCTCTGAATGTTTGCACGAAACATTTAGATTACAATACAGGAACAGCTGAAGAATGTGTGTGATAATGATGTGTATCTTAATAAAGAAACAGTAATCTATGGATGTAACAATGATGATTCTGTAATAATTTCTTGATATTGTTAGTAAAAAGGTTTATCTATCTTTACAGATGTGCATTTTACCTTTTACAAAATCATTGTTTAAATACATTAAATGTTTAAGATAAGTTGACATCTATCTACTCCTTTTATTTATTCTGCATGCGATGAAAAAATGGATGAAGCAGATGTAGAGCTGACGAATCATCTTTACAATAGTGTTTTAAGCTACTGAGCTTTCATTATTTGTTTTATCTGACGCTAAAAAAAAATTAATTGAAAAAATATAAATTTGTATATTTAGAGATCGTGAATTGAATATATTTAAAAAATGTTCAGTGAACAAATTGTCATGCGTGAAATTTTAGCTATGGCTAACTCGAAATCTAGAGGTCCAAAATGTTTTCAACCGATTTTAATGAAATTTTAGGAAGCTATATGTTGTGATAATGCCTCAAAACTTTTAAGATTTAAATGGTGGCATCACTTTTGTTTGTAAGCTACACCCATTCTATAGATACGTGATTATGTCCACGGCTTTTTCGCAAATAGTGTAAGATAGAGACTTGAAATTTTCTGTATTTATAATTTGTCGATTATGTTAAAACACAAGACTGGAAACGGCCAGCCATCACCGTCTATTTTAAGAAGGTATTGAGAATTTTCAAAATTTTATAATCTAAAATTTTGATTTTTAAAAATAAACGAATTTTGTAGACATCAACCTGTTATATGCGAAATTATACCATTTCTCCATGGCATTGGTTATTATAACAAAGTTTTAAAAATGGTTAGGTTAGGTTTAACTAAATTTTAGGATTATTTTCATCAATTACAATTGTGATCCGTTCGAAATTAAGATTTTCGAATTTTTCTTCCATTTTACGATTTGGTTTGAATTTCTTGTTCAAATATGATTGAATAGCAATTGCTTGAAGCGAGTGACAGTTGGTTTGTAGATTTTTTCTATAGGTTTAAAAAACATCTACAATTCTCGATTTTCATTTTCATAAATATTTTTTTATCAAAAATATTAAAAGTTTATTTAGCCGTTTTTGACGTATTCTGATGTATTTATAGATTTGTGAATATTAAATCAATTGATACTAAAATTAAACATGTAGCTTTAAAATATCCTGTTCGCAGCCAAAACGATGTTTCCGGTTTCCATTAAATAAAATAAATAACAAAATTATATTTATTTAATTAAAAGCTAATATTGGTTTCATTTTTATGAAATTATAATTCAAAATGATTTTTTATCCATCCATTAAATAATATACTTGTGTGTCGATCCATCTAAAGGAGGAGTCTACCTTTTAGAAAAAGAGTCAAGTTTATTGTGTGTTTATGGTTATTTTTTTTTTCAAGTAGTATTTCTCAAAGTCATGTGTAATGTGACTCTTCATCCCTCTCCATATATAAAAAGCCACTTCTGTTCCTATACTATTTATCATTTTCGAAGTATTATCGAATATGGTTTTGTTCACGCGTTTTCACAAAAATTGTCAGAGCTAGTCAATTGAAATTTTTATGCAAGATAAAATTATTCCTTAGGTGTGCCTGTAACTTTTTAATTCGAAAAGAAGTAGTTTTTTTTTGTCTGCTTTATAATATATTTCATCATTTCTAAAACGAGCTTTCTTTAGATTTTAGTAGCATTGTATTGTACTATATAGAGATACATTGACAATTTTCCTGCCTACACCAATGATTTTGCTTTAAACAAAGCCTAGTTAAAATTCGAAACCGACAAACAAGTGCAAAAAAAACTTCTAAGTTAAAATTGTCATATGCACTGTCTTGGTTCCTTAATGTTATCTTTGACGCTGTTTCATAAATTGTTTTCTTAAGAAAGGTCATGATATTTCATAACTTGTATTTTTGATAAAAGGAGGGCAAGTAATTTCGCTAATGACATGAATTGTATGATAAACATTTTTTTTTAAGGTAACATAGAAATGTGCACAGAACAAAAGTATTTAAAATACAGGAAATCTACACAGCAAAAAGTGCCACATATGTTTCACATATGTTAAACATGTGTGATACGTATGTGACCTCACGTACGTTTAACGTGATTTAAGTACCACATGTGTTTAACGTACGTTAATGAACATATGTAAAACGTATGTTACACGTGTGTTAGACATACGCAATACATGTCATACGTTTACCGTATGTGGATCCAACGTACGTTTTTCAAATGTATTACATATGTATCACATGTACCGGTATATTGCTTAAAATGACTTGAAAATTTTAAATTGTTAAGTTCATTCTTGATATACTTCATCTTGCTGCTTGAATCGCTTCAATTGATTACTCAGTAACTTCAGTGGATCTTTGGAAAAATTCCATTCATTTTGCATTTCCAGCTACTTGTTAATCTAAAATTAGAGTTAAAGAAAAAAGACAGTTTCGAGATTAAAAATGAATTTAATTCCTTCAAATGATTACATTTAGATTTATTTTGTTGTCATTCTTCTGTACTTTAATAGTTTCTGAAAAAGAAAACAAAAAATTTGACATTAAATTTTTATTTTATATAATGCTTCAGGTGCTTTTTTATTCGACAATATTGTTAAAGAATAACAGGATCCATTTAGATTTTATTGCAAATATAACATGAAGAAAGCTAACAATTAATAATTGTGTTGTTTATTTGCAAGCTCTCAGAGAGAGAGAGAGAGAGAGAGAGAGAGAGAGAGAGAGAGAGAGAGAGAGAGAGATTTTTACCTCTAGTATATTCATCCTGATTTCTGTCCGACTCCAACTTCTTACTTTTTAATGTTTTTCCATGACAATGCTTGTTTGAACTTCTTTCTAAAATATTAATATAAACATAAGTACATACTATCATCAAAGTTTTTAAATACATGATAAAAAATATAATTAATACATGTAAGTGGAAAACAATGTATACAGGTAAATATTTTTTTATGTAAGTTGAATCATTTGGGTGAAATAATAGTCTAAAGTACACTTACACATAGTTTCACAAAGTCCCCCCAAAAGGGGGAGGGGAACTCCTTGATAATTCACTTTGTTATATATAAATTTAAGAAAAATCTTTGCTGCAAAAAAAAAAATAAAAAAAAAAAAAATGCATGCTTGTATTAATCCTAATCTAAATTGAACAAGATGTAATTATGATCGGGGCGATTATAAAGTCTCCCAAACGAACGAGGCTATCATATAGAGTAGGGATGACCCACAAAGTTTCATGATGTTCCCAGGAGTCCATTACTATATATCAGATGAACCAAGGAACAAGAATATATATGGTTTAGGGGTGGGGATATTAACCGTTTTCAAGATATTCAGGCACTACCTGTTTGAGGGGGGTCAGGACCACCCACAGGGCCCATGCCCTACATACCATATGATGCCCCTTGACACAAGGAACAAGAATATATATGGTTTAGGGGTGGGGATATTAACCGTTTTCAAGATATTTGTGCACTTCCTGTTTAAGAGGGGGTCAAGACCAGCCCCAGGGCCCATGACCTTCATACCATTTGATGGCCCTTAACACAGGGAACAAGAATATATATGGTTTAGGGGTAGGGTTCTTAACCGTTTTCAAGATATTCTGGCACTTCCTGTTTGAGGTGGGACAGGACCACCCCGGGGGCCCATGACCTACATACTATTTGATGCCACTTAACACAAGGAACAAGAATATATATGGTTTAGGGGATGGGATCTCGACCGTTTTCAAGATATTTGGGCCCTTCCAGTTTGAGGGGGTCAGGACTACCCCCGGGGCCCATGACCTACATACCATTTGATGCTCCTTAACACATGAAACAAGAATATATATGGTTAAGGGTTCAGGATTCTAACAGTTTCTGAGATTTATGGTCATTTCCAATTCCTGGGGGGTGGGAATGACCCCAGGTGTCAGATCTTATAAACTCTAAATATTGCCTGTAACAGTCCATATATGATTCTGAAAACCCTATATTATTATCTTTGTCCGTTTTTAAGTTATGACCATTTACAATAGAGTCATCGATTTTTCCCATAAGGTTCAATGTTAGACCCCACACCCTTTTGACCCCCAGAAAAGTGGTTGACTAACCCCAAATAAGAAAAATCAAACCAGCGTGCACATCTAGATATGCAGGCCTATCGTATCCTAGAGTTTTGTACAATTCTGTTCAGCCATCTCTGAGAAACACGACGGACAAGTTCAGAGCGAGAAAGAAGAAGAAGAACCGTACAAAAACAATAAGTCTCCAAACTTCGTTTGGGAGACTTAATTACCGTAATCTTTCAGTAAATTAGCAACCACACTGCAACTGTCTTTGAACTCGAGAAGAATTTCATTAATTACAAAATCTTCAGGCTACATCAAAACAGATCTTTGAAACCTCTGTATTATATCCATTTGCTACAAAATATAATACATACTGATACATTAGATAAATAGTTAGATATATCAAATCAGTTGCAATTTAGTACATTTGTATTAATATAATTATAACATAAACCAAATTAAATGATGTCATTCATGCACACAAATATGAATATGAAATATTTTTAATTTATTTTGCACTTAAGAAATACAAATGTAGATGTCATGCAACACAGTTAAATGATCCTGAACAGCCCATGAGTTCTACTTTTTATGAAGTAGTACGTCACAACATGGCGATTTTAACTCATTATTAAACAGTATATATCACCAAAATAAGTTGTATATATCTTAAGCGTAACAGTTGTCGCGTTATTTAACCTACTGGCCCACAGGTCCCAATTTCAAATATTGCAGGTTGTTTTGTTTTCATGAATGTGTAACAATAAAATTTTACAAGTTATTTTTCTCCAAAGTTTTTTAATTTGAACGCATGCAAGAAATTCATACCTTTAAGTAATTTATTAGGTCGGGTTTGTATGGAAAACTTTTCCCAGCAGTGTTAATGACCCTTAAAATGTTCATAAATTGTGAAATGCCATGGTATGTGTACTTACATTATGATTTTATCATCTGTCATTGACTGTGTTAGCTAGTTGATGTCCTCTTCCAGGGATATGTCAAGCAGACAGTGCATGCCTATAAAATGTTTCAATTACAATGCAATAAGAATAAAAGTTATATAGGCAACTCAGTAATAATTTTCACTTTGCTGCAATGGAAGACCTACTCGTTTCTTTGAATAGACTCTGCTCTAGTTTTTCGCTACTTTCAATCTTTTAGTTTAGTTTTCAAATGCCTCTTATCCAAGATCGATATATATATTATGGGTTTCCATAAGTATTGTTTCTTCTAAATTAACTAAACCAAATAGCTGCTGCGTTGTAGCTCTCTGGGGAACATCATTTTTACCGTCATTAATTCAACCCGAATTTTCCCGGAGAACACAGTTGCAGCTCCGTGCTACGTTTACTCTTTTTTTCTTCGGTAATTAGACGATATAATTTTTCAAATGCAAGTAAATAAAAACGAATGCTTGTCAATCCTTACCTCTGCTAAATTCATCCTGCAGTTCGATCTTCTGCCTGCGTGACGTAAAAATGTGACGTATATTTTGTCATCAACAAAACTAAAGCCGATTCCGTCTTAAATCCGGATTTGTTATTAAATTAAATTTTAGACACGTGGCTTCTGT
The DNA here is from genome assembly GCA_020458035.1 of Magallana ariakensis. NCBI lineage: Eukaryota > Metazoa > Mollusca > Bivalvia > Ostreida > Ostreidae > Magallana > Magallana ariakensis. The sequence continues at coordinate 2,718,283 of CM035816.1, read as the reverse complement.
TAATAAAACAACTTTTTTTATTCGTAACTACATGTAAAGTTTAAACCAATAAACATGCATATTAGCAAGGCTTTTCTTCACACATGTTCACCAGTGCATTCATTTCAGACATGAGTGATAAAGCAACATCAGTTATGTAAGGTGACATTGCAGATAATTTGAATGTTATACAAATGCATGTCTTCACATATATGTAAAACATATATTGTTTAAGCACGTGTAACATACGGTTGTTAAGAACTCATGTTAACCGTGTGTTTATTAACATATGTGTAACATGTGGTTGAGATCCACATATGTAAAACATATGGTTCACATACGTTTAACATATGTAAAATCTCACGTATGTTAAACGTATGTGATGTTGAACGTATGTTATCACACGTATGTGAACCATGCGTTTCTCAACGTATGTGTAACATACGGTTTGACTTCACTTGTGTTAAACGTATGTTAAACGTATGTTGTACATGTGTTATGTTCCAACATATGTGAAACGTACGTTGCACAATTAGCTGTGTAAATAATGATTTATTGGGTAAAAAATGAAAACTTATACGAAGTAGTTCTGAGGTTTCTTACCAAGTGAAAGAAATATCGAAACAAAGAAATAACGCTTAACAATTCGTCAATCCTGATAAATAAAATCATCTCTCAAAATTTAAATATCAGCTTCTGAGCACAACATATTTTTCTGAAATCTTAACAAAACTGGGATTTCCATAAAAATATGAAATCCTAAGAAGTTGTACATAACCCATCGCCATAAAAAAAAGTACATGACGAATTTTATTTGAATTGCTATGTTAATAAGGAAGGAGAGTCAACTTATAAACAAATTCTATTAAAAAATATAGCCCACAGACTTTATGTTACGTGCATGGCTTCAATTAAGATTTCTGATGAAGGATGAGATGAAAAAAATCATTACCTTTTCTCATCATTACACAAAACACAAAATATGACTAACAAACAATTTCAGTCAGAACAAAAACTGTAGGAATAGCACCCTTGGATTTCAGAAAAAAGTCGCACGAGGATAGAACACGAGCGATTCTAGCTAAGACAGGAAATTTCAACTTTTCAACATGACCTAATCGCGCTCTCTTTCTCTCTCTCTCTCTCTCTCTCTCTCGAACAAGTCAGATAAGAAAAAAAATAATGATTGGAGTAAAAAAAAGTCTTAGATTGAGAATAAGATATGTAATACATAAGCGATGTGTACGACTAGTTTGTGTTGAACTCTAAGAGGAAAATTATCAATGAAGTAATTCGGTCAGGACTCATGTGCATATTAGCCTCTTGCACCTAACCCACATTGTTGTTGATAAGAGTTATTCTGACCTGTGAGTTAGGTTTATTTTAAGTTAAAGTAATTTTCTAAATAATTACATGTATGTGAAGAAATTATGCTTACTATTATGGAAGTTTGAACAAAGCTCTACATGTAAAAAGAGAAAAAAGGGATTTTTTTGGCAGTGATCAATTTAGAAGTACATGCATGCATTTTTAAGTGCTTATTACCTAAAAAATGAAAATCAGGGAAAAAGAATTATGCACACAGTTTCATTATTCTCTGATCAGCACTTGCTTCTGGTATGCAGCTACCCAATGGGCAAGCAACGTTGTTTCACCGTTGAGGAATGGTTGAAATCAAGTTCCAACGTTGATCAACCATTATTCAACGTTGATTCAACGTGGAGGTTTCAACGTTGAAACCCAAACCAAACCTCAACGTGGATTCCAACTTATTTTCAACGTTGAAGACATCAACCACTTTTCTACGTTGAAACAATGTTTAAACAACGTTTAAACAAATGAAACTGAACACATATTTTCAAATTTGAAACTTCCTTTTTGTTTTTTTTTATTTTAGCTTTTACTTATATTTTGTCAACTGTGGAAGCATTAAATAATGTGTTTTACAAATATTAATGTTTATTTGAATATATTTTAAAATTATTTGATTTAAAAAATATATATATATATTGTTGTATTATTCAATTTCAATACCAATGGGTTTTTTTTTAAATGAAATGTTAAATAATTTTTTCACATTACATTTTAAAACAAAAGATTGTTTTCATACAAGAAATTTGAGATTGAGCTTGCGTACAGCAAGTGGCTAATTGCATTAACTAGGTCAGTGGCAAGGGGATGCGGACCTATCACTACTGCAAGCACTGCTTATCTTGGGAGTTATGCAATTTACCAGGCTGCTTCATGTCAGCTTGACCGCTAAAGACGCTAGTGGTGAACAAAGAAATTCAGTTCTTAGGTACACCTCGTGCAGTCACTACACGGATTTTATGTACAGTAAAATGCCGGGATTTTAGCTTTTGGTCTATTGTGATTTTTTTTTATATTTTACATTGGAATATCTTGGATTTATTTTTTTAGAACAGTCTGCAGAGTGCAAATGATGAACTGATTATTGAGAATTCTACGTTTTTGTGTTGACATCCTTTGTTCCACATCATGGAAAACAAGCATGGCTACCATTTGGCGGAATGTACGCGTGGTTTCTTTGTGTTCATTTTCCTACAGCCTTATGTAAAACATTATAAAATGCCAAGTTCAACTTTTTAACAAGGACTTTATACACAAGCTGTTTAGCGAAGGATATACTCGTATATTACTAGGATTTAATGAAGGGCGACTTTTTACATTTGGATCTTATCTTTTTTTAATAAAGTGTCAAATCACATAAAACAGCACAACATAATAAAAAAATATGTCTATAAGCAACATTTTACGATAAAGTCACTTAATTTTAACTTATTTTCAACGTCATATCTACATATTTTCAACCAGATTTCAACACCATTTCTACGTTGAATCAACGTTGAATTTTGACGTTGAAACATCGTTACATTTTCAACGTTGCCTCAACTTTCATATGCAACCTTATTTCAAGATTGTTCGATTACTCATTGAGTTGAATCAACGTTGATGCCTGACGTTGAAACAACGTTGTTTCAACGTTGAAATGCCCGCTGGGTATCTATTAATAGATTCACGCTGTAGCGTTATCAGTTTGGAGGTCGGGCCTGCTTCTTTAAAGCCCCAGTTTTTCTCCCATGAGAGAAACTTATTTTATCAGGGTCTGCTGTCAACAAAAGGTTACAATCCAGTCAGATTTATGACTGCAGTGATGTTCTGCGTAAATAGCTACAGCATTACTGAATGAAATAACAAGAACACGTGTAGAATGTGTGTTGAAACTTATTCCCACTTGTGTCCAAGGTAAGGAACATTAAGTGGGTTTGGAAACCTTGATTTACTAATTTTAAAACACCCTTGTCTGCAAAACCTTCAAGATATTGAAGATGTGGAGTATAGTTCTGACTCGAACTCTGAGAGTGATAATGATGACTGAATATTATGTAAATATGGTTTATTTGCTGTTATAAATAATTGCTACTGTTAATTAATTGTATTAATTAGAGAAATTTTTCATAAAAAGTTAGCAATTGGTGTTTTACTTTATTTTCTTGTCAATGAAAGTCAGTGATATACTAGCAGTGCTGTGCTGATGGCTCTGTAACTCAGCTGCTCTATATACAGCTGAATCTAATGCTAGGTGACAGATTCTGATAACAAACCAATTAAATTGTGTTTAAAACAAGCAGTGTGTGTCATACAGTGGCTGCATTAAATTCTCCCGAAATTGGGGCTTAATTTGCATCCGTTAGACTGGTCCTCTGTCTCTATCGTAAGCAAAGAGAGCTCGACGTCCATGACATTTAAATTTCGCGTCAGCAATAATTTTTATCAGCCAATGAGCGCGGCCACCAGAGGGCCCTTTACATTCTGTATATCGCGCATATCAGACAGGCATCGCCAGTCTAGGCGTCCGTGTGAATATTCAACTAGGTCAACTTCGGTCTGTTTACGTATTGCTTCCCAATTTTAGCGACGTGAACTTCATTTCATTACGAAAGTCGTAGAAAAAAAAATTTTGTAGAAAGAATATTCAGACCAAAATGAAACCCCTGAGAAGCTTATCATTTTAATTAATATAATAAAGAATCAGTTGACAAATTCGATTAAATAATGTATTTGTTATACTAATAATAGACGATTCATCTACAGATAATTATCTATATTATTAAAAAAAACATACGCAATAATTTTCTGATATGAAATAAATTTCTTAATAGCGTATAGAAGAAAAACGTACCTTTTAATTAATCAAGCCTTAGGAAGAATTCACATCCGAACGTCCACCAAACTTTTGTTTGTGCAAACATTCATTAAAGATGGAATATTCTAAATGTTTAAAATTGGGTTGATAAAGTTTACTTTTGCTGTTAATGAGGCGGGGCAATCAGATATTAAGCCAATCAGATTGTACCAAATCACGTGTCATGAAAATCATACCAGATAAAAAGTAACAAAGTTTGCTTCTTTATATCATTATTTTTAACATTTGAAGAAAACCGATAATGTATGTTGGAAGAAAAATAAATTTTGAAAGACTTCAATTTTCTTTACTTCGACCATGAATGAAGACAATGATATTGCGATTGTGGGTGTTGGTTGTATGTTCCCTGGTGCTGAGAACCTTGAAGAATTTTGGAAAGTCTTGGTCAACGGAGAAGACCATGTCCAGGATATTCCTCTTGAGAGGTTTAATGTGGAAGCCTACTATGATCCTGACCCTGATCATCCTTACAAGTCGTATGTAAGAAAAGCTGGCCTTTTACGAAAGTAAGATCATTTTAATCTATTTTCTTGTAATGTTTTCTGGCTTTGTGACCATTTTCAAATAATGTCAAAAACGAAGATGAATAATTGAACTATTTTGAAACAAATTCAAAACACCAAGAACAAAATTAGTACAAACAAAATTAACAATTACTGTGGTTAAATACTTATTACTATAAAATATTAGATTTCTTATCACTTGAATAGCTTCACATCACGAGCCATGATTTGCATTGCGTTTATTTAAACAATGCAGAATACATATAGTAATTTGAATTAATCATCCACACATTGATAATCATTGCATTAGAAATACATCAGAGTTTTTTTTAGAGCGCTCTGTTATGATATATCTTTATTTGTCGTATACCATACATAAGAGGGGATTCACAAACATGACTGTTAATTGTGGTAGTGTGAAAACTTGTTTTTGTACCAATACATCATGATCTAACCGATATCTTATTTTTTTCTATGCGATGATGAAAAAGTAATTATGTTTTGTATTTTGAGGAATTTTACTTTCTTTTTGCAAAACGATGAATATATTGTGTTCAAACAAACATTTAATCATTTAATGATCATGATAACTAAAAAAAATGATAATAATAATAATCAATGAATCTGAATATTTTCACTCATAACAAACGTTAAACAATAAATTTCTGGCCAGGTATAAAAGGAAATTAAGATAGTTTTAAAGATGTTTCTCCTGAGCAGTAAAAAATTTAAAAAGCAGTCAAATTTATTTTGTTATATAAAAAAATGTGGATTTAGTAGACTGCTAAATTTTCAACAATTATTTGTAATTTCTTATCTTTAATAAGCATGTATTTTATCAAGGAGAACTGAAAAGGTTTCACTGAGTAAAATATAACATAGGATATTGAGTCACGCCTGTCTGAACCTGCCAATCAAGCTCTGTGTAAATACATCTCAGTTGATTGGCTTGCGTCATTTTGTTGCAGGTTGCCAACAATAATTAAACTTTTAAAGGAAACAAAATATTACATATTGAATCACACAAGACCTGAATGATTAAAAGATGCACAATTCTATGAACAAAAATGATACTATATAGAAAATGAAAAATTAGATTTCTTTAACATACGATAAAGACATATTTACTTGGTCATTCACATATTTCTATAAAAAGTCTTTTACTGCCTTTTGACTTTTTCCGTTTCAAAACTTAGGAAACATAATCATTAGAAATAAAAATTTCGATTGTGCACGAATTTTAAATTGTAACTAAATGATTCTGTAGCATACATATGTCTTGTTTACCTTTCAATCTACAAAACGAGTAGTATGTGATGAACTTCTAAAAATTAGAACCATTTAAAATTCTCACTAACCAATTCGATATTGATCTCATATTTGTGTTTTAGGAAGCTATTTAACCAATTTGTATAATTTTTTTTCTCAAATATTCAAACATGACCTGAATGTTTCTGAATTGTTTAATGTAATCACTTAAAATTCAAATTGTTTTTACTTTTTCTTGATTTTTATGGCCCGGTATATGCAGAGATGTTCTCAGAAACTAAGATATGAATAATATTTTATTTTTCTTACGTTAGGGTAAACGGTTATTTAAAGTTAAAGTATGAGTGCTGTGAGGAAATTATTGAGACATCTACTTTTACTTTCCAGGAATGAAAATTTTTTTTCCTTTTTTTTTCTGTGAAAATACAGTATATTTAAGATGACAACTGTGTTTTATGATACATGTAAACCTTAAAAAGTCAAATGAATCGAGTTTAAATGACTTCCAGTTGATTTTAGTCTCCTCATCTTGGAACCGATATCAATTCTACGTCAAACTACACCTTCATTAAAATGATTGGTTGAAATTTAAATTTGTCAAAAATTGAAAATGACACAAACAAATTTTCCTACCTTCAGAGCTAAAGGCGTTCGAATAGTAAACGAATGTTATATTGGATGGGTTTTACATATGTTCTAAAGTAGAAAAGGACTGCATGTAGTATTATGGATTTTCGCCCCAAAAATCAAATTTCTATAGAGAGCTTAAAAAAAGGGTTTTCAAAAGTTTTAATTATGTAGAATATAAAAAAAATTTTTTATGGCTTCCTAATGTAGATATGACTTCATGGATATCATAACTTTCTGAATAAATTGATGTTTTGGTACCAACATTGGGTATGTCATGTCCGATTCTTGACTAGGAAACATCGGGCGCATACTTTCTCAAATGCCATTTTTTACTGTGTATATAATTATATTATTTAAAGGCCGAGGTTGACATACTTTATTTTCCTGTGGGAAGCCTATATACATAGTCATTGGGGGGGGGGGGTCCTTATCTCTAGAATCATATATAAAAAAGCTAAGCACATGTTACAGATCAGCCGGGCTTCAGTGGTGCATGCGGAGCGATTTATAGACAATGTAAACAGCACAGAATCTCCAGTATTTATTGTTCGTCGTGTTGATTAATTAATAATATGTAATCATGATACAAGCACATGTATACTTTCAATAATCTATAAAAAAAATGTTAACTAGAGATAAAAATCAAAATTTGTGGATTTATTAACAAGTTATATAATAATTGTGAAAACATACATTTGTCAATTTTTGCTTTTGAGGATGATGTCAATTTCTCAGATTTATTGCTGAGATAAAGAGAGACAAATAATGAAATGGACAAAGATAATTTTTAACAGAGAGATTTTTTGTTATAAATTTCATTTATATGTGATACTAAAAATTTCTCAATACCTGTATTCTTAATTAAATATCACGTGCATAATAACAAATAAAGATCACTACATGTATGCTAGTAAATTAAGTGTATGCCGAAATTGTGTCAATATATTGTTTCAACAAACTGCTGATCTATAAGTGAAAGTCTGTTTCTTGTACACCTTCTTTCCCTTTGCATTTCTTGGAGCGTTGGAGTTGTTGGGGCAGTGGACTGATGTAAACTCCCTGTCTACATTCTTGTTCCAGTGACACACAGCAAGATTAGAACGAAATCTGTACTGGTCATCTCCAAATAAAATTCTCTAGTCTTGAAAAATGTTCATGACATTGTTGAAACTTTCAACATAAAATGTGCCTTGTCCAAAAACATTATCCTGGGGATATTTGTATGTGACACACTTTTTGATAGTTCTATCAAGCAACATTTTGGCGTGCTTGCTTATCAAAACTATCCGTGATGACTCATTATTTGGATCCATCTAGATATAGGTGACATTAGCTGTGATTATTCTCATAGTGTGGAATGATGTTATCCATGTATTCCCGTAATTTGACAGGATCTTGCTCACAATGTCGAATAGCCCAGTGAACATGGGTTGATATTAGCTCTGTTTTGTCAATGAGTTGTTCATTCCTTGTCCATCCTTCAGATGTTTTCGTTCCTCTGGATGTGCTGTTTATGGACTTTTTTGAGGAATTTCCCTGACTGCCAAAGATCATTTTGGTTTGTTATTTCTCTAGTATCTTTGACAAATTTGTTAATGCTTAGATTCGGTTATGTGAGGTAACTTTGGTTGAAACATCTTGTTCTGCAAGATGATCATAAATGTTTGCAGTGCCAATTTTTTCATGTCGCTGAGTTTCCGGGTCCTGGGCTTTTGTTACATGGACAAAGTTAATAACTTTGTGTGAATTTTCCCCAATTGCGATAATAGAAGTATACTTCGCGTTTTTTGCGCTATCCATGCCTAGCGTCTGTAACAATTTTGATTCCATCTAACTCCTCATATGTACCCATCTCTGCATATGTTTTTAACAATCTTGAAACGTCAATTTTCCAATGCCACCAATGCACTTCCGATCAATTGAAATGCTTTCCTTATTGTTTTTCCTATACGTCAGGTTTCGGCTTAATCTAACAAGGCATTCATGAGACACTTCGTTTAAAATAATTTTTTTAAATATAATTACCACAAAGCTATGAAAAACGTTCCAGATTTATTAAGCACATTCTTCCTTTGAGGTAGAGGAGTGTTTTAAAAAGTGGTGTCACTTGATAGGTGCACGTTGTAAAGATACCCAAGCCACGTGCAGTGAGGCGTGACTAATCCTGTCTAACCAGCAATGTTGGTAATATTTGAAAGTGATTTGGGAAGCCAGAGTTATTATACCAGCTATACCACATCTCTGATATATGTGTATATATGTACAATTGACCTTCTTATTTTAAAAACTGTAGGAGGAGTTATCTTGACAGTAGGGTTAGCTTACTGTTATATAATGCAAGTACCCCATATGCAATATTATGCACGAAAAGGACTACATGTAAGTTTCATAGCTGGTTTTTTTTCTTGTTTTTTTTATGGTTTTGTTTGGTGGGGGTTTTTTTTGCATAAATTATCAAAAATCAAAATTTAAGTAATATGCACTACTTTAATATATGTAGATTTGGTCTGCAAGATTAATTGGGGACCCCTTAGGCAGCCGCCCGTCCGCCATTTTAATATCGGATTTTTTCTACGAAAACCCCAGTTAAAATGTAGCAAGTCCACCTAATTCTCTCTTAAGTGTAACCAGATATTGTATTGATAATATAAATCGTTCAGAGGTTAAACTTCGCCGTTATATAAATAGTGCCTGTTTGGGAGGGTAACAGTTGAAATTGACACCCTGAGAAAACCATTGTCGACCGACGTGAAGCGGAGGTTGACAATGATTTTCGAAGGTTGTCAATTTCAACTGTTACCCTACCAAACAGGCACTGTTTATTTTATTATACTGAATGTCTTAATTTTAAAGAAAACTATACTGCTTTTATATAGGAATGACGTGAACCGTACGCGCATAATTTACGCGCATATAACAATTCGTTTTCTTACCCGTTGTCAAGTGTGTTGCTAACGCTGAGGGTAATAGAACGGATTATAAACTGCGTCTAAACCAGATTTAAGTATTATTTATCCATTGTTCTATCTATCTATCTTTATCAAGTTTCATAATTAATGCAGAACTTAAACAAAACAGTACAGGCACATGTAATAGTAAAAGTAACATTTTACTTATGCTGAGCAAATGTAGGGAAATGAGATAGTGTTGTTTCATAAAAGACGGCTTTCAATTTTACAATTTTATATCATTAAAGGGTGCAACTGCAACGCTTAATGATAAAAACGTTTGTATCATTAGCGGTTGAGGGTGTAGATATTTGCTTGTTTCATTAAGCGTTAGGGCTGCTGTGCATTTGTGACGCTTAATGATACAATTCTATCATTAAGCGGCGATATATCATTGGGCTTGGCGATGTCAACTGTTAATGCAATAATTTATAGCATTAGGCTTGCAATTGCAACGCTTTATGATAATTATATCATTAAGCGGCGTTGTATCATTAACGGTTTTTACAATGATCTTTCATTGTTATCTTCAAAACTGTAAGATTCCCATTACAAAGTTTAGAATGAGCAGCAGACAGTTTGCATACATTGGAAATTGATTATTCTGCTGCAACAAACATTTGCTGGTTTGTGTCCTTCTTCTTGGTCTGAATATAAGAAGGTGGAAAAACATTTTCTCTGTCATTCCGTGCAGTGTCTTCATGATATTTAATCTAGAATAACAAAAAATCATCAATAATCACACCATTGGTTGCAGGCTTGTCAGCACATTTTTCACTGAATATATTTTTTTAATTCAGCATCACATTGAATTTCAACTCCAGAGTTTGGTAATTTCTTGCTGTGATTAGTCGCCATCTTCACATTTTAGAAACTGATTGATTCTAAAACTAAAAGTTATATGCAAAATTTGGAACCCAACTGGGAGGAGTGGAGGTAATAGCGAGGCAGTAATAAAAATCCAACTTAAAAAATGACCGTTTATTCTTAATAATGATATTTTTGATTTTTTTTTGGGGGGGGGGGGGCGGTTGAATTTCAAAAATACAATTAATTGACACTGAGACCCCACTTTTACCTCTCAAATGCACCGTGAGTAAGCCTTTTGTTTTCTTTATGACTTCATGCAGGGAGGCCAGTTATCGCGCATATGCATCAATTGGAGACTTGTGTTTTGTAAACAGTGCTCACATTGCTCCGAGTATCAACAATTCTAAATAATCGAGGATAAAGCATATTGAAGGGATTAACCGACAGCTAAACAGAATTTGGAAGTGCAGAAAGAGAAAATTATTATTCAAGGATTTATATGATTGGGAATTCCAGTTACATAAAGATGGCAGTAAAACGGCTGGGGTCAACTATAATCTAGGAAGCAGTAAAAAGCGCAAACACAAATTATTAGACATTGATGATGCTATGGAAAATGAAGATATAAATGGTGAAGTTGACAGTCCTAATTAATGAATTGAGGAGTGTTGGAGTTTTAACAGACTTTGTACATGTTGTAAATGCATGTATATCATGCTTATCTGTACAACTTCTACGTAAAATTAATCACTAAGATTATTTTGATTTATTAATTATACACAGAACTATCATAAACAGTATTATCGGGTTCATTGTGGATTAACTGTTCAACACATGTTTACATTTAGTTAAGGCAATTCATTTATCTGCATGAGGGTTACTCTCTTCTTGGTGGGAACTATGTATACGCTATGATTCAGCATCCGGTGTAAACAATAACAAAGGTTGTACCGCCTCCTGACAATCACTTTGACAGAATTCAAAATTCAGCCCTGCTTCAGTTTTTTAATTCAAAAATAAAACCTAAATTAAAAAAAATTAAACACAATGAAATCATATTTCAGTTTATAAGACTGCGTTTGAGATGGCTTGCTACTATTGCAGTCTAAAGGTAAGCCAATTGAGAGATATTTCAAATTTAACTCCTGTAATCTGAAAAAGGCCAGAAAAATCATATCCCCCACAATTTCCCCCATTGGTGGCTATGTATACCCAAATCTTGGCGTTTAACAAAATCATTTGTGAAAACGTTACTTCAGCATCTGTGCCCTCTTTAATTCCAAATGTCAAAATTTTAAAAAAAAATACAATTTTTCATTTGTTTGCACAATTGCTGGAATTTGCCCATTTTGTTGACGTCATAAATGGACAGCTAGTGGACAATAATGATTTATAACAAGATAATCGTGAAAGACATAATACGTTTAATGTATAATGCAGATGTTTTTAATAGGACATATCTTAGAAATTGCTACTGATTTTGGGCAGATATCTCACCGTATTAAATATAGTTCTTTAAAAAGAATTCAAAGAATATTTTGAACGAATTGTTTGCATGATGTTGTTTTTGATGGGAATATACTTTAAGAGGACTGGTCGTAGCCATTTTTGGACTGTATTGATATCCTTTAGCAAAAGAGCTCTGTTTATAGATAAGGGAAAATCTGAAAATTAAAAGCGAAATTTTATAGAATTTTTTAAATTAATGATACGGTATAGCTTAATGAATCATAATTAAACATTTAAGATAAATCTGATGGGTACTTTGTTGACCACCCAGCCTCCTTAAAACTTCTACTCAGTGTAAGGGACTTTTACTAACTTATAGCACGTTTCCTGTTGAGTTTTTGTTAAGTGAAAGTTATCTTAATTCCAGGAAAATGACGGTATTCCTAAACATATATTAGCTGCAACTTTTTATACAATAACTTATAGAAAATCTATCTACCATGCTTTTGATAGTTTTAGAACAAGAGTGAATAGAAATGACACATCCTGATGAGTGTTAATACATTGCATCGTTATTCATTGTAATGATTTATGGGTTTATTCAAGGTACAACCATTCTATTTATATTGATTCATTGAAAGGACAGGGCCACAAACCAGAACGAAGTGCACTTTTACAGGTTGTACAAAGTCTTTGATAATGCATAAATCATTACAATGAATAACGATGCAATGTATTAACAGATTGTATATAATCAATGATTATTGGCAATAAATACAATAGACGAAATGTATATGAATAGATTTTGCAGATCGGATCGGAAAAAGACTCATTATATATCTCTTGTCTTTATTTATTGCCAATAATCATTGATTATATACAATCTGTAACAATGAATTGTGTTCTGGTTTGTGACCCTGCCCTTCCAATGTATAAATATGAGTAAGATTGGTGAACACGATATGTATATGAATAAATTATGCAGATCGGGAAGACTTCTTTACATATCACGTGACGTTATTTATCGCCAAATTCTCACCAACTAGAGAAAACTTATCAATCAAAAATGAAATCCGATGATAATACAACTTACAAATAATGTATTCGCATAAATGAAGGTTAATAGCATACAGAATCAGGTCAAAAACGCTTACCGAAATGTATGTCACGTCGTGACGAGTAACATTATGAGAGGTTAAGCAAGTTCACACCAGTTTAAAGTGGAGAAGGTCCACTGTACTTTCGCGGTTTGTTGGAAGTTACATAAGACCGCAGTGAGGTACGTTTTTCTTCTTTCACATAAAAATAGAGTTTGACAAGACAATGACCAGCCGAAGGAGAAATATGTACTTGAATGCGCTCTTGTATTTTAAAGGCTTTCAAATGTCGGGCGGAGCTAAACGTCTACAAGGATTAAACGTAAACAGTGTTCCCCTGCCATAAATAATGATGTAAATCTCCTATGTAATTGTTTCATTTTTGGTAAGGTAGGGTTTCTAAGCGTGTAAAGAGTGCACATATGAAGATAATATACATGCAAAATAAAAATAGAAATTCAAAAATTTACCGTATTTCACATTATCCTTTTTCAACATTTAAACATATATTGTGTAATATAAATACTTGTTTAACACAAATGATAATAAATTACCTATTTTTGTTCTGGGTTCAAACATCTTACAAGCACTCAAAAATCATGTATTCGGCTTTTCCTTAATTTTTACAGAGCTGAATAGTGAGAAAAGTTTAGTTTCAAGAAACAAAATTATTAACGCTATTGCGAAATATTTTGAGAAGTTACAAATACTGCTATGTTATTAAAAACATCTCCTCTTTGTCCAGTTAAATCAGCTTATGGGATTTAAAACAACAATATCATTTCTCATTAAATCCATCCGTGATGATATAAAATTTAATTCTTAATCTAAAATCAGTTATTGAATTTAAAGAGGTTCGCTCCTTAGGTTTGGGATAGCCATTTTGGGTCACCTCTAGTCTGAAAATTCTGCATCAAATATCAACTTTAGTAGTATATCTATATTTTACAATGCCAAATAAACTATATAGAATAAAATTGTTTTTAAAAACTTATATTTTTACAGAGTTTAGTAAGAGACTATATTTTGTGGTGGAAGGTTTTCAAGACTGAAATGAACAATTTTCATAACTCACTAGAACTCACTAGTTTTAGAGTACTGTTACTTTAGCTTCCTAATTTTCAGTGCAGACCAAACTTCTAGATAGTTTGTGTATCACGATATATTCATGATGTTCTAAAATACATATTTAAGCAATATTTTGATATTTCTATCAATATATTTTGGCATATTTAGCCTATATTTCATAGAAGTTAAGAAAAAATTAACTCCAATTTTGGCCTAAAATTAGCTTATTTCATGCTATATCTCAAGTTTTTTAGATATGACCCCTACTTGTTTTACTTTTAAATGAGACATTAAATGTATGTCTATTTTAATGCAAAGTTTTGGAAAGATGACATTACTATAAATTTTTTTTGCGTTATGGTTTGATCACTCCAAAATTTTGTAACATATGTTGTTGTGTTCATTATGCACTGGCCTTTAAAGCCACCAGTAAAGCAAGAATTTTTAAACTTTGACTTAGATTTTACTTTTATAGTCACTACATGTGTTCAACTTCATACTGTATTAAAATCATAAGTAAATAATAAATCAAACTAAAAATATTTGTTTGATTTCTTCAAATCAAATTTTAGCAAAAAAATTCAGGAAAATTATCATTTCTGTTTGGGCCCCTATATTTCCAAAAAATGGCATGTTACATGGCTCACAAATAAAATAAATAAACATTTTAGGTCCCCATCTTGATATCCAAGTGGTTTTTGGATGATTGACATTACTATTATTTCAGGTGCCAACCTCCTTAAATAAAGTCAACATATTAAGAATTTTATTTCAGTCTGTAAACCTATACTGATTGTTATTATCCATAAATGTAATTTTACTGAAGCTTTAAAAAGTATTTTCTGAATGTCAAATTTCCTATGAAAGAAAGTTCTAAAGGTTTTAGAGTAATTTTGATATCGGTAAATTCTTTTTATTATCATGTTATTTCGGAGATAAAATGGGTAAAAAAAAACATTTTATGAAAGCTTTCTCTTGTATTTTTTAGAAAATGTGGAACATATCTCACTCACCAAATCAGTTTAAATGACTCAAGAAATTATCCAGGTTTATAATATAATGACATGATATGAAGTCATAAAAGAAAAACAAATAAAATGTTTGAATAATTGATCTTTAAATATCCAAGCTAGATAATTATATTATCTTACCGATAGGATGAAAAAAATTGTTTTAAAAATAAAAATCAGTTTGGTCAAGTTTAAATGACATTAAACTGCGCGAAATAAACTAGATTATTAAACGAAATAAATACGGATGTAACAAAATATCCATGTAACTGCAAACCTTACCGTAGAATTTAACATAAAGTGCATTGTTCGCCAAGTTTCATTTTCCTCGCCACTATTCCTTCGACCTCTATATTAGCTGCAGACCTCTTAGCAATTCAATGTATTACGCTGCACAGGTCTTTCTTGTGTGGAGGTACATTTTGCATTGCCGTGCTACTTATTGGCGATGAAATAAATTATCATAATGTACGTATTTATTCCAAGCCAGGAGGAAAGTAACATCAAATATACAGGTCACTACATTATATGCAAACAGAAATTGCATATCTATACTTATAAATTAAGACATTTTGCCAATAAACTTCGAAATGCCTGCACCCGAGTAACTGCTCACACATTTGGCATTTCAACACGTGTGAGTTGATGTCCGTAAGCTATAATTGAATTTTACCTGATAAGTAATTATTGTAAGATAAATTAAAAACCTACTTTCATTTTCGATAAACAAGCCCGAAATAGCAAATATGTGAGTAAGGTGGTGGACACGCTTTGGCGGATCCAAGTCAGTGGTAGTTTGCATAAAAAAATATACTTACAATAAAATGATATTGAATGATTATGTTAAGAGTGAATATATATCCTGTGAACCTATTTCGGGTATAAATAAGAATTAAGATTTGACAAATGTTGAATAAATTAAATGAACCAATTCGTTTCTTGAATGCGCGATTTTTGTTTTGATGAATAGAACTTTCCAGAACGGGGTAACCAAGAACGCGGTTTGACTAATTAACGTCATGGTGGAGAATGTAGGATGAGTCACCATGCTTTGCGTCAGATACCTTGGATCGGACATCTGGTTAATACAAAAAAAGTTAAATATAATGGGCCAAAAGACGCGCTTTTATTTTTGATGGAAAGAACTTTACAGAACGGGATGCCAAAAAATGGTGTCGACTAATTAACACTATGGCGAAAATTGCGTACACGTTTTTAAATAAGATATACATTTTTTATACCACGACCGATTGGTAGTAAACCTTACAAATTAATTTGTTGACAGTATTTTATCTAAAATTCTTATTTTGGGCAATAATAAGTGAAATTTGACATAAAGAACAAAGTTCTAAAAAGAAATACCACGCACTATACTCCCACACTCTGGTTTGAAACAAGATAATAATATAATAATTTTTTTCCAGTCAGCTGCAACAAAAAGAATTTAGGCCATGTACATGTTCATGTGTATATACTCCATTTCAGTTTAGATTTTCATCCCTGTCCTCTCCTATAAATTTCCAGCTACGCAGTTGCTTTTTTTATTTCAATTTTATAGAATATTTAAAGAAAAGCAATTAAGAAAAAATTCGGACACAATACACAGAAAAATGAACAAAAAAACCTGGTTCAACATATTAATTAAGCATTGTATTATATTAATGTGAATTATTGTTAATTCCCGCGCTTGCGCGGGATATCATCTAGTAATGATATCATCTAGCTAAGACAACGTGACGAATACTCCATGTCAGCCATAAATATAAGGTGTGCAATCGGATGGAACGAAGTCGATGGGTTTTTATATACCCGTGTGCTGGTGCCTATTTATGAGTCGTGTTCAGCTTTTATATATCTCTTTAAATTTAAATAGAGAGTAGAAACGAAACAAATCTTTCTCAAACCGTATACATGAGCAGATATTGGAGCAGGTGTTTTTTTTTATGATTTTTAAAAGTGTTTCAGGTATAGTATCATAAATGTATATATATGTATTTGACTTTATAGAAGAGTTGAGAAAAATATTTTTCATCTATTTGTCTTTTTTTTTTAAACTTGGCTGACAGCAAATGGCTTCGGAAATGGCGTAATTTGCAACACGTATCATGTGGACTTTTCTGGTCCACATGTTACTAAGTTATATTTCATAATAGGATGGATATTTTTTCGTACTTTTTTTGTATTCATGCTTGCATTTTGCAAACTAACTAATGATGGGAATATTATTTTCTTGATTACAAATATAACTGTGAATAAATGATTTATTGATATTCCACATCAAGGTATGATGAGTGGGACAATCGATTCTTTGGTATCAGCGACAAAGAGGCTGAACTGGTTGATCCTCAGCACCATTATGTACTTGAGTCTGTGCACATGGCTTTAGAAGATGCAGGCATTCCAAAAGAGAAAATAGCGGGCTCTAACACTGGAGTCTATATTGGTTTGTATCTAATATCATTAACATCAAACAAATGAATTAAAACTTGTTTTAAGGTGGGAGGGACACCTTCATATTGTGATGTACTTCCGATCAAAATAAACAATAAAATCAAGCATAATTTCATAATTTTTTTCTTTCTCGAAATTAATACCTAACAGCATAGCGCTAAAAGGGTTAGAGCGTTAACTTCAAATCCCGCTGGGGCTTTTAAAATGTTTACCTTTCCAAAAATAATTAAAACATTTTTTGGTCAAATATCATAAAATATGAAAATTTTAAACCGGTGAAAGTATTTTAATTATAATTTACTTTTATCCACATTAATATCGACAGGTGTCCCATATCACCTGAAGCTCGATTTAAGATTATTAAGTACAAGACTGAAAAGGTCTGAAAGCAGAGCTTTTTCATATGCCATTGTACATATTTACAAAACCTTACGGAAGTCTTTAATTATTATCTCGAAGAGCATGAAGGGAGGTATGATAATTTAACACGTGATTATCGAAAATGTGACTTTTGTAACTTAAATGATATTGAAGATGAATTTCACTTTTTACTTATTTGTCCATCACTTCGTAGTTTAAGAGAAAAGTATATTAAAAAATACTACTCCCGAAAACCAAGTGTGTATAAAGTTATACAGCTACTATCTTCCTCAAATACTAAAGAACTGTGTAATTTAGGTAAATATTTATATTATGCCAACAAGCATCGAACTACATGTATTAATGTGAATAGTCAAAATTGATTATGTACACTTTGTATATTGCTACCTTATTGTATTTGAAATGTATGGTCACATGTATAACCTATGAGATATTTGTCTCTCGGAATAAAGAACTTGAACTTGATGAAGGCTATAGTAATGCAAAAACATTATACCCAGGTGGGTTAGAAAAAGAGCCGTGTCAGGATGATTTAGATTTGGAATGTTACAGAAAAATCCCTTTTGAAGTATCTTAGTAAATATTTTGTACCTTTTAAGTGTTAAAAATTTCTAAGCGTAGTAAATATAATGTATGGAAATCAATTAACCTTAAATGAAACAGGCGATAGATTTTCCTAAAACGTTTTCGTTAAACTTCGCAGGTACAATAGAGTGGGTGTATATTACAAATAGTTAAGATATAACTAGTTAATCTATTGTCGTTTTACCACAAAAAAACAAGCCGCCTTACTTAATATTTAGTTGAGCTATCAGTTACACATTCGATCATACACATTAAAAACATATAATGTTACTCAGCAGAGCAATGTGGTTCATGGGTCTCGTGTTTGTTTCTGTTTTCAAGGTGCAATGAGTCACGACTGGGACTGTGTTCTTCGGACGGCTAGACAGAAAACTACAAACACAACGGTGACGGGTACCGATTTAAGCATCCTCTCAGCAAGAATTGCATACTTCTACAATCTGCTGGGTCCTGCTATGTCATTAAACACTGCTTGCTCGTCATCCATGATAGCTTTTCACACAGCTTCTCAGGCGCTAAGAAATGGTAATCAATCAAAGGATACGGAATAATAATTGATGTGAACAATTATTTTTTAAGGACAATATTAAGAAACGAAAAGCTTACTATATTATTATTTTCGGCAGGCGAAATATCAATGGCAATTACTGGGGGTGTGAATTGCATTCTTGATCCGGCAATTTTCATCAGTTTATCCACAGCTAGAATGGCATCACCAACAGGAAAGTGTCACACCTTTTCCGAAAACGCAGATGGATACGCCCGTGGAGAGGGCTGTGGGATTGTCATATTGAAAACACTCAAAGATGTAATGAATAGGATCTTTCATTTTATATTCCTTTTTTATATTTGAAGTAAGCCAAATAAAAGTATGTTTTACGTAGAAAATATGAATTCTGTAGAATTTTAAGCCTTTCTTTTTAGGCTCTTCGTGACAAGAACAAAATTTGGGGCACCATTTATACGGGACTGAATCAGGATGGACACACAGTCAGTCCAATTACATCGCCATCTGGCAAACAACAGGAACAACTACTGGAATATGTTTTTGAAAAACATAGAATCCTGCCCAGTAATGTGCAATATATCGAAGCGCATGGTAAGATCACGATATATATATATATATATATATATATATATATATATATATATATATATATATATATATATATATATATTATATAACAATTGCTTTTATACATTGCACTGCATATACAAATTTGTTTATACAAATGTACCTTATCCAACAATTTATTTTTTAAACTGATCTGTTCATTTTTAACTGTGAAGTATCCTTTATTTTGTCCTGTATTGATTTACCTTACATCGACTCCTATTGATATCAAATATGAGATTTGTGTTGCTCATTTACTTTTATACGAAATTGGTTAAAATACGTTTGTTAAAAGTTTAGTTTTATTTGATATAATTTTGCGAAGTTCAAGATATCGATTATGTTGACTTCTGTTTTATATCTTTAATTGATAAAAAGATCTCCTTATACGCAGACCTAGTGAAATGGGAGGTGAGGGTCAAGAGAGTTACACAATGTATACATTCTAGTTTAAAAAAAAACCTTGGTTATTATTTTGAATATTTTTAGTGTCATTTGGATGTGGTTGATACAGTTCAATTTGTAGTGAAAAGATAATTACGAAAAAACAACAGAATACTTGGTTTTAATTTCAGTTTTTAATGGCATATGCTTTTTCAGGATCTCAAACAATTCTTTTGTGTTAGATAGTGTTAATATTTGAAAACATTAATTGCCATTTAAAAATATTTATTGTTATCAATTTAGTAAAGCGTGTTAGCATTTTATTAAATGTTAGCTTTCCTATCTATTGTGACTTATTGTCATATTGTCTATAATATACCTTTGAACACCTTTTTTTATATCAAATTAAAACACAAAAATAAATTTTACATAGGATTTTAAATGGTTTTATTAAATTATGAATAATATCACATTGTTTGAATTTGTCACACAAAGTGTTCTTGTCAACTAACTAGCTATACAGCAAAAACATTAATCTGAAAAGGTTTGAGAATTTTTCCAGGAGGCGAGGGACGAGTCTTGTAACCTTGTTGTTTTCTTTTTTCAGGAACTGGAACCACAGTAGGTGACTTTACCGAAGTTTCTGCCCTTGGAAGATTCTTTTCAAAATATGCATTACATGAAATTCCAATAGGTTCCGTAAAAACCAACATTGGTCATTTAGAGCCTGGTGCAGGTGTTGCCTCCTTAATCAAGGTATTGCTGATGATGAAAAATAAAACTTTCGTAAAATCGTTACATGCTGAACCTTTAAATTCAAAAATTCCTTTCAAAGAATATAAACTAAAGGTTTGTCAAAAAGTATCATCATGGCATCCAAATGAGAATGGAAATCGAGTAGCTTCTATTAATTGCTTTGGGTTTGGTGGAACAAACACGCATGCGATTGTTTTTGATTTTCAAAATCACGAAATCACGGATAGCAAGCACCTTCAAACATGCCTCAGCGTTAACAAATATGTCGTTTTATCGGCCAATGATTTGAGTGCATTACATAATACTGCCAGAGTTTTGTTAAGATCACTTTCGAATGAAACATCTATCGAAGATCTTTCAAGCACTACTGTTCACTGTAGAAGCCATTTTAACTTTCGAAAGGTTTTTGTTTTTGATGAAGCACAAAGGTTGATTACAGATATTAACCAATTTACTCTTGAAGAATTGCCCGTCAAAATGGTTGAGAAGGAAAAGCTACAGGTTGTGTTTGTGTACTGTGGCGTTGGTACTGCTTGGAAAAGCATGTGTAAATACTTTATTACACATGATGAAATATTCAAGAAAATCATAACAGAGATCGATCAATATCTATCTTCCCTTACCGATATCTCAGTATATTCCATTTTTCAAAATGAAGAGGACCTTTCTGACCCTCTGAAAAATCACCTGGCAATATTTGCTTGCCAAATAGGCCTGACAGAGATGTGGAAACATGTTGGTATATTTCCTGATTGTATTGTCGGTCAATCAGTTGGAGAAGTTGCAGCGGCTTATGCAAGTAAGACACTGTCATTAAAAGACGTGGTTAATGTAATTTATTGGCGATCTCAAAATCTCGCAATAGAAGGTTCTGGACGAATGATTGTGGTACAGAATTGTGATGTCAATATTGTTGAAGACAAATGCAAAATACTGAGAAAAGGGAAGGCAAACATTGCAGTGTATCATAGTCCTTATTCGTGTGCGGTATCTGGTGATGAAACTGCTATTGAAGAGCTCATAGCTGAATTTGATGATAAACCTGTCAAAATTATATCTCTTAATGTTAAATGCGCTTATCATAGCCACTTAACAACGAAAGCTAGTTCAACACTCAAAGAAACATTGAAAGGAATTTCACGAAACAATCCATGTACTCCCGTCATATCCACTGTGACAGGAAAGTTAGCAGATGAAATGTTTGGGTCTCCTTCCTACTGGGCAGCAAATGTATCCGAACCAGTCCTTTTTCAAAATGCAATAAAGGAAACAAAAAGACGGAACGCAAACGCGATATTCCTTGAGATCGGACCAAATCCAGTATTAAAAGCACATTTGTCCAACATTTTTACAGACTCTGTTGAAGATGCTTTACCGTCTATGAAAAACAAATCTGAATTAGAAACGTTTCAGAAATCATTCATTGAGTTATTCTGTAAAGGCGTTTCAGTTAGCTGGGATACTGTTGTTCCCATTCGATACAACAATCTTCCAATCCCTCAATATCAATTTTCCAAACGAAAGCATCTAAAAATCTCAGAAAGAATGAAAAAGTATTTCAGCGAACATTATGAAACTACAAATACATGTACGATGCTAATATCAAAAGCCTCTGGGAATGCAGAAAAATTCAGCATGGTCGTTAGCAAAGAAAATACACCATTTGTCTACGAACATATTGTAGAAAACAATACGGTGGTTCCTGCTGCTATGTACGGCGAAATTGCATTGGAGTTGGGAAATAGCCTATTCCAAAACATAATTTCTTCTGAATTAGATGTTTCTTGGACTATTCATAAAGTGTTATTTGCAAAAGAAGAGGAACAAAAAATTCTTATCCAGACAAAATGGGAAAGTCAACAGGGGTTTTATTTCGAGGTGTTTACAGCAGGAAATACTACATCGCCTTTGTCATCAGGTAGAGTTACAATAGACAAAAGTCCAAGACATAGTGAGATAGACTTTTTAAGACTCAAGTCTATTCTCCAGTCGGATGAAAATGCCAACTTTTCATATCTTCCTTTGAGGGATTTAGGAGTTGAACATGGTCCAATGTATCAAGCAATAAAGAAGATTGCAATACGAGACAAAGAAATAGTCTGTGAAATTTGCATTTCGAATTCAATAATGAAAGACGTTCAAAAAATGTATCTTCATCCTGTCATTATCGACACAATGTTCCAATCTTGTTCGGGAGCAGGATTTAAAAGTAACGACTTATCCAAGTTGAAGGTCTTGCCAGTTAGAGTGTTTCGTTTGGTTGCGAATCACAAACCAACACAGCGTATGATCTGCTACACAACTGTTTTGTCTGACAATGAAATGAAAGCTTCTTTTGACATCATCCTAATGCAAGATAACGGCAATATAATTGCAGAAATTCGGGGATTTGAGGCAGAAAAAATCAATTCACCAGACTCAATACGTTTTTTATCCTACTATGAGGCCTGGAAATCAACAGAACTGAAGCCAAAATCAGTCATCAATAAGGATATTTACGTTTTTTCTTGGAACAAAGAATATATTTCTTTAATCGAAAACGCATTTTTGAGACAAAAGGGTGTGAAGATATGTCCGATGCTTTTAACACAAACAATTATTCCTGATGCTTTGCAAAAACATGATATTACAGAAAACATGTCTGTGATTTTTGCTCCAGGGTTACCTGGGATAGATGATTACACAACTGGTAACCATCTTTTTAATTCCGTATACAAGATGACGACAGCGTTCCTCCATCTTCTTAAATTCTTTCATCAAAACAAAATAAACATTTTTGTCGTCACAAATAAAACCCAGTTATGCAGAACATGCAATGTACAGGTTCTTGGAACTGAATTATGGGGAATGGTTCGAGCAGTCAAACTTGAAGGAACGGAATTGTCTTTTACTTTATTGGACATAGATATTCTAAGTGAATTTGTACTACACACCATCGTACTTATGTCAACAAACATTGAGTATGACAGTAAACATGTTCCTCGTGAATATGCCATTCGTGAGCATGTTTTATACTCCAATGAACTTGCAAAACTTCCCGAAGATTTTTGCACACGTTCATACAAAAGCAGTTTGAAAAGTGTATCAAAACCTGTTTGCATTCGTCGTCAAAATAACAAAAATGAAACTCGTTTCTTTGGCGTCAATTCTACTGACAAAGAATTTGATCATTCTAATCTAATTTCTGTTAGACCTATTCAAGTTTGTGTGTGCAATGAAGACACTTTTTTCTTCTTTAAAAAAAATGAAAAATTTAATCGATTGGATAGAATTATTACTGGAGAAGAAATAACAATTTGCGAAGTTATCGGGCGAGCAACGATTGGAAAAACTGACACTGAAGTAGTGGCCTGCTGTCTGACAGAATTGAAGACGGAGTTAAAGATTGATACAAAATGTGTTTTTGCAAAATCTAGTTTTAAAGGATATAAGACTGGATACATGCATGCCATAATTATTGCACACGCCATTGCAGAACTCCTAGAAAAAAGAACATGTGTGTTAGTTCAATGTAGTCAAAAGAACTACCTAATTTATCATTTTCTGTGTGTCTTACTGAAAAAGAAAAATTGCACCATAGAATACCAAGATCAATCAAGCATCAAATGGACACAACACACGCACGTTAAAGAGCTTATCATTTTAGCAAACAGTGGATACGTCGAAGCAACTACCTTTCGGCTTCATTACCCAAATTCGCAAAGATGTATTTCATTAAAAGGCATTTTACCTTTGTCAATGGTAGACAAAGAAAGTCCATTTAAGTTACATGTCATTGATGTTGAAGAACTATTTAAACCATCTAATATCAAGAAACTATCTCAAATGGCTTTCAAACTCCTGAAAGAAATCGGAGAACAAGACATTGGTAGCGAATCAAGTGGGATAGATGTAACAGAAATAACTGAACACTTAGAAATAAGAACACCTGAAGAAAATCTCATTAGAGGAGACGGCGCATATATTGTGGTCGGAGGACTTACGGGCCTTGGTTGGCTCATAGTCAAATATCTTGCAAGGCGAAAAGCAGGCACCATTATTACTTTTTCGAGGCGTTCTCTTACTAGTGAGACTGAGCAACGTTTTCTCAACATAAAATATATCCATGGTGTAAACATTTTACACAGGGCAGTTGACATAACACACTTAGATGATCTTACTAGAACTATACAATGTCTACAGCAAGATCTAGCAGGCGTGCCAATTCGAGGCGTTTTCCAAGGAGCAGGAGTACTAAAAGACAAAACAGCGCTTAACATGACGCAAGAGGAATTCCAGATACCACTGCTACCAAAGATTCTTGGAACATGGAATCTGCATCATGTAACTAAGCATATGGAGCTTGACATATTCTTAATGCATTCAAGCGTAGCTTCTGCGTTTGGAAACTACAGTCAAACAAATTATGCAGCAGCCAATGCATTTCAAGACAGTTTTGCTCATTACAGAAGGTCGATAGGTCTTCCTGGACAGACGATCAATTGGGGTGCATTAGACGTCGGGATGGGTTCCGACGCTTCACTTCAAGAAATATTTAGCCACAAAGGAATTAAAGTATTGTCTGAAAAACAAATTCAAAATTGCCTTACTCAAATGCTTCTTTCAGACAGAGCTCAAGGGCTTTTTGCCGATATAAATATTAAAGAGTCATTTACTTTCAACAATCTTAAATGGGAAGGTTCAAAATATGCAGGAATTGTTCCCGAAGAAAAAACGAAAAAAGTCGTACGTGTGTCAAATGGCAACACGGAAAATGCTCAAAATATGATAGATCTTGTAAAACAAATATCAGCACAAGTTTTACTTGTAGAAGTTTCGGAGTTAATTGAAACTAAATCGTTAGTACACTTTGGAGTTGACTCGCAAAATGCTATTGAAATTATTAACTCAATATTTTCTATCACGAACGTAAGGATTCCTCTAATTAAGTTGTTGTCAGGTGGAATTACAATCAGTGACTTAGGGTTATTTCTGAAAGAGAAAATGGAATTCGACAGCATGGCTGGAAAAATGAATGCAGGTGGTGAACATATCTATGAGGATTTTGCAACTCGAAAAAAATTTGAATACATTAAACTAAAAGATTCAGTTCTGCTCTTCACGTTTGAAATTTCTGCAAATATGAATAAACCAGAACTGTGGAAAAAGATTTTGCAATTAATGATAAGAATGAACCCCGGTGTTCGATTTGTAGACAATGAAAGTAACACGAACACCAGTACCTCTCAGACGATCACAGAAATAGAAGACTTTATGCTTCCATTTAAATGTGTTGAGGAAGAGCAATTTTCATCCCAAATGATTGACTGTAGAGATAAAACAATATCTGTTGCTTATATAAATATGAAAAACAAAGGTATCCTTCATATGTTTTGCAATCGATCACACTTTGATGTGTTTTGCGGAAGAATCATTTTTCGTGATTTACAAAATATTTCGGAGTATGTTATTGCAAACCAAAGTGTCCCAGAGTGGCTTAACAAGACAACTTTTGACATAGTATCAATTGGTTCTAGTAAATTGCGTGCTGTTGCGAATAGGTGCATGACGTACTTTAAAAACCCTCTTCTATTTTGCAAAAAGTCTGCTAGTTTAAAAATGATTGATACTACTCTTGTAGAAATTCTAAATAATAAAGTTAGAAAAATCAACATACCAATCATAGATATGAGCGGCCTTCAAGATCTGGCATCCGAAAATAGTTTGACAATCAGTGGCATAGTAGCAAGTGCTTTCCAAATCATTTTGAACCAAGTCACAAATGTAGATAGAATACCAGTTATGATGGAGGTTGATGTGCGAGCGGCAATTTCCGAGTGTAGTGACCAAATGGCAGCTTGCTCTAATTTCATACCGATTATGTCACCAGACATGTCTATTTCTAGTTTAACAATTCAACAAATTGTTAACGAAATCAACAAAACTATGAAAGATAGCATTCCTTACAGCATATTCCCATATGCTTTCATTGAAGAGCTTCCGGAATTTAAAAATGACGTGCTTAAATGTCATTCTTTTCTGTTTGATACAGAAAGTGGAGATCATCAGTACATTAAAATGAAATCGACCTCCTTAGAAAGGCACGCAGATTTTGAAACTTTACTGTATGCATTACATAGCTCGACAAAAGGCACTCTATCTTTAGAGTTTCATTTTTGTCAAAAGCGTGTTTCTAAAGATTTGGCAGTTATCCTTTGTGATTATCTTTGGCGCTTTCTTCGGGCACTTCCAAAGATTTTCACTAAACCATTGCTGCATTTACAATCACATGAGTCGTTGTTGGAAGGAGGATCAGTGCTGTTACCACCAGGTGGGTTCTCCTAAGTCATTGGTATTGTATATTTTTAAGGAACGAATAACATTTATTTTACTTTTCAAACTTTTTTTTTATCTCTTACTTTTATGATTTTATTTCATTTAAATCTGATTCTATGTATGTAGGTTATATAATAATTTACTAGGCAAGCATTGGATATATTTAACTTTTTCTTTCTTTCAGGGCCATTTGTTTTACGAACACTCTACGACGATATCCAGCCTGTGCTTCTGTATGTTCAAGATGGATCCCCGCTTACTCTCACGTGGAGATCAAACACAACTCACCAAACGAAGCTCTCAGAATTCAAGCATGTAGACTTCATCCAATCAAAAAGTATGTCAGACCTCAAATTTATTTTACATACTGAATGTCACCTCATAATTTAATTGTCTTTGGTTTTGAACGTTGGAGTTTCTTATATTAATTTTTTTTCAACAATGTTATCAAAATTCGTTGGACACACAGAATCACTGATTTTCTTCAGTAATTAATTGATTCATTTGATATCTATATTGAGGTAAAAAAAAAAGATACACGAATATCTTAAATGGTTCCTTTGATGAGTGTTTCCGATGGTAATAAATTAAATGCAAAATATTGAAAAATGACTATTTTAATCCAATTTGATACTCATATTTCGCACTTCGAACAGTTTTAAAAAATACTAAAAAAGCGATTTACCTCAAACTGTTATAAAGTTGAAAAATCCAACTTTAAAATTATCACAACGTGGCACTAATACACTTCCATAGTGAAGCTATTATACCAAATACTTTGTTTAATGTTGCTTTCACCCATGTGAGTCAGAATGAGGCAGGGTTAGGAGTTAAAAGATAAAAGAATTTTTATATAGCGAATAGAGAAAAGGTTTCATGTGTTAAATCATTATAAGTTCAAGCAAGTATGCGCATGTTTCAAATGTATTTACAAAATACCACAAAGTTAGAAGGGTCAGAAAGTGCATCTTCTTTCCAGGGGTTCGGGGTGGCAGGGGGACAAGGTGTAAGGTTGTAAATAAATTTACATTGATGAATTTTAGTTAAACTATCTATTTCAAATAGAAAGCATTTATATGTTAAAAAATTCAGAAGTACTGAAGTCAAATGCACAAATAAAATAGGTTAAGTCAAATGCACAAATAAAATAGGTTAAGTCATGGATGACTTGTAATCAGCTATAATGAATAGACTGATACTGTGCATGGACTTAGGCTGTGCTACACTTGCACTTTTGGATTCCTTTCTTTGCATTAGGCTGGATAGCATGTAAATGAATCCAAACATTGCCACCAGCTTGCTAATTAAAGTTATAGTAAGCGTTACTGAGTGATATGGCCCCTTTACTTTTTTCAAACAATACTGTGTAAATATTTCTATATTGTCATAAATCTAAACTGCTTTTAATTAAGGTTTCTTTAAAACGCTTTTTCCAAAAATGCTGGAAAAATAGACACCATCCGTAAAGTGTGCTATAAAGCTAATATTATGAATTTCTGTTATGTCCTAATGTTTATGTGACAGAAACAAATAATGAATGATTTACAGTAAAATAATAATGACACGTAAAAACAAACAATTGAATTTGAAAATAAAAATGTATTTCTTTTCAATGTTTCTATCTCAAATTTTGGTTGTAGATTATTATGATTTGCAACTGCAATACATTCACGAAGGAGATCCAGTGACATTTCGGACACCGGACTTTAACGTCTGCAGGAGGTGGTGGGATTTCCTTAGAAATCATTTGCCATCCCACGGGTCAGACATCACGAGAGGCCCACAAATCGAGAAATGTGTTGTCGAAAGCACCTACCTGTAATCTAATAAGGAAAGCTATTTGTATGTATGTTAAAAAAAAATTTTAGACGATTTCAACTTGTGAACTGCGAACATCCATACCTTAATCATGATGTCAGTGACGAAAAGTTGATGTGTTTTTTGCGTAATTATTTGTTTTTCTCTTTCATTTTGTAAAACGAAAAAAATCTACAATTGCCTTATGATTCGAAATGTCCGTAACAAGTCGTCTTTCTTATTGTTGGATCCTTGATTTGTTGTTTGTGTACCCGAACACTGTCTCCCAGTATGGTTCCTCTTTGTCCTATATAATTTTCTTTACATGTAAGGCATGTCATACAAAAAAAAAATAAAATGAATAAGGAAAATAAACAATTACACAGAGCTATAGAAAACTATTTCATAAGTTTTTTATCCAGTATTAAGGGAAATTAGCGTACAGGTTTCTAAAATTTCAGAAACAAGTTTTATTCAATGATGCTTTATAAAAACAGCTTGGTTAAATACAGTTTATCGGAGTTGGATTTCAAGACGAAACATTGTGTCATTTAGAATGAAATATGAAGAAAATTACTTACAAATCAATTTAAAAGAACAATGAACTTGGAGAAAGCGTTCTTGTAAGAAAAAAGATAATGTTTAAAACTTTCTGCAATAGATTTTCGTAGAACAGCTATATAATTCGTGCAATATATATGGGCAATGCGAATTTGATCCGTTGTTCTTAAAGTCATAAAGTACAAGAAAAAATGTATCAAATCAATAATGATGTTAAAATATTTGACAGTTATAACGTCATAATTGATTTGGTATATTTTTCCGTGCTACACTCTGAGATTTTGTTACTTGTTTTCTTTCATTTCTCATTGAAAATGACACTTTTAACTCGATTTTTCATCGTGTTGTTACAAAATTATTACACCTTTAACTTACAAGATCTTGAAGTTAAGCCAAAATTAAACTGTAAATATGTATTATGTACATTTTTATACAATGTCATTTTTAATGTACATTTGTACATAATGCGTTTAAACCCAGAGCTGTTGTTTTTTAAGAGTCCTATAAATTCATATTCATAAAATATAACCTATAATAATAGTTGATAAGAAATTAATTTTGTAATGTACAATTTGTATCATTTGTAACATTTGTCATACATATGTCATTATTTTAGTGTCTTTTTACTCTTTGACTTTAACTTACAGCTTTATGTTTTCATGACGTCACATTGAAAATTTGCTTAAGACAGCACTACGTAACATGCCAGTCATATTTGTACATTAAAGAAATAAAAACCAAGTTAAAAAGTTCACCGGTATATGAACTTGGTTGGTCACGAGATCAAATCCAGTGAAGCCCAAAGGGCAACTCAGAAGATTTGATCAGGTACCAACCAAGTTCATATCCCGGTGAACTTTTAAACATTGCTGTTTATTACTTATATTTACGTTTGAGAAAGGCAAACCGTTCATCATCATTAATAAAACGGACGATGATTTTACGTTTACAATAATGCAACCGTCAAACGATAAGCGCGTGATTTTCATTGTGACGTCATGAAAAAGTTCATTTAAGAAATAAACAGCAATTTAAAAAGTTCACCGGGATATGAAGTTGGTTGGTCACGTGATCAAAGCCTGTGAAGCCCGAAGGGCTTCTCAGTAGATTTGATCAAGTACCAACCAACTTCATATCCCGGTGAACTTTTTAACATTGCTGTTTATTACTTATATTTACGTTTGAAAAAGACAAATCGTTCTGAACTGTTAAAATTACCGAGATTTTATGTTTACAATAATCCAAGCGACAAGCGATAAGCGCGTGCAATGATCATTGTGTCGTCATGAAAAAGTTCATACAGAATTGAACGTTTTCGCTATTCTATAGGTTCATATAAGGAAACATATTTGCAAATGTAAATATACAAAATTGAGCGTTTTCGCTTTTCTATACGGTAATATAAGGAAGCATATTTGCAAATGTCAATATAACTACATGAATAAACAAGAATGGCATAACATTTGCAGTGATCGTTATTGTATTATAGTTACATTTTGGATTTGTACTTTTTAATTTTTTTTTAACTGTACTGGTTCTTCATTTCATTGGATATCGATATAGATAGACAGATTAAAACATTTTCGTCGTTTTTCAGTAATTTGCAGTGTACTTGTATGATATGTGATTTTAACTTTTATGTGTATCTTGTGCACATGGATCATAAACAGAGGATATTAATATTGTTTGATTTAATATTTGCTTTCTCGAACGTTTTAAAATGGTGTATTTTATTTTGCGACCCTTTGCCGATCGAAGATAAAGATCTTTTAGGCGAGTTGAATAAAGCAAAGTTCATATTAAAAAATCATAAATGTTCTATTTTTCCCACTCGATTTCATTCCTATATAGATTTTGAGACGTTCCCTAAAAAGCACACAAATTGATTTTTATACCTTATCGATGATACATTTCCATGCTGAGCGGCCATTGTAACTTAGAGCAATACAATAATTCATATTTTAAAGTAACTGTTTCAAAGTGAAGCGTCATTTACACAGACCTTTAATAATTTTTTCCGTCTTAAATAAATTCTCCTTCTGCTTCATAAATTTCTAGGATATATTGTAGACTTAATTAATCAAATATATTATTAAGCTCAAATTTTGGATGTTCATTGATTTGAACTGACTCAACAATAAGCAGTTGTAAGAGCTGAAAATTAAAATGTGATGAATCATGCTGCTAACTGGTGTTGAAACATAATATTTGAAGAAATTGTTTCGATTACTTTGTGAAAAAAAAAGTTATTATTATGCTTCACTATAGATCAATAAAAATCTTCATCAAGAGTTAGTTCTGCATTAGTTATTGTATATTTGAGAGACGATTAAGAAATATCAAATAGAAGTGTAAAACGTATGTTACCGTTTGTTATATGTACGTACATGTATGTTTTCTATATACTCTTAATCATAGTTTTTGTAACCTAAAGTATGTATTTATGATTTATATTATGCAGATGATTTAGAAACAAACACAAGGTCTTTATTGGTTAAGTATTTTTACTCTTAATATTTTCGGAGTTAACAAAAACCTGTTCATGATATGATATACAACAGTACTTGTATTGATTTTTATTTGGATTGGAAAAGCGAGTTTATTAACCTTCACATGGAGTTATTTAATGTAAGGACAATGCCATTACTATTTAGTCAGGCGACTTATGATTTTACTCGAAAAGTAACTTTTTAATGATTTTTATTACACATGGGTATCGTATGTTATATGCCACTTTTGATTTTTTGATCAAAATAAAGAATTTCAATTTATTGATTGTTGTAAGCATTATTTCTTGCCTGTCCGGCTTATGATTGGTCTTGGGTGTTACTGTTACATTCTCATTTTGCATTATGAAATTTTACCATTATCTTAACAATACATAAGGAGGTTTCTATAAACTCTTCAGTAAATCATAGAATTTCGACAAAAACAAAATTTGCAATTCTTCTTATGTTTATATATTATTCTGATAATTTTTTTAACTGTATGTGTACAAAGACAGGTCTGGCGACATGACGTTCGTTGTTAAAATATTTATTTCCAATCACTCTTTATTTGACTAGAGATTATAAATACTGAATAAATAAATTATAGAATTATAAATTTTTGAGGGAAAATAAAAACAATTTTTCTCATAGGAAAAAATATTTTCCTCTAGGATGTTAATAATTTTCTAACATAAATTCCTACATTAAATTCCCTAAAGCAGTCCAATCTTTAAACTTGATCCATATCTTGATGCCATGTTCAAAAACCCTGTTATCCTTCCAGCCTAGCATCATATCACTACCTTAAATTGATTGCTCGCTTCAAAACATGTCTTGTAAAGGGAAATACTTTCTAAACATTTCATGGTAAAATGAAATACATTCTGACCCAAATACGCAAAATCATGTACAAAATAATTATTCTCTCCTTTCTTAGGACGTGATACTTTAAAAGAATGTGATAAAGATTTATATTCACTTAAAGAAATAAAGAGTAAACATATTTTTAGCAATACATTTTTACAATATGACTTAAATGTAGTTTTTGTCCAAGCAGAGCATCTAAATAAGAAAAATGTATACTAGTATAAAGTCAAGAATATTATTTGGGGTTTTCAGAAAAATCTGATAACTTACAATTGATGTGAAGTAGGTTTAGCAAGATGTAATATGTGGGTATAAATGATAATACATGTTCATGTAAACATATCGATTTCTCTTGTTTTCAT
This sequence comes from Magallana ariakensis, assembly GCA_020458035.1. Lineage (NCBI taxonomy): Eukaryota > Metazoa > Mollusca > Bivalvia > Ostreida > Ostreidae > Magallana > Magallana ariakensis. The sequence continues at coordinate 2,685,230 of CM035816.1, read as the reverse complement.
CGTAATTATGTAATTATAGACTAAGTCCAGAATCAATTGTAATGTTAAAACGTTTAAAACCACAGAATTATTTAGGCAGATGCAGCACATGCGTCTTTCAACTTTAATTAAACGTGATGTAACACTGACGTGTGATCAAAGAAAAGTAACTCTCGTTTATAGAAATTTTGTAGTAAAATTAATAACTCATCATCATATCTGATTTTAGCAAACCAAAGTGCAATAAGGAGCAAAAGTACATCGGTGTATAAATTGGAAAAAGATTTAATTGAAAAGATAGCTCTTGATGTGCATTATCCATGATATTTTCTACATAAATTGTTTAAATATGAATAATTTCGTCGAATGAATTAAATCTCTTCCCATTTATTGAATGCAGCCATTAAATCTAACCTTCATTTCGCTTGTATTTATACGTTGATAACTTAAACCTCTACATGTTTGTGACATCATCTGGTAACAACTTTCCGGGGCACAGTAAAAGAGCTTACATTGTACGCATTAGCATGGATCTTCAATAAATACAGAATAATTATTGTGCCAAAACAAGATTTGTTAAGGGTGTAAATTCATTTTAACGGGGACTCATGAAATCCACAAAATATGAACCACTATGGATTCTATTTATTTTAAATACATGCCATTGGTAATTTATGAGTACGTTTGAATTCATTCTCTAAAGTATTGTACATTTCTATTCAATAGGTTTTCAACGTTAGCAATTGCTTATTGTACAAACAAAAATACATGATGTGTAATTTTGTATCTGAATTTATATCCAGTCTGTTATTGACAATTTAAAGAGAAAACGCCTAGAGCTGAATTCCAATTTTAAAGAATTATTTTCTGATTCCTTTGTAATGGAACATTCTGCACTCAAACTCTGCGTTTGGAACCTGTGTTAGCCCTATATAACTAGTCACTCGGTCAGATACCGCATTCTTTTTCATAATTTCAGCAGCCACAAAGCCATCCCGTTCAATCAAGGTTCTAGCGAGAGTCGACGTTAGAAATTTAGCCACGCCTCTCCCACGATGGTCTTCCTCAACAAATAAATGTCCCATAATTCCGTCAATGTTTTGAACGGCACATCCGGCTAGTCTCCCGGAAGCTTTGTGATACACGGCATACCCCGGAAATCCCCAGCTATGTTCGTCCAACTTCATCTGGCTGATGCCTTTTGGGGTAAAGTTCCAGAGCTCTTCCATTCTGTTAGTAACGTTCTTATTTATCCCACCAACATAGAAATCCTCAGGAACATCACTGGAATGAAAAAATCGTCTTCTTTTCTCAGTGAAGCAGTCGATGTATCATTTTGAAGCTATACACGCTATAATGTGCGTCAATTTTGAATGACAGTGAAAATGCATGTTTTTGTTTACTTATAAAAGTTATCTATATTCTGTAAATTACAGTGGTTAATTCCTTTTAGTTACAAAGATAAAGAAGTCTAATTGTTTATTTTCCTGACATGAAAGTAATGCCTTTTCATGAATATTGATGAAGAAAGAGCGAAACCGACCTATTGCGCATGTCCGCGGGAAATCATGTAGCCGTTATTGTTTGCCTAATTACATATCCGTCTCGATTTCATATACAGTTTTAACATTGCAGTTGTTACTTCGAAATATATGCATGTATTATGAGTGTAATACGTTTGTCATTCACGGTACCATTATTTTTTTATGTTTAAATAGAATAACACTCACAGAACTAAAAATAGCCCTTAGGGGAAACCACATAAGCCTACGTCATTGTTCAAGGGAAGTATATGTATATACATGAACATGCTCACACGCTTTTGTTTTTGCTTTCTTTAATTCGTACTTGTATATAAGACTTTATGCTTTACTGAAAAAAAATTACCTTTCCTTCGTGAAACTACAGCAATTATGAAGGTGTTAACCCCAACGAAGTTTTGTATGATAGTCTAAAATTAGCTGTCGATATCACGTGGTAGATTAATGATAAAGGCATTACTTTCTTGGCAGGAAAATAAATATAGGATCTCTCATGATTTGCGATGGTATATGATTTTTATCTAACTCGATCTCGTTGTGTGTTTTCTATCCCCGAGCCTTGGCGAGGGGATAGAAAACACACAACGAGTTGGATAAAAACCATATACCATCGCAAATCATGAGAGATACTTTTTATCACATGTTTTACCACAAGTTAAACCTCAATCTTTTGTTAAACCTCAATATTTCTGTAAACATTAAAATTGTGAGCCGCAAAACACATTTACTACAAGACATCAAGAACGTTACGCATTGAAAAAAGTTCGTTGAAGATTAACAAACAAGCATTTCATTTTCTGGTATATTTTTATCAATTTATAAAAACAAAATAAAACAGCATTAACGTTAAATGCTTCACATTATAACTCGACCCTTTTCAACTGAATTATTTTGTTACTTTTTCATTCTACGTCAATTATCTGCCTAAAGCTACGTAATGTTTAATTATGACGTCACGTGGCGTAAGAACACACAGTGGAATTATCAAAAATTTATCCCATGAGTGATATCCACCGTATTTAAGTATTGAATCCTTATTTTTTGAAAGATATAGTCTCATAACTGCAACGGTGTGTGCATACAAATTGAATAACTGTAATTATTATAATATCGTATTTTTCCCAAACAGATGATTGGTCGATTGCTGTCACGTGACCGTGCTATAAACTCTGTTATAGACCTTACTATACTAAAAATAGAAAATTTATTGACCTCACTATACTAAAAATAGATTTTCATGACAAAATACTGGTTTTGGCACGTGCGACATTGTGACGTCATAATAGCGAAATCAACACCTATACGTTATGAACAAAATATTTTACTATTATACGCTTGAAGAGAATGAAGAGAATTGGTTTTTGATTTATTATAATAAAACAGTTATAGCCTTTTGATATCGGTCAATACATGGTTTTATAGACCTGATGAGAGTATATCAACCTCGGACTTCGTCCTCGGTCGTTATAGTCTCATCAGGTCTATAAAACCATGTATTGACCTCATCAAAAGGCTATAATTGTATAAAATATTGAGATAAACATGTGATAAATATTTTATATTGTTTAAAATTTGAAACCTTTATTAGATGATCGAATTGGGCATTATAATTAACAGCATAAGGGTAACTTTTGTAAGGAATCAAACACATGTATTTTCCCAGTCATTTAAATTTAAAATTTACGCATATTATAGCTATGAAATTATGAGTAAAAATTACTACAGTAAGTTCTTAAATTCTAAAAACTCTATGTTTATGAATTTATTGTTTGTCTAGACATGCCAAATATATATATATATATATATATATATATATATATATATATATATATATATATATATATATATATATATATACACACACACTGTAGAATAGTGTCATGCATCAGGAAATTTCGAAATCTATTGTATACCTTACAAACACTGAAATCGGCCGGTCCAGTTTTCCCAGAAATATATTGTATGTTCTAAGATTGCGAGACAAAAGTAGAAGCACAAATAAGGGCACAAGCATGGAACTTACAAATCCATGATGTCTGTTGATTTTTCGGTGAAGTAGATACGAGTTGTTCCGGGAACAGATACGTCATGGAAACTTCCGGGAAAAAATATTCCCTCTAGGTGAAGCATGGTTCTGGAATTTACGCCTAAAACATTGATTTTGTGAGATGTGTGTTCATACTTTGATAAAACGATTCCAAAAATAATCAGGACTTTCACGTTACCTCTGAAAAATAAGTTTCTTTTTAAATCGAGTACACCGGGCGAAAGTATGACGTCACGTAGATTTTTATGGTTCCAGCAAAGAACATTGACTAGCGAACTACAATAAATGTTCTGTAAAAACACAAACCAGTATATTTATTACTGAAGTGAGAATTTTCTGAAAACTATGTACAAGCGTAAATGTGTAATTATTTATAATTATATGCATTCCCCGTTAATATTCATGACACGTCCTCTGAAATTTTCAAGCGGAGGCATCTTCATCATTATTACATTGATTGTTATAAAATCAAATTTAAATCAAGGTCAGGTCTTAAAGATAAACAAACCTTACTCATTGATTGGCTTCCACTGACAACAAACACTTGCGGGGCACCGATGTTATCTACCCACAATTCTAGGCCACTCGGAACCCCTCTAATAAAACTCCTCACCATTCCATACATCTATAGATTTAGTTAGAAAGGATGAAGAATGTCTCAGCTAAAATAAGTCTGAATGAATATCAGATTCCTGTATGGTACACGAGTGTAGTACACATAATTGTATGAAAACTTAAGCTTTGATCACAGCTTCAACATGTTGGATTCTTTGTAAAGATTTCAGATGGTTAAAAAGCAAATTATGATACAAGATAAAAACAATTATCTGTTAGTCGAATATCAGTCTCTTATTTCAAATATTGCACGGTCCTTTGAAGCCAACGCGTCACGCACATGGTCTAAGTATCTAATACAAGGGACATTTTAATGTGTGAAACTTATAAACGTTTATTATTGCTCAAAATAGCTTTAATTAAACGTATATAAATGTGCTAATAACCAAAATAAATATTGGAAATAAAAAAAAAGATTTTCTATATTTACATGATACATCCTCACCCCAAAAAGACTGTGTTTATGTTGTGTTAATGTCAATTTCTGAAACATGCATGGAGATAATGTCTCAATCCACTTCCCAATTTTCAATTATTTTCATTTACGCATGCGTTAAACACAGCGGTTATCTGTATCACTCCAGTGTATTATCTGAATTAGTCTAGTGAGTAGAAACGTAATGAACCGATGCATGTTACTTTCAAGACGAAATGTTGGACAATAAAAAACTGAATGGACCAGGTGAAACAAATTTGATTTAACATGTATGTATGTAAAATACACTCATACAGCAAATCTACCTGCATAAATACAGTAGCATTGCCCTAACCTGAGCTGAGTAAGGAAGTCCATTGGCCAGCTGGTCGAGGATTCTAGCGAGATTTTGACGAGGAACTCTAACGGCCATTGCTCACCGGTATTGCGTCACCAAGTAAAACTTTTCTTATCTTCCTGTCCCTTCATGGCCACTTATCTCTTGACGTCGTCTTCGAGAAGTGCAATTTCCAAAATGCATACTGATCCAACTGCGTTTAAACTGTTTATTCTTAGTTTATATTAAATTATTTAAGTGTCATATCATGTCATTTAACTGTTGCCAAATTTTAAATCTTTAAATATTGACTACATTTTTCATATGTTGTATTCTACTTTTGCTTTGGGTTCTTTCACTTTTCATTATACAATGTATGTATTTCCCGCTAAATGAAAATTATGTATTACAATGTTGGGTTTTTTGTCATGATACTGTTTATACATACATGTACAAGTATTTACATGAAGCTTTCCTTCGTAGTTCTATTTATACATAATGAATAACGTCTAGCTTTTACTGGGCCAGTTGCAAATGTGCGACCATTCTCTGAAAAAATTCTTTTTTTAGGAATGACTTTTAAAAATGTCGACTTGTATTTGGGTAGCAATAATGTATTTATCTCAAATGATCCTATTTTTAAGAGATAATAACTATTACTATGGAATCAAAAATCATTTTAAAAAGGGAGGCGTACTTGTCAAATGTGAAATAAATACAAAATGACTGTATACAGTGTTAAAATCTCTCTCTCTCTCTCTCTCTCTCTCTCTCTCTCTCTCTCTCTCTCTCTCTCTCTCTCTCTCTCCGGCCATGTCTTTAAAATATATCAGATATTAATACAATCTTGAGAAGCCCCGAGATCAATACGTTGTTAACTAAAATTAATTGCTTTCTGATTTGACGGGCGGAATAAGGATCTCAACAGGTTTCAGTTTAAACGCGATGACTCCTTAATCTCTCTTTAATCTCCTCATCAAAAGTAGCTGTAGCAATGTCGATTAAATGCTCGTTTATGTCTCTGGTATATATTAAAATTTTATGAAACAATTTAGAACTCTATCTCTTGGTCTCTGTGCTCCCGTTAACAGACTTGCTGCCGGGTATACCACGACAAACTCATTTAAAAGGACACTGGAGCAATCACCTTGGTCCCGTTTTATTGCAAACTGACACATGTCATTAATTGCACTAATTCTTTAGAAATAGTTGAAGTCTTTCAACAAAACAAAGAGCACCTTGTGTTACATAACATTAAATAACAATTTAAAGTCGTCTCAACGATTTCTTGGATAACATTAACATAACATCGCGCAGTTTTTTTCACCGATATCTGAGTTTAACATGAACACAGTCTGACACAATCACTGGACTGTCTCTTTTAACTGGAAAAGCAGACGGCGGTCTCTGGCCTATGATACGTCACAGTACTAATGAACTCTCCCTTCGTCCTAAGTCTCCCTGTCGTCTTCGGACGCAGTGCATTCCAGCCCGTATTCCTGTTGTATTTCTCCGCAGGTTGAGACCGGCAGTCTTTCCGCAGTTCTAAAGTAATGAGTGATTTTTCCAGCTGCTTGGCCACTTCTAGGCGTCTCCTGAGGGGGTAGTTCATATGGACGGCCCTCCCGTGCTTCGCCTGTTTGTTAGGGTAACACACGGCGTCCTCTCCCTGAATATCAATTACGGGGGAGGAGCTGTAGACTGGACGCCTTTGGCCTGTAGTGGTGGGTTTGTTGGTCAAGAGTTTACTGTCCAGACAAACGTTTTGGATTTCAATCCGCGTCCTACTGGAGGACATAGGACGCAGAGAGCTCGCTTTGCTCGGAGCCACAAAGACCGGGGTTTTGACATGGAGTAGGACTAAGTCGTCCATCAGGTCGTACTTTTCTTTCCAAAACTTGAGGAGCATCCGCCGCTTGGAGTGGTCGATTTTCTGTTCCGCTTCTTTTAGTTTGTATTCCTGCCGCTTGTTGTTGGAAATGGCATCAAAATATTTAGCTCCACTAACATCCGCCATTGTTAATTGAGCTTGTTGTTCACATGTCGTCTTGTTATGATAGAAAACGTATTAGTAAATTTTATCGAACAATTAAACGAAGTGACAGTCCAAAAATCACGGTGTAATCCATCGAGAAAACAAAACACAGGGTTACTTCAGCTGACAATATGGCTTTGTTGAAAAGAAGGAAAAATTCGCCAGGGGTTGTCACATCAATACAATAAAACGATAATCTCTTATGATAACAGTCGCTTATTTGGGTAAACACTCTATCTCTAATGTACAGACTTATCTGAAGAAAACACTTGAAGCACTTGTAGCCAATCCGTGATTAGATAGAAAAAGAAAGATCTTCGAGACCAGCGAAGCGGGATCTCGTCAATGATGATCCCTCCCAAAGTCAATTTCACGGAAGGCTTTCAACCATTTCTAGTGGCAACTTTAGAGATTTAAAAATATTTCAATAAATTGAAACGTTTTAATTGCATTTTTTGAGTTAGGGAAATCCTCCTGTTTTAACCGAGCAGTTCCTATAGCTTTTGTTTGAAACCACTGAGCAGAGAAACCATTTTTAAAAAGATGAATAGAAATGAATGTTGATCGCCACTTAACAACTTAATCGAGGCCTTTTTATTTCGTGTATATTTAAATCCAATTTTTAGAAGTAAAGATACATTTTAGGCACAAGAAACCTGAGTTAACTAAAAAGTTTAAATATTCTGAACAGCGATAATTAACAATTTAAATAGAAAACCACTTCAGAGGGTCAGAGAGAGTTCTGCAGGTAAGTACACACAACATCCGGGTACGTTTAGGCTTGGTAATAAAATGCATAAACGCTTACTTCTACAAATCAAGTTAAAAAACAAAATCTCTATTGCGATTTAGAAAATCATGGGTTTCTTTTCAGCCATATCCATTAACAAATACAGCAAATTAAATGCATTATAATGAAAATAAAAGGTCATGATTTATAAAAGTTATGTTGTCAAATTTTAAAAGACATTAAAACGATCATTGTCTCTCAGTGATAGAAAATCTTCAAATGATTCCCGGGAGCGAATCAATACAGAAAGAAAGCGCTTATACAGGGAGAAAGGTTTATAATCACCAAATCTAATGGAAATAAGATGAAATAGGCTTAATGTCTGACATTTATAAGTCAAGCAGCCTGACTTCTCCAATTCAATGACTCAAAGAACAACAAATGACGCTTTCCTTACAAGTTCCTATTAAGAAATCTGGCCATTTTCAGGAGCAGTATTGATGTAGTTTTGCTAGATGTCAGCAAAATTTCCGAAGAAAAACCAAGAAAGACAATATCTCTCCATCAATTCAGCAGCAGTCTTAAGAAAGACAATATCTCTCCATCAATTCATCACCAAGAAAGACAATATCTCTCCGTCAATTCAGCAAACAGTCTTCGATTGTCTTCTGTCAAATTCCAGCTGAACATTCATTTGATTAGTTTACTACCTAAACTATGTGGATTTAAGGTTGCAACAAGTAGAATATGCAATCAAGATACTGTATTTTATATAATTATTGAACACATTGTATTCGTGTAATTTATCTATTAGTTATTAGTAATATTCTTATTTTTCATTCATTCATTGTATTATGAAGAATGCTCTATAAGAAACCTGAGTTGATGCACAATAGGCGTAGACACTTGCTTGTGTCCAATACTACAGTATTTACAAAATACAATGAAATAAATTCCAATAAACCGAATCGATTGTACAGCAGCTACATTAGGTGTACAGATAGGCCGTTTTATAACACGTGTACATGTAGCAGTTATTCCTCTTCATGCACCAATTATTCCTCATCGTTTAACATAACACTTTGATTAAATTAACTATAACTTTGTATAGGTTATTCCTCTTTGAATTGTCAACACTATATTGGCGTAACTATAGTGTCGTAACTGTATAAAACAGATACTACATGTCAAAACAAGGAGGACAGACAAGTCATAAATTTCAGTGATAAAAGTACCAAGTATTTCGGTGATTGGAGACTGCTAGAAGACATGGTTTCTTGAAATTTTATAACATTTGGTCTTGTGTAGTATTTTCTATGAGGATTTCCTTTCCTAGTAATTAATGGTGATGTACGTTCTAAAAGGTAGTAATATTCTTTTGCAATTATAGATTTGTTACAAAGTTTATATAATCTTTCATTATGAGGTACATTAGACCATCTGCCGGTCTCCATCGGTAGGCGGTGATATGTACTGCGGTATTATATGTTTTTAAGCCAAAGTTAGTCTGATAATCCGATAAATTGGTACCCTAGATGACTGAGATTGATAACTAGGAAATATCACTTGATCATTTCTGAATAAACTGGTCGTGAAGTATTTGCTAAACAACATTTTTATCCAAATTTCATTTTCATTTTCTTGTTTATAAAAATATTATAGTCCACACATGTTAAAATATTTCAAATACATTCAAACCATGGATTTTTAACATTTCACATGATAAACAGAGTGTATAAATAATTATATAGAACATTTACAATTTTGTCTTCGTGAGCCGACCTTAATTTGGTCCAATATGAGACCATTCTAGTCAATACATTAATATAAAGAGGGTAACGACCAGTTTTGCCATAACTGACGCTGTGGAACTTTTCAGAAGAAAAATATGCCTCGAAAATTAAAAAAAAAAATGCGTTCTATAGTTTGTAGGTGTCGTATCCACACACTTCGTATCAATAAAATAATACGTAAAACTATTTTGTCGAACAGTTCAAGTTTAATCTTAACTGGCAAATTAAATTGTCTAATTTTTCTTATAACATCGTACATGATTTCTAAGACTTTTTTTTAAGGCTCTACAAAGAGAACCGGATCTGAAAAATATAATGCCCAAATATTTACTGGTCCTGAATTTTTTTTACATTTCCTTTTTAATAAAAACAATTCTTAAGCAACACAGAAATGTCTGAAATTGCTCCTCAAATCGTTAACTTATACAGCTTCAGATGACCATTAATTGTCTTCAGTGGTATTGAACTTTTGATATGGGAAAGTTCACCAGTGAAGGTATTAATTCAACTTTAACCAAAATTAAATAAATAAATAAATAAATAAATAAATAAATAAATAAATAAATAAGACAGGAAACTATTAAACTTGAAGAAAAATGTGTATTTTAGGGGGGGGGGGGAAGAAAACCTAATCCATGTTAATTGATGCCCTACAAATAAATCGTACAATATTCTTGATTATTAAAAGCATTCTTTAAACTACTAGTTATGAATAAAGCATCAGCGGAAGTGAATGTGAGTACAGGAAATGAACCCATTTATCGTGGCCCATGTTGTCTCTGAGCCCATGTTGTCTCTAAGAATTTATAACGACCTCCTTTTTTTTATCTAAAAATGTTCTTTCAAACATTCCTGGCCAGTTTATAGCACACAGAGCTAGCGTTGTGTTGCGACATCCATCTGTCTCTAGGGACTGTCAAGAATACTCGGGCTGTGCATTCCGGGACGTTTTTATATATTTTTTATATATATGTATATAATCTTTATTCACAATTTTCTGTAGTAAAATTTTTAGGAAATGAAGGGGTCAGTTCTGTGCAATGTTGGTATTCATACCAGAAACAGAAACCGCCAACATGTTATCTTTGGGAAATTAATTTGTTCCAATAAAATTAAATCGACTCTCATTTGGAAATGCATACAATAGATGCGAATACCTTAGATGTCTATTAATTAAAATTCTTATTAATCATACATCTATTTTTGGTTTACCTTTAATTCATGCAAGACAGTTTTGTAATGATTTTTATTGACGCGGCACAAATAATTTATCAAGTGCCCTGTGATATTTACATGTGCCAGGCACGTAGCATCGGGGGGGGGGGGATGGTGGTCCCCCCCCCCCCCCACACACACACTTTTTATCGCAACAAACAATTTTTTCAAATTTACATATAGAAATTTTTTGGAGAAGTTGCCCCCTCCCCCACTTTTTAGATGCAGGTAAAAAAAAATTAACCTCGAAATAGAAGCCTTTGTAGTTCTCGCTAAACCACCTCCTCGCTAAACCACCACCACCCTACACACACGGATTAAGATTTTGAGAAAAGTTGTAGGGTTTTTTGTTTGCTTGTCAAGATTTCGGATACCCCCCCCCTTTTAAAAACGATGCTATGTGCCTGCAAGCACGTGCTTAATCTGCTTAAAGAGACTGGTTGGTCGACATTTTCCCCTTTGGATCTACCTTTATATTTTTGATATGATTTGTTAAATCCCATCTTTTAAATTTTAGTATTTTCCTGTATTTTTATAGAGAGCTTTTCTTCTAAAGAAGATAATTTCTTTCAGTGTTGGCGGGAGACACGGGACCAATGTTCGATGATCCAAGACATTTTGGGCGACAACTACATAGAATTTGACAACAAGAGGGCCCCTTAAAGTACAGACAGTTCTACCGAAAGGTCGAGCCGGCTGATTCACGCGCCCATTGTTTGGATATGATGAATTATAGAGGAGCGATCTCGTCCTGTGTGTTTTCGCTTCTTTCATGAAAAATATCGTATCGATGAATGAAAAAAAGTCAATAGAGCAAACCCAATATCAAATGTCAATGCATACTTATCGGAAACGTGGCTGCCAATGCATTAAATTATGATGGAGTGTATGGTGAGAAAACTTACCTCTAGGACAGAAGGAATACTTATAAAACGTGCAAATAAACTCATTAATTTGATTTTCTGATATGAACGATGACTAATGGTTTTAGGCAAGAGTTGGATCAATCGCCTTAGAAACTTGTCAATAAATCTATAAAACCTGGCGAATATGCACGATGACTGCACAACCCTTTGACAAATCTGTGTGCAAGTAAAACTGAACATAAATCAAGTCTGAACCCTGTACAGTGTGGTGTAAGTATTAGTGAACCCTGTACAGCTTGATTGGTGTAAGTATTAGTGAACCCTGTACAGCTTGATTGGTGTAAGTATTAGTGAACCCTGTACAGTTTGGTTGGTGTAAGTATTAGTGAACTCTGTACAGCTTGGTTGGTGTAAGTATTAGTGAACCCTGTACAGCTTGGTTGGTGTAAGTATTAGCAAACCCTGTACAGCTTGGTTGGTGTTAGTATTAGTGAACCCTGTATAGCTTGGTCGGTGTAAGTATTAGTGAACCCTGTACGGCTTGGTTTGGTGTAAGTATTAGTGATCCCTGTATAGCTTGGTCGGTGTAAGTATTAGTGAACCCTGTACAGCTTGGTTGGTGTAAGTATTAGTGAACCATATACAGTTTGGTTGGTGTAAGTATTAGTGAACCCTGTACAGCTTGGTTGGTGTAAGTATTAGTGAACCCTGTACAGCTTGGATGGTGTAAGTATTAGTGAACCCTGTACAGCTTGGTTGGTGTAAGTATTAGTGAACCCTGTACAGCTTGGTTGGTGTTAGTATTAGTGAACCCTGTACAGCTTGGTTGGTGTAAGTATTAGTGAACCCTGTACATTTTGGTCGGTGTAAGTATTAGTGAACCCTGTACGGCTTGGTTTGATGTAAGTATTAGTGAATTCTGTACGGCTTGGTTGGTGTAAGTATTAGTGAATTCTGTAGAGCTTGGTTGGTGTAAATATTAGTGAACCCTGTACAGCTTGGTTGGTGTTAGTATTAGTGAACCCTGTACAGCTTGGTTGGTGTTAGTATTAGTGAACCCCGTACAGCTTGGTCGGTGTAAGTATTAGTGAACACTGTACGGCTTGGTTGGTGTAAATATTAGTGAATTCTGTACGGCTTGGTTGGTGTAAGTATTAGTGAACTCTGTACAGCTTGGTTGGTGTAAGTATTAGTGAACCCTGTAGAGCTTGGCTGGTGTAAGTATTAGTGAACCCTGTAGAGCTTGGTTGGTGTAAATATTAGTGAACCCTGTACAGCTTGGTTGGTGTTAGTATTAGTGAACCCTGTACAGCTTGGTTGGTGTAAGTATTAGTGAAATCTCCTAGAACGCGCGGACGACGCATACAGTCTCAAAGTAACTCATGCGAACTGATGTCTTTTGTACTAAAGACGTTCATGTATGCTGGCACGAGCTTTCCATTCCAGAAACGTGAATCTTTTTTCCCCACGTCTGAGGTTGTCATAACAATCTTAACCAGGTACAAATGACCACATTAAACTAATTCCCTTATTTGGTTTTAAAATTAGTCCTATGTAAATTAGCATATTAAATTTAATATTGCCGCATTTCAAAATATTTATGGTACACAAAGGAATCTCCATCTCAAAAGAGCATAATTCTGGAGACCCGCTTTTTTACACACTGTTTCATGAAATGTCTTCTGACTAAGGGATTAAGAACTCTTTAAATAAGAAAAAGCAACATTTATTTGTCTCATGAATTATTCATGGTTTTTTGATAACCAAATTAACCCCAAACAGTCAAGCCATTCTATTGAAGATCAGAATGAAGCTCGTTTTGAGGAATTTAAAACATTAGCAAATCTTGAAAAATGTTAACTTCTATTCCCATTCACCAACTTATGAAACATAGTCTTAAAAGATTAATTGTCCATACGAGTTTAAGGAGGTATTGAAGACATTGAGATACTAATGAAGATGAAAGTACATCATACTTAAAATATAATCGTTTTAAAATTTTCAAATTGTATCCCAGTACCTGTTCTCCAACAATTATTAATTCTGATTGGCTGACGCGATCACTGGACGACAGTGCCCATCTAAGCCTGTTTCTGCAGTGTATCTATATAGTAAATACGTATTGACATGTTGTGGCATCGATCTAGTACATGCCTTGGGATGTTATAATCTATGTCCTGTTACCACCGGAACCTCATGAATTAGCTGTAGGCATGTCAACAGTTTAACCGTGTATCAATCATGTGTACATACATGTATGGACACTTAACACGCCATGCTTGTATTTGTATTCATTGTTGCAGAAAATAATCGGCAACAGTTTCCGAGTTCGGATTTCAAATACAGTACTCATAGCATTTGCAGTAAATGATAAAACTATACTTTCTAAGGTCAATAACATTATAAATCAAACCCAATCATATTACCATTTTCCCCACTGCATAGCACCTATTTACGTGTAAGTAATCTAGCAGAAAACCAGCAAGAAGAAACCAACATTTGAACTTTGGCATTTGGTTTTTTACTTTTAGGAACATTCTTAGATATAAGAATACATCACCAAAATCCCCACAAAACAATCGCCTAGAGTTAACTGCGGAACACCACACCAGCTGTCCCTCTGTCGTAAAAATCATTACTAAATGATTAATTCTCATTCCCATGCTAATTTGTGATTATCACAACTTACCTTTTAGATTCAGACGGCTAATTATGCGATTCATCAAGAAAAATGACATTTATGTGCCAATTAAAATAGCCCAGTTAGTTCGGAGCTTGGAATAAATTAGAATTATCTAGGTCACATCTCTGATGATGAACAACATTGAAGTGTTTTACGGCCCTCGGATTCAAGGCAGGACTTAATTCTTCTGAGGGTGAGGTAAACTATGAACGCGGAATGAGCAGCCTGATACCTGTCAGAGCGCGTGAAGGGCATTGCCTCGGCCAAAACCCTAACCAGGAAACGCCCCTTCCACCTCGGGCTTCTAAAATTGTAATTGGAACTCGCCAGCAATAAAATATTGACTGTTGTCCAGTTATGAGAATTATGAAATAATTTTACCTCACGTTTCCGTCAACGCAAGGGCGGGGACAGCGATTGGGGGACTTTTGCTGCACATGCATAATTTATTTTTAAATTTTAGTTAATCTTACTTGTTCCAGTTTTTATACAAAGATTAAAAATGAAGTCCATATGTTATGGAATAGTTTACTGCACCTACAACTAGTGACGTCATTGCTGCTTTTGATAACTTAGAGACACGCCCCTTTTTGACATATCTGGAATATTACCGATATGATTTATTCTGTTAATTTGCTAAACGGTATAGTATTTCGTTTTAGCATGATTAATGTTTGGACATTGAAAAATGAACGCATAAGCTCGTTAAAAATCCGTAGACTTACGTGAGCACGTCATCACATCGAATGGGATGAGGATGTGGTTTAACCTGGTAAAACTCAGATATTTTTTTTTCATTTTTGGTAAAACTTCAGATGGATTTTTTTTTCATTTGCAAGATCTATAGAAGTTCTTGCTACACTATCTATTGTGATGCCCGGTTTTCTAGATATTCATTATATCTCTGTTTACTTTTATGGTTGAATTGGTCATGAGATTATTTTATTTTCAATTTAGTTTGTAATTAACAACACAGTCTACGTTTAATATTCCCCTTACGTCCCGTTACGTCTTCGGATATTCTCATTAATATTTTCTATGACCTAATTATGCGAGTTATTTAAACATTTTTCTTTTACTTTACCCAATAATTTTAGCTATTCAAAAATTTATCAGAGATTGTGGTAGATTCTCGTAATTTCAGTCTTACTGCCTAGACTAAATTCAAACAGAACTGTTTATAAATACATGTACGTTTGTTCAATAATTTAATCATTTTAATATTATCCATTTCTATGTACTTTCCATTCTAAATTACTACACAGTTGGAAATTTTTATACTTGGTAAGAACCTCGTAAGTTGTTAGAACTTGTGTTCGAACCATTTGTATATGTAAATGCAATAAAATATGTTCAAATTAAATCAATATCCGGTTTTCAAACTGTGATACCAATTTTGACTTCTCTAAAACCATTGAGCTAAAGGCTAAAGATGGTTCATGCAGTCAAATTTTGAACTCCACTTCAATCCAGTAGACAAGTAACTTAAGCTTTTTCCTTCCTTTAATGATGCATTTTCTAGTTCAGTGAATGTGAACGTGGTTTTAAATGGTAAACAAAATTCTGGAATTCGGGAAATCGCCTTTTGTTTTTTAATCAGTGTATTTTAACCCCCGACGTGAGTTGCGTTGCCATGACCCAAACAGATTAAGGTCAAAGTAGCTTATGAAAAACTTCGTAACGACCTTGCATATGAATGGCAAAATGAAACTTGTCCTTTAATTGATATTGCTGACAATATCATTTCTTTGTAAATTAAAACTAATTAAAACACTAAATTCTTTTAAAATTCGTTCAGAATAAGTAATATGTTTTCCTTTCTCTTGACATTTTGTTGAGCAAGGCGAACTAGTTTAATTTTTCACCATTTACCACAAGATTGTTATGTATATTCACCAAAATTCGGTCAACTGCTGGCGCTGACCAAATTCAGATTATTGAAACACACCTAACTTGTTCTTTCAGGAAATCTAGTTAGTAACAAATATATACAAAAAAGAAAAGAAAAAGAAAACCAAAGTGTCGAACACATTTTAAATATGATCCAACATTAATCATGATATACATCTGATGAAATATAGGTAGATATCCTGTAAAAAAAAAAGTTTTAAAAAATAAATAAAAAATAAGATTAAGGATCGTGTACTTTATAACAACAAGCAAGTTATTATATAATCATTGTGACGTGTGTATTGAAGTTTACGTCGTGAGTGCTCCCACCCTTAATGTTGCATTATTTATACCATTATCTTCTTGTTATAATGTTCAAAGTGTATGGCAATGTAAATATCTTGTTTAAAGGGGGGTGGTCACGATTTCAGTCAAAAATTATTTTTCCGATTTTAATGTTAACAATGCTTCAGTAAGGCATTTTTAATAGGCAACCAAAATTTGAGTGTCATTCGTTGAGTTATAAGCGAGTTACAGAGCTTGAAATTCTCTGCTATGTAAACAAAGCGTTTGTTTACATTTTGAATGTTGAAGTGAACATTTCAGTTATAGACCTAAAATGAATGTTTTAAACGTTAGGAACTGTTCATTAATGCTTTAAATGAATAAAAAGATAAACAAATCAGCTTGAAAAAGATTTTTAACTTGTATATTGAACCTATGTAAACGAAAACAGGGGACGAGCCTTGTTTACATGACAAAGAATTGTGAGCCCTGTATCTTGATTAAATCTCTACGAATTACTCTCAAATTTTATTTGATCATTAGAAATACATTCCTTAAGCATTGTAAGTAATGAAAACAGAAAAATAGAATTTGACCAAAATCGTGACCATGCCCCTTTAAGGTGGTATAATCGATAATCATGTGGATTAAATACATTTTAATCAAAATACTTTCACCATTTAAAAATTTTCAAATTCTACAATATTTGACCAAAAAATATGTTTTAAACTTTTTTGCAAATGTAAAAATTATAAAAGCCCCAGCGGGATTCGAACTCATGACTTACAGATTCGTAGTTAACGCTCTAACCCCTTTGCGCTATGCTGTTCGGTAGCAATTTATGGAAAGAAAAAGTTTATAAAATTATGCTTGATTTTATTGTTTATTTCGATTGGAGTACGTCACAATATGGAGGTGTCCCATACCACCTTAAAAGGATATATTTAAGGAATAAGGAATCATTATTTGAGTATTATGAGATGATAATTTTGGTCGGGGCGTGATCAAATCTAATAAAGCCCGAAGGGCTTTATGATTGATTTGATCACGCCCCGACCGAAATTATCACCTCATAATATTCAAAGAATGATTCCTTATTACTTATATTTACATAATTTTAAGCCATCGTACGATTAAATATTAAATATAAATAAGCAAACCCTGCTGGCGCCTCAATTTGGCGTCATTTGAAGTTATGGGTTATATAGTACAAAATCGATACGTAGTGTTATCACAGGCAAGACACTGGAAAATGTAAATATTTATTGAACATTGACTATAGGGAAGAACGCATAAAGGCATATTACCGTTCATTCCTTTTAAGGTGGCCGACTTTAGTTTTATTGCACATCTTTTTGCACAATCTAGTAAATTACAGGGTATTTTTTCTTTTAAGACTTTTTTTCGATACCATTTATGAAACTGAACGCAGTAAACAAAAAAACAGATAAAAAATTTTAGAGATTTTTAAAGGAAAATTTGATTTTTAAACATCGTGCTTTTATGACGTTCCGATAAAATGAAGCTTTGTAGGGGTCCCTTTAAAGAAATAACATTGAAGAATCAAAGTACTGAAGTACTGACAAGAGTTGATTTTTTTAAAAATCAACGACATGTATTTTCGCATGACAAGTATATGTAGTTTCATAGCTGTATTTGAATAATTTTGCACATTTTTTCTACTATGAATTATCGAGCTTTTCCGAGCTATAGACGGAACCCCCCCCCCCCCCCCCACATGAATCATGTTGTGTAATATTGAAGGATTGATTTAACGCCATCGAAATCTACGATATATTATGTATCAGTAATCGAAATATTTCTTGAAAATTGTATCCCAGCAATATTGAACACTGACGTAGGAATACATTCGACTACAAAAAATATCATAGCAAAGTAAATCTAATATTGTCACAACCGAGTTAAATGTGTTTAAGTTCGTGCCGCCAGGTCTGAAACTGACACATCCGCTCTAACGAAGGCATCTCATATGGTGGGAGGGAGCAATTCATATCTTCCATAATTATAGATGATACGTTATGCGATGTAATATTGCAAATCAACTTTAAGGCAAATTTAGCGTATAACAAAACTTTATTTCGTCAACTTTGCTTTGTGTACTACCGGAATCAAAGGAATGTTCTACCGAGCAGTTATTTTGCGTTCTCTTCGAAATCTATTGGTGAACAGAAGGGATGAGCACTTTGCTTGTTGTTTCAAATATATCGTCGTCGAAGTTTGCTTATAAAACACATTTTTCATTTTTATTTACATTATTTTTAGCTGGGAAGGAAAACACTGAAATCAGAGGTCGCATTATTGAAATTCTGAAAGCGTTCCTCCGTGGAATCATGTCGCAGACGACAAATCCCGCCCTCCCAATCATGTCGGCGTGTGACGGTGATTGGCAGACGACATGCTGCTAATGAATTCGTAACTTAATTAACTTTATCATGGTTTGAATAAGTTTGCTGTTTTATAGTCTAAATTAGTTAATCAGTTATGGCAAAGCACCTGTGTCAGGCACAAACAGATCAATGACAGGGCACTTAGCTGTTACCCATAAATCATACTTTAATTGAAGTATTATTGAATAATGAAACTATAAATACATATACCTTTCTGGTTAGGCTTTTAAACCGCACTTGTTATGCATAGGTCTCTTAAAAAACGTTGACCTTTGCAGATAGCATGCCTTTAATATACTTCTATTTTTGTAATAAAAGGAAGTAGGAAAATCAAGACAAACATCAAAAAAGGTGGAGAAGCTACACAAAGAGTCTTCACATATAACGGTAATATTGTACAATGTCATGTATATTAATGATGAGTCTTAAAATATACACATTTCTGTAAATGTAACATTGTACAATGTCATCCATAATGATGAGTCTTCACATATAACGGTAATATTGTACAATGTCATGCATAAATATAACGGTAACATTGTACAATGTCATCCATAATGATGAGTCTTCACATATAACGGTAATATTGTACAATGTCATGCATAATGATGCGTCTTTAAATATAACGGTAATATTGTATAATGTCATTCATAATGATGAGTCTTCACATATAACGGTAATATTGTAAAATGTCATGCATAATGATGAGTCTTTAAATATACACATTTCTGTAAATGTAATATTGTACAATGCCATGCATAGTGATGAGTCTTCATTACATATAATTCTTTGACCGTAATTGTCCATATATAATGATAAATATTAATATAAATACAATTCTGTAAATGTAATATTGTACAATGTCATGCATAATGATGAGTCTTCATATACATACAATTCTTTAACCGTAATTGTACATACATAGTAACGATGAGTCTTCATATAAATACAATTCTTTAGTTGTAATTGTGTACATGCATAACGAATTTTTGAATCTATGAAATATAAACAATATACTTGAATTAGAATCCCATCAAAACAAACTTAAGCATCTACTATCGTACAATGAAAGAGGAAATGGGATATTCCAAATCTAAAAATTTAACTTTACTTAAAGCATTTTACGAAACATCATTTTCTTGTTTTCAATGACTGCTCGTGTAATATTCAAATATTTTCTGTAAGACAGAAGGAGTTATTCAAATAGCTCTAGTTATGTAAGAGAAAATTCAGTGACAATACACGTGAATGAGGAACAAACCTGCCATCTAATTCAGAAATATTTTGGTCAACTTTTTACCAGATAAAAATAAAGTTACATAATGAAGATAATTATAAAGAATTGTTTTAATTGTTTTAAAGAGTGTATGAATGTTAGCACCGGTCTTATAAAAAGTGTCATATCAAAAACTATTAACAGTTAAATAACGAAAAAGAATTTGATTTAGTTTCACTTCATTTGTATAGAGCATGTTTTTTGTAAGATTGGGAGATGACCCCAAGGAATGACCTCCAGTTAACAACACATCTCCAAAGTACTTGCTAAGTATAAAAAGTATAAAAAGTTTACAAAAAACGAGATATATTGATAACCATTAATCATAGAGTACAAAGATATGTGAAGCAAAGTTGAATTTATCCAGAATTAAGAGATTTAAACGCTTCACAATAAAAGCTGACAATGCAAAGGTCAAGTGATGAAAAAGGTGAAGGATTTAAATCAAACCTGTTTTTATTTCACATCAAAATCATTGGTTGACACATCTGATCTGAGATTGTCGCTATATTTTCTAAGAGAACAACCCACAAAAACATCTTGGACTGACCTTTCGCGATATTGTTGTCCACGTGCCTCATCCACAACTGATCGTGCGTGCTTCTACGGGTGGTCTAAGGGCGGATTTTAATGAAAATCTTGCAAGACACGCAAGTGCATCTTGCGATTTTGGAAGGACGTACGCTTCCCGTAAGCATGCAAGGTGGCTGTTGGACATACACAACAACGGTTTCCTTGCGAGATCTGAAAACGTTCGCTGCACTTGCTCCTCACTCAAGAAATCTGTAATATGACCTTACGATTTGACTTGCACGAATGACGTAAGGAGATCTCACTTGTCCCTTGCGTTACACGTTCGTTGACTGCAAGTCGCTTGTGCTCACCATCAACATATAAATTGAACGCACAGTAAACGTACGTCTTACTTACGTCATGCGTACACAAATTGCTCGTGGTGCGTACGAATCGCAGAATAAAAGTCTTCTTTTTCTTCGAGTTCTTTTTTTCAATATTCACTTGCTTACGGTAGATTTATTTCAGTACATGTCTAAGGAAAAATATTATTTATTTAATGTGAAAACTAAGAACTGTCCGTACAGCTGTCGTAAGGCACAGAAATACGTCGGTACGATTGGCTTGCGAGTGACCTACGATGCGAATGTTATTACTGTCGTTCGCAAGGCAAACGTACGTTTGTTGCACAAAAATCGTAAGACGCAAGTACGGCTCCTTTGGGCATCGCACGTTGCGAGTGGCAACCCGTCTCCGAAAAAAAAATTGTACGTGACACCTACGACTGGCACGTCAAACATCCATATCTTTACGAACGGCAGTAATAAAATTCGCGTCGTAGGTCACTTGCAAATCAATCGTACCGACGTCTTTCTGTGTCTCACGACAGCTGCACCGACAATTATTACTTTTCACATAAAATACAGAATATTCTTTTTATCTTTAAACATGTATTGAAATAAATTTGCCGTAAGTTAATGAATTTTGAAACATCAAAAGAACTCGAATAAAAAGAATACTATTGCTTTGTAATTGCTGCTTGGTGAATAGACTAGCTATACTGAACAACACAAATGAAGAATGTTTTGAAAACATAATTTATATTATCCGATACCAATAAAAATTGAAAAATTCTCAGAAATTTAGAAGAAAATCTGCGCAAAAACCTAATTTCAGCGAATTAATTATCAAATGATAATTTTTCCAAACTAATGTTATATCTTTGAATGCTGTTACATTTTTGTTAACTATTTGTTAAACTTTATGATTGTTCTGCGCGAAAATATCATTTGTCATCTCCTCACTCCGAAACTGTATATAATTCTATCTTAGCACGCTTGAAAGTCGAAGTGCTTCGGAATTATTTTGCCTTTTCTCTACAATCTACTTCAATACCTAGTTCCTTCTCGTCCTGTTTTTCTTTTTTGCCTTCCACCTTTTTGTCAAAAGAACGCATTTGTTTGTTTGGTTTTTGTTGTCAGAAGGGGATTACTAGAAGCTTTGATTTGATTTTGATGAATGGTAAAACTGTCGATTCTATTTACCTTATGGGGATTTTTTTCATAATCATATTTATTATTTTATATATATCTTGTTTATGGGCGATTCGTACGCACCACGAGCAATTGGCGTACGCATGACGTTAGTATGATGTACATTTACTGTGCGTTCAATTTATATGTTGTTGGTGAGCAAAAAAGACTTACACTCAACGTACGTGTAACGCAAGGGACAAGTGAGATCTCCTTACGTTATCGTGCAAGTCAAATCGCACGGTTATCTTACGGTTTCCTTGAGTGAAGCGCAACTGCAGCAAACGTTTTCAGATCTCGCAAGGAAACCGTGGCGATTGTTGTGTATGTCCAACAGGCACCGTACGTGCTTACGGGAAGCGTACGTCCTTTAAAAATCGTAAAATGCACTTGCGTGTCTCGCAAGATTTTCATTAAAATCCGCTAATATACCACCCGTCGAAGCACGTACGACCAGTTTTGACTGAGGCTTTACGTTGCACTCTCAATCACTTCAACACGATTTCTATCGCTACGATCAGCCACGGGAGCCACGACTGGCAAAACCCGTAGCACACGTACGATCACCAAACAGTTACGGCCAGTTGTGACTGAGGCTTTAGGCTTAAATAATGTATACGCTTGTGAAAACGAAACAATTAAATCAATGGTCCAATCGTCAAATAACTAAACTGATTGCCCTGCGTTGCTAAAAGTCAAAGTCTTCTTTGGTAGGTCACAATACATGGTGCCTTAGTTGAAACTTAAATTAACACCAAGTCTACTGGAGTATAAAAATACATACGGTTATAGTGCTTACCAATGTTTATTTGATGAATTCCAAGAAAATTAGCGTGAACAAAGTAATAAAAGGCGATCGCTACATCTTCAGAAGATGTCTGAACTTGTTTGTTTTCATTTTTCCCTTTATATCTATCTTAATAAATGATTAACCGGAAATGTTAACATTTTGACAAAAAGTGTGGCTTTACTCCACAGCACTGACTACGCATTTACAAATCTGCCCGGGTCACCGTGAACGAACACTCGGTTACAGGAAAGCACCTGTTTAATTGATAACAACGTCTTTCACAGGATAAACATGGCTTAATCAATCTCTTGTCTAAACAGGGAAACTTTAGTGACTTTTTTGGTATGATTACGTCGACATATTGAAGATTTAAAAAAAAACGATCGATTAAGTAACAACACATACAAACTAACTATTATGATTTCTAATTATCAATTTACCTTTTCCTGATGAGCGATACATTACATAACGATAAATACTTTGTTTTATTTTTTATTTTATTTAAAAACGCCCGATCAAAGACTGTATATTCATTGTGTATCATTCGAGATCATTTAATCACTTTACCTTTGATTGGCTTATATCGTGCGATAAATCACAGAAATAATCTTCCCTTTATATAGATCAAACAAGACTTTTACTTCGATTCACAATGTACTAGAACATAGAGAATGGTTTGTTTTTCGGAACTAAATAGAACTTAACGGAATATTTAGATTATCTTATATTTCTTAAAGCTGCTTGGTCTGATTTTATCTCAAATTTTCTGTACGCTTTTAAACGATGGTTAAGCTAAATATTTGTATAATAATAGACATTACAGTAGTTTTCCCGGTCAATCAAGCCATATTTCAATGAAAAAATAATGACATAAAAAGGGTATCGCGTTATTTCGCCTCATATCAAAATTCGCCCCTGGCATCGAGGCAGGGATGATTGTAATTACACCTTTGACATCGCTTTCAATAGAGTCTAAATTTGAGTAATGTTCTGGCAAATCAAAAATAAACATGTGTACATTTTGTTCACTATTATTTCTGAAGTTTGTTTTGTTTACAATCGATGCATAACATGCGGGTTGAATAAACCCAAACATTCGGGGGACGAAACTAAACCGTTCCCTTTCCTAAACATTCCCATAATGCATTTTGCTTTGGTTTTTTTTTGTTTTTTTTTTTTTTTGTTTTTTTGTTTGCCCAAAGAGAAATTATTTTTATTTACTTTGAATGTTTCTAACTTTGAAAGGAGATCGATTCTGCTGGTGTAATTAGACGAAAGTTTATAACTTTCTAAGATAATTGGTTTGTATGGAAAATTATTTGATACTGTGATAGCCAAAAAAATCGGACCATGCAGCTTTAAATTAAGCTCAATTTCCAGACAGGGAGAGGTAAATTAATATTTCAAGAAAGAAATATTTTAATTTGTTAATTAACTTTAAAACATCAAAGTTGAAAAGGATGTGCGTATTTAAAAAGTTCCAACCATTTAAGCAAACACTTGCTTTATATATGATTAGAAATGGGATTGCGTAAATTACCTGTTAAAACGATCCTCGACCTTGCATTTATAACTGTTAAGCTATTGTTTCAAGATATAACATGTTTACTTTATATTCATGGTAATCTAAAAAATAACGATTTTCATGGCGGTGTTTGATTTCCTCTAAACTAAGAATTTTTTGGAGGAAATTTTGGTTAATTTGATAATAACAGCAATATATACGTAACAGTGAGTTGTCGTATATTTTAGCGTAGCAGGATGTAAACGGAATAATACAGGAAGAAGGATTGCAAAAAAAAACCACCTTGTCAGAAGGAAATTCTTTCTTTTCTCTTTTTTACTGTAAGTCTTCGGAATATTGTTTTTTAAAAAGGTGCTAAAATCTAGGTCTCATGTTATTCTGCAGTCTTTGCATTTGTTTAGATATTTATTACAATTTATTTAATGTAGAAACACGAATTCTATTTATTACAATGCGGTTCCAAGAAGAGTGCTAAATCGATCTTTGGAAAGACTTAAGGAATTACCACAATACTTTCAAACTTAGAGTATTAAATCATTATAATGAACAGAAACCTAAGAGACACTAGCAGAACAGAAACAAAACAACGAAAAAAAAACCTATATCGATCTTTAAAGCTGCATGGTCCGATTTTTTTGGCTATCACAGTATCAAATAATTTTCCATACAAACCAATTATCTTAGAAAGTTATAAACGTTCGTCTAATTACACCAGCAGAATCGATCTCCTTTCAAAGTTAGAAACATTCAAAGTAAATAAAAATAATTTCTCTTTGGGCAAACAAAAAAACAAACCAAAATGCATTATGGGAATGTTTAGGAAAGGGAACGGTTTAGTTTCGTCCCCCGAATGTTTGGGTTTATTCAACCCGCATGTTATGCATCGATTGTAAACTAAACAAACTTCAGAAATAATAGTGAACAAAATGTACACATGTTTATTTTTGATTTGCCAGAACATTACTCAAATTTAGACTCTATTGAAAGCGATGTCAAAGGTGTAATTACAATCATCACCGCCTCGATGCCAGGCGCGAATTTTGATATGAGGCAAAATAACGCGATACCCTTTTTATGTCGTTTGTTTTGTAAAAGAAATTTTGTACATTATTTTTTCATTGAAATATGGCTTGATTGACCGGGAAAACTACTGTAATGTCTATAATTATACAAATACTTAGCTTAACCATCGTTTAAAAGCGTACAGAAAATTTGAGATAAAATCGGACCAAGCAGCTTTAATCTAAACCCCGTTTATTTCGAACCATTGTAATTCGTCCTTGGTTTTTATACTCGACGTAGAAAATTGAGATTATATAACTAATAAAATAAAAAATATATCAAATTCAGTATTTAAAACGTGTCACGTGGTTGTGTAAAACCATTTTATCACGATAATTTTAGAATGCAAAAACTCACGGTCTAAATTAAAGACCACCCAAACTCATAACAGGTTCTTGAAGTGAAAGTACAAAAAAAATCTGTCTGAAAGTCTGCCCAAAGTATTTGCTCGTTCCACCGACAAATTGTCTATTTATTAAATGTGACTAAGTACTTATTTAGTATATTCCATTAACATACCAAATTTTGATTATGTGAACATTTAAACAACAAAAAACTGTTGAAATTTATGACATTGTCTCATATTTAGATCTGTTTAAATAAATTTCCCGGTAATGACAAGTAGAATGTGATTATAAAGGCGTGTCAAACATATATTCCAATTTCAACTTCAAACGTGGTAAATTTGGCAAGTCCGTGGCGTATAAAATATCATAAGAATGATCAATTCATTAAAAAAAAATGAATATTACAAATATAACTTTTATCCTTGAAATTATGAAAATTGGCCAAATCAAGATCACACCAAATATAAGATTCGACACACGGTAATGGATTTGTATATTTAATACATTCCTGCAAAATTCATGGGATTTTTTATTTCTGGTATGCAGATTGACAATGCTAAATACCTTTGGACACAATTTCTTATTCCTGGTGTGTGTTTTAGATATATGGTTTGACATTGTTGATGTCTTTGGCCAGAATTTCTTCGACATTTTTGTCACTAGTCTGAGAAATGCATTTTAGATACTCTACAAGAAGCGTATTTGAGATGTCTGTTTTATTTATTTATTTATTTATTTATTTATTTTTATTTATTTATTTATTTATTTATTTATTTATTTATTTATTTATTTATTACTTTTATTTATTTATTTATTTATTTATTACTTCTAGTGGTGGACTGTGAGCGGCAATCGTTCAAACTTCAGGAGGCCAAGCTTCGTTTGGCGAGTCGCCAAGAGCACGATAAAAAACCTCTGAGTCAAGGACGAATAAATCAAGCGATATTAACAGGAACTTCATGAGCTTTCCATGAAAGATTCTCGACGGGATAAAAAACAATCAATCAGACTTGTATTTTCATACAGTTTAGTTTAGTTTAGTTTAGTTAGTTTAGCCTGATATGTTGCTAAATACAGCGATTTTAAAAAGGGTAGGGAGTGATAAAAAAATCCCAACATAAAAACAAACAAAGAACTAATCATTCAAACTGTTTCTAGAGAAGCGTAGCACAATAAAGATAAACAACAACAAATGGGGAAAGGGGCTCTCCCAAAACAGCTTGAGATTTATCAATTTTAAGTACTGATTTGAAGGAGATATCTGGATAAACATGTTTAAAAATGTACTAGTTTTAGTACCGAAGAATAATTATCAGTTTATTCTACAATTCTAAAATAAATTGAAGGAAAATAGATTTAAGAATAAACGCCACTATTAAACTTCACAATATCTTAGGATTTTAAGGTTGCTAATTATTATTAATCCGGCTAACATTTAAATATTGAGAAGAAATAAGTATAAAAATTTCAGGAAATGTACATCGATTGTGCAACTCAAGACAGATGAAGAGACGATTAATGCACCTTGTAACCGCACTAAACTACTCATCGACCTATACACCGGTTATAAATATTGATTGATCTGAATTAATTCGCTATCAGAGAACAATCTCTTCTGTACGTCCATACTTCTTTGCAAAAAAGTAATTGTATCAAATTATAACTGGAGATTTGAGACATCGATCATCAAACAGGCCTGATTTGATCACAAATATAGTATTTATTGACTGATTGTAAATGATAATGATCAAGGATCGGTTTCTTTATGAGTTCTATTTTTATTCTCATATTTGCTTTTTGAAACAAGGCAAGAGGTTAAAAAGGAGAGAGTTGACAGAATAAATATGGCCTGAATTGATTGAAAAAAAAACCCCGAAACCACTTTACTAAGTTTATTCATTGTACGTCATTGATAAAATATGACGCCATGGTACAATGAAATAAATCTTAAAAGAGCATAACACTTCACAAATTATACAAATATTCAAATGAATATTTTATTCAAATTATCAAATAAAATTTTTTACATACGACATATGTATTATGCATCATTAACTATTTTTGCAAAACATTAAAAGTTGTGATATCATGCATTTTATAATTTTTCTTTTACAAACTGTAAGTAAGTAAATTATTTATTATAGTGAAATGTGTATATCGTTTACAACATACTTCTCTTATAGATAGAACACCCGATCCAGTCAATATTACACTAAACGATTAAATACATTGGTAGAAAAACGGACGATGTCCAGCGAAAATGGCCACGTGACCGCCTGAGCTAGTCCGGACCGGCTATTCCTTTCTCGGTCGCAGTCCGACAACTTCATTTACATTTTGTATGCATTTAAATAATCATAATTTGGTTAATGATAATAGTAACTATTAGCAGGATGTATATTTCCTCGTACGTTTATTAATTCAGTGGCACAAGCCTTCGCGTGGCATTCCTCGCCTGGGAATCACCGTTTAGGACGGCAGAAGTTTAGTATCAATGTGCCATTGTCAGACGGACTCTCTGAAAATAACCCCGGAAGGGTAAATCAATCCAGGAAAAAGGAAACTCATTTTTTGTAAAGTAAGGCCATTTTTTAATTAATTGGTGTTTTTTTTTCGAAAAAAACCGTAGTTATATAAACATTTCATATCAGAATGACTATGCGTGAATTTCAAAAGTTATATTACGTTTTTAATGACAGAGAAAATCCATATTTATGAAAATTTGCAAAATGTTGTATCTTTATAATAGCTATGCTGTTGTTGTTGTTGTTGTTGTTGTTGTTGTTTTTGTTACCAGGGACAACAGGTAATTCAGCCTTGACACTAGCCTTAAGCGTACTCCGTAGGATACAATCCACTAACGCCATTTATTTGGGATGTCTTCGCCTCAAATTCTAATAAATATAAACTGAGACAAAAGTCTAATTTAAAAGCATAGTAACAGTATAGGCAGACTGACAAGGTGAAACTGGCTAGTGCAGTATCTCAATGTGTACAGATACCTATTGATGTTCAGGGATCTCTATGTGTACAGAGTTCAGGCTCTCTATGTGTACAGAGAACCGGCTCTCAATGTATACAGAGTACCGGCTCTCTATGTGTACAGAGTATCGGCTCTCTATGTGTACAGAGAACCGGCTCTCTATGTGTACAGAGAACCGGCTCTCTATGTGTACAGAGTACCGGCTCTCTATGTGTACAGAGTACCGGCTCTCTATGTGTACAGAGAACCGGCTCTCTATGTGTACAGAGAACCGGCTCTCTATGTGTACAGAGTACCGGCTCTCTATGTGTACAGAGTACTGGCTCTCTATGTGTACAGAGAACCGGCTCTCTATGTGTACAGAGTACCGGCTCTCTATGTGTACAGAGTACCGGCTCTCTATGTGTACAGAGAACCGGCTCTCTATGTGTACAGAGTACCGACTCTCTATGTGTACAGAGTACCGGCTCTCTATGTGTACAGAGAACCGGCTCTCTATGTGTACAGAGAACCGGCTCTCTATGTGTACTGGCTCTCTATGTGTACAGAGTATCGGCTCTCTATGTGTACAGAGTACCGGCTCTCTATGTGTACAGAGTATCGGCTCTCTATGTGTACAGAGAACCGGCTCTCTATGTGTAAAGAGTACCGGCTCTCTATGTGTACAGAGAACCGGCTCTTTGTGTGTACAGAGAACCGGCTCTCTATGTGTACAGAGTACCGGCTCTCTATGTGTACAGAGTACTGGCTCTCTATGTGTACAGAGAACCGGCTCTCTATGTGTACAGAGTACCGGCTCTCTATGTGTACAGAGTACCGGCTCTCTATGTGTACAGAGAACCGGCTCTCTATGTGTACAGAGTACCGACTCTCTATGTGTACAGAGTACCGGCTCTCTATGTGTACAGAGAACCGGCTCTCTATGTGTACAGAGAACCGGCTCTCTATGTGTACTGACTCTCTATGTGTACAGAGTATCGGCTCTCTATGTGTACAGAGTACCGGCTCTCTATGTGTACAGAGTATCGGCTCTCTATGTGTACAGAGAACCGGCTCTCTATGTGTAAAGAGTACCGGCTCTCTATGTGTACAGAGAACCGGCTCTTTATGTGTACAGAGAACCGGCTCTCTATGTGTACAGAGAACCGGCTCTCTATGTGTACAGAGTACCGACTCTCTATGTGTACAGAGAACCGGCTCTCTATGTGTACAGAGAACCGGCTCTCTATGTGTACAGAGTACCGGCTCTCTATGTGTACAGAGTACCGGCTCTCTATGTGTACAGAGTACCGGCTCTCTATGTCGGCTCTCTATGTGTACCGGCTCTCTATGTGTACAGAGTACCGGCTCTCTATGTGTACAGAGAACCGGCTCTCTGTGTGTACAGAGTACCGGCTCTCTATGCGTACATAGAACCGACTCTCTGTGTGTACAAAGTATCGGCTCTCTATGCGTACAGAGAACCGGCTCTCTATGTGTACAGAGTACTGGCTCTCTATGCGTACAGAGAACCGGCTCTCTATGTGTACAGAGAACCGGCTCTCTATGTGTACAGAGTACCGGCTCTCTATGTGTACAGAGAACCGGCTCTCTATGCGTACAGAGAACCGGCTCTCTATGTGTACAGAGTATCGGCTCTCTATGTGTACAGAGTATCGGCTCTCTATGTGTACAGAGTACCGGCTCTCTATGTGTAAAGAGATCCGGGTCTCTATGTGTACAGAGAACCGGCTCTCTATGTGTACAGAGTATCGGCTCTCTATGTGTACAGAGTATCGGCTCTCTATGTGTACAGAGTACCGGCTCTCTAAGTGTACAGAGTATCGGCTCTCTATGTGTACAGAGAACCGGCTCTCTATGTGTACAGAGAACCGGCTCTCTATGTGTACAGAGTATCGGCTCTCTATGTGTACAGAGAACCGGCTCTCTATGTGTACAGAGTACCGGCTCTCTATGCGTACAGAGAACCGGCTCTCTATGTGTGCAAAGAACCGGCTCTCTATGTGTACAGAGAACCGGCTCTCTATGCGTACAGAGAACCGACTCTCTGTGTGTACAGAGTACCTTTTGATGATCAGGGATTTCTATGTGTACAGGGTACCTATTGATGATCAGGGATCTCTATGTGTATAGAGTACCTATTGATGATCAGGGATCTCTATGTGTATAGAGTACATATTGATGATCAGGGATCTCTATGTGTAGAGTACCTATTGATGATCAGAGATATCTATGTGTACAGAGTACCGGCTCTCTATGCGTACAGAGAACCGGCTCTCTATGCGTACAGAGAACCGGCTCTCTGTGTGTACAGAGTACCTTTTGATGATCAGGGATCTCTATGTGTACAGGGTACCTATTGATGATCAGGGATCTCTATGTGTATAGAGTACCTATTGAGGATCAGAGATATCTATGTGTACAGAGTACCGGCTCTCTATGTCTATAGAGGACCTATTGATGATCAGGGCTCTCTACTTGTATTTTTACCTTGTCAAGCCGTGATTAGCCCTGACGCCAAATACAACTGTCAAATTTTTCTTTTTTTGAAGAGTTTAATGAATTATGCATGATGAACATCATACTTACTACACAAAAGCCGGCGGTGATAAACGAACGAAGAGGGATGACAAAGCAGTAGCGACATTACGTGTATATATATGAAGGAATTAACAAATCCCTATCACTATTAGTTCAGAGTTAGAGGAATGTAAGAGTCGCTCTGCAGCAGGCCTGATACTCATTTTTGAATTGCTGTCATCGGGCACCAAAGGTTAATGAAATCCGTGTCACTGGCTACATGTTCAATCAGTAACACTAAAGTAAACTTTCCAACTGCAGAACATTGTTAGCGATCGGTGTTCACCTGACCAGCACAGGAAATAGATCAACCAGCAAACTGGATCTGGACGTGAACTTGTTTCCTTTAAAATATCACCAGTAAGAACTTTGAATCAAAGAACAGGAAATAGAGGTTTCGTGCTGTTTTGTGTTATATAAGAAAAATCTTGGCTTCTTCACATCGGTAGTTTTCCATACATGAGATGGAGTGAAAATGCAAGCTTCCGAACGTCATTGTGAGGATCCATGGATTATAAATATACGATAGTAGGTGTGAAACAATGTGCTATCGGTGTGTTCTCTCTTGTGCTCTCTTGATGCTGTGTCTTGGATCCGTTTCTGCCCAGCCTAAGTGGACCCACGGGAAGCGAGCTCTGATGTTGGAGCCCCCTCAAAGAAGTTCTCTGTGGAGATTCGGTAACGAGACTCCTTTAAATATCAACGACAGTGCCCTCAACTGTGGAGGATTTGGGGTAAGTTTTCAAATCAAACTCTGACTTAACTTTGAAAAGTCAAAACTTGTTTTGGCCTTAGAAATAAACAACTGCATATAATGCATACATTTCTGACTTTCGGCTTGCTTCAAGTTTACCCAGTCATGTATTACACTGGTGTTTGAAAATAGACGCTGTACAAGATTTATGGCTGGGGGGGGGGGGGGGGTGGTGGTCAGCAAAATACCCATCACATCAAATCTATAAACCCATCACATCAAATCTATAAATACCCATCACATCAAATCTGATTTATTTTGCCATGTAAACTGTTACTAAGTAAAAGAAAGTCCCATTTTTTTTACATTTCTAATTTGATTATTTTCACCAATATCTTAATCCGTAGATCTTCTTCTGATGGAGATTAAAATTTAAAAAAAAATTGCCACGACCATTGAACTCTCGCCACGACCATCGAACTCTCGAGCTCTTAAATGAATGGCCACGACCATCGAACTCTCGAGCTCTTAAATGACGCTAAGGCACGGGTGTAGATTCCAGTGTATATAAAGAGAAAAGGTTTACAAATGTTTTCCTTGAACACATATATATTTTCCCTTAATTGGATAAATTTTAAATAAATAGGTTGTTAGGTAGCTGAAGTTCAAACTTTTATGGAATGAAAACTAAATATTGGCTATTAGCTGGTATACTTTGTTATATAAAGGCTGTACAATTCTTCACGCTAAAATGTAAACATACATTATTCTTATATGGTCGTTTAAAATCCTGATACTCAGCTGTTTTTTTTTTTTTGGGGGGGGGGGGGTGTTTTGGGTTTTTTTTTGGGGGGGGGGTTGTTGTTTTGTTTTTTTTTTTGTATTCCAATATATTACAAAAAGTATGTATTTAATGGTATGAAAGTGATCAAAACATCAGACAACTGTTGGCATGGCCTGTGAAAACGTAGGTAAACAGCCGTGAAGGTCAGGAACTTGTGTTGACCATTACTAGTATATGTCTTATAGGACGGTCCCCACTGACCAGCGCTGTTTGTCGAATCTAATTACTGCATCAAACCCCAAAATAATTTATTGTTGGTCACATTGGGAAAAACGTAATAGTCTATGATTATTGTCTAATTAACTGAAACATTTCTGATATTAATAAAACTGAATGCAAGGTTGAAGCGACGGTGTTGACCAATAGGAATGAACGAGTGGTCGCCAATCTTTGCCATCTCTCAAGGTTAACTGAATTTTGAACTGAAATGATCAATATTTATGATTGACCAGTTTGTTACTGTGTATATCTAGAGATGATGTCCAAGCTCTTATTAAAACTGAACCTAATTAAAGAAAGCAGCATGTTAATTCCGCCAATCATACGAGAATAATTATTATATACAAATGATAGGAAAGATGATTTGTAATTTGATATATACAGTTTCATGTTAACTGCATCATTTTAACAAATATTCTTTTGAACAATAATCTGCAGTTTAACAATGAAGTGAGTTAGCCGTCTTAATTTTTACATGTAATTAGTTTACGTTTTACACAAGCAATTCTGTAACACAAATGCTAATCAACATATTTCTTCCTAATTATCACATTGTAAAATCCATAAAAAAAAATCACATTAAATAAAGCTTCTATATGAAAAGTACAAGCACATGTTTCCGAATGTTGTGAAACACTTGAAGGATTTAAGCATAATTAGGTTCAGTTATAAAATCACTAATTAAGGATATGCAGTTGTAATATGCAGAAAATATGTTGGGAATTAAAGAAACGTGGTTTTTTTCTCTTGTATTACGTTGGAAGAAAATCAAACCTTTTTTATTCTGTCATTAAAATCTTCATTACAACAAGTCAATCAAAGAAAAGGTCTTTAAATTTGAACAAATACACTACGCTTATTTTTTGCTCTTGTTGGGTCTGCCTGTGATTTTTTCGGGGAATTTCTGAGCTCTGTCAACCATAAAAGTTAAACTCTTATCACTTGTATCATTTTTACAGTTCATTATTTCCTCGCCTCATTAATTAACATTGTTTTCTATTTCTGGATGGCATAAGAGGTCTTTATTTGTAATTGTCATAAGCGGCGGTGGTTCTTATCACAGATCATTTACAGTGATCAAGCATCTCAAAAACACATGTTCGTTTGAAAGAAAGGGATTTGTAATCAATCCATGCACATCGATAAGATTGATTCGATGTTATAACTGAATCCGTCTGACGTGATCTATAAATCATGCATAGTCGGGAATGAATGAGCTTCCATAGAGTGACAAAGGCAGCCCCGCCAGAGCGCTGAATCGCTCATCAATCAACGCGCCCTGACAGATTAACTAGTTATTGATTTGAGAAAAATCTAATATTGATAATTTTCTGAATTTAAGTCAATGAAATTTGGATGAATAAGATGGATAGGTCTTAGGCAACACCTCTCATTATTGTTTTTTTTGGCAATTAAAACTGGATAAACCCTCTTTTGTGTTACACAATCGAGTACTTTGGTGCACTGTGTCGAATGAATGTTAAAAATATTTCAAAAAATATATTTATCAATGTCAGCTAATACATCATCGAATATATCAAATTAAGTTCGTGCAACATGTTAATTTTAATTGTCTTTTTGGGTTTCCCCTAACAGGGTTTTGAATTCCAATAACAAAAAAAAATTGTATGCTAGATTTTTTTAGAATTATGTTTCAAATTTAATCCATGAAAATAAAGACGCATTTTGTCCATTTCCTGAAATATTAGAACTAGCCGCTATGGTTTAGTGTTAAACTTAACCTAAATAAATCTTAAGGTCATGTTCCTAATTTTGAAAGATTACCAAGAACGCTTTCTACGTCCTCCTTAAGCTTTGACATGTAAAATGTGAATAATGTTCATACGACTGAGATGTTGTCGTTCCTTAATCTTTAACCTTTTCTTGTGACCTAAAATAACAAATTAGGTAGAGTAACAACACCGTACTGAATCTGTCCCAAGAGTAGGGCAAGCCCACTCTACACTGGAGCAGCCGGAGTAGCCAAGCATAAACCAAGAAAAACATTTTATCATCCAAGTTGAAGATGGTTGCAACAAAAAATTCCAAAGACCTACAACGTAGTTGTATGGAGACGAGACCCGCCGGACTCCGTCAAGCGCCGAGTCCCGCCGGACTCCGTCAAGCGCCGTGTCCCTGTTACATTGTGTACCGCCGGACTCCGTCAAGCACCGTGTCCCTGTTACATTGTGTACATGTCCAAACACTCTCACATGCTACGCATACCAGAAAAGCACTTTAAGAAAATCCCCGATTCTAATTTATACGGTGTAAGGGAAAAGACAATAATAAAATCTATTCTAAATAAATTAATTAACAATGTCTACACCTTACAGATGAACCAACCACAACAATCCCCCAGTCCTCTCTACATCGAATATACATTTGTTTTTATGAATACACTTCTGACGTGATGTGGTTTGGTATAAACATAGCTTTTCAGTTGGTTGTTATTTTCAGTACGTTTTTACCACTTCCTTAAAGTTTACCTTTTACAGTTTATTCCTATGCTTCGACCTCTTCATTATTAAATGACATTTCGTTAGACTAGACTATTGAACTTTTTCAAACACACCTAAAAAATGGTCACCTAGACGGAAACATTACATCATTCTAATGCATTTATAAGCGAAAAAAATATCTACATCTCAGATAAAAAATCAAAATAAAAGAAATCACACAATATTCTTGATTCTACAATGATTCGGCGTCACGAGGCCCTTCTGTCCTAAATATTATCAACGGAGACACATTTAGGTTTCGTTTTGACAAAGAATGCTTTCTTGCCAGTTGCTCCATAGGCCTAGGTGTGTAATGCGCAAGACAAATTCTTTTATAGGATGTCTTTGAAAACACAAATTCCTAGACGTTTCTTACCTCTGTGTTAATTCATATTCATAAATCAGTGCTTATTTTGCTTGATTAATTGGCTTTGTATGGCGTTCTTTCCGTAAATGTGAATTGCCAGTTCACCAGAACATTTGGGTCCAATCACCCTTTGGTTTAAAGCACATATGAATAGTTTAGGAACAATGCAAAACAAAAGTTAAAATTGTAGGATAGTAGTTAGTGACCTCTTTCGAATTGCCGTTATTATTACAACTTTAATTCTTAAGTACGTTGTATTAAAACGATTATACATCAGATGGCATTTAGCATTGTGAACCTGTCAGTCTTGACTCTGCATTAAACTTATACTGACATTAATTTGTGTGTGTGAGAGAGAGAGAGAGGAGAGAGAGAGAGAGAGAGAGAGAGAGAGAGAGAGAAATACGAATTAGCCTGCCTTTAAAAAAATGATGCATTCAATGTATCTTAGTTAACCATTACGGTGTCAAATTGAAAAGAATTATTTTAAAAATCCAAAATACGTATTTGATTCTTTCAGAGGCAATGGGAGAGAAACAATGGCGCCTGTGGCATGTGTGGCGACCCTGCGGATGGACCGCAACACCACGACGAGGGGGGCGTGTACGACAGCAATATCATTGTGAAGACGTACATTGAGGGCGGGTACGTCAACATCACTGTGGAGGTGGAGAGCAACATGCTGGGATACTTCGAGTTCCGGCTCTGTGAAAGGAACTCTTCTGACGCCCCGCTCACTCAGGAGTGCTTTGATAGAAACTTGCTGTGGATCGAAGAGTCCTGGAACTTTAGATACTACGTAGGCAGTCACGGTGGTCTATTCGATCTCCATGTTCGACTCGGTGAAAATGTGGTGTGCTCGCATTGTGTTTTACAGTGGAAATACAGTACAGGTACGATACGGCTTGCAAGAGATAGAAAAATTAGACACTGAACTGTTGACTGAGCAAAATAACAATGAAAAGAGATTTTTTTAAAAATATGTTTAACTGTGATCAATTCTATTTTTAAGAAAAACCACTTAAAAGCAATTCAACGAAAAGCGTTAATTCTGTGTTCATTTGTTTTACAGGGCACCGAATGGGAGGAATTAACAATTGTGCAGAGATGGGATCAGGCAGACAAGAACAGTTCTATAATTGTGCTGACGTGGCCATTGTCAAAAAACAAAGTAACACAATGTTCGAACGTCCATTGTTGTCTCTACATGAAAACATCTACATAGTGCCACACGAATTAACATACAACCTTACAAAGGACGAACTGGAAATACTTAAAGAGGAAATACGTAAAATTAGTCCAGGAATGAAACAAACCATTCCAAATGGATTCCTGGAACCTCTGGAATTTAATTTCACATTCCCTATGCCTATTGATCAAATGTTTAGTAAAACCCCAACAGAACTAAATCAGCCGCCGTTTTGGTGGCTTGAAAACATGACCAAAATGGAGGCTCCTCACGAACATATCCATGACCATCCGTCCAAAGAACCCAAATCACCTCCTCCAGTTAAAGCAGTGCAAACAATACCGCCTCCAGACATACTTAAAAATGCACCACCCCCTCCCCCTCCCGCTATAGAATTAACATTAGAAGATGGAATTAACGAATCACGGATAAAAGTGAAAAGTGATCGGACCAATGATAAAGACCGGGTCGCTACCCCTAGAAAAAGTCCCATGTATGCTGTCGGCGATTCGTTCGTCTTCCCCGTATTCAAGAGGAACCTTGTTCGTAAGCCAGCGACAGTGACTCCTTCTATAACAGTCAAACCAATAGTGTCCTCCACTGCGGAGGAATGTACTGTGTTTTCCCCGAAATTCCGGTGTGTGGGGAAAGGACAATACAATGACACGGAGGGCATAGTTCAGTGGTGCATTGACCACTGTCAAAAAGACAGTTGCGTGGACTTTATGTGTGAGTGTGGGTGTAATTTACCCATTATGGAGCCAAAGTGCAAGGCCAACGGTGCTTTCCAAATGATGGCCAACATGAACGAGTGGTGCACGCGCGTCTGTCAGCCGGGCGGGACTTGTCCCGCCAATTTGTGTAATGTGGAGCTGTGTATGTCAAACTCAACGGTTCCAATAACACGGTAAACATCGTGCTTTGATGAGTTAAACGTCCTACAGAGTGTAAAATGTGCGCGAGAAAATAATGAACAGATGCAATCCAAAACAGTCTCTGTTGCCACAAGTTCTTTCTTTGACCACTCGCCATTTTGTTCTTGGTTCCGGTTTTTCTTGACTTATTTCGAAGAAACCATTTTCACGAAATGTACTGTCAAATTACGGGCTAAAGCAAGGGATACTGAAACATTGAGTCCCAGTGTGAACAATATTGGGCCAATCTATATATGATATTGTTCATCACTAGCATACACTGTTCATGTCGTGGCAGAACATATATGAAATGAACATACGTTCACCGAATTAAGCCAAGTTAATTTTGCTTAACTACATTAAAATACAAGTGTTTAATCTGCTTCTTAAGAATAGAGTTGTATTAAAGCACATGTAGCCCAAGTTATAGAAAAAATGTGAAGGTATCACTTAACTTTTGACATTCTGATGAGAAATGCAAGCTTGGTGAATCTTAACGCAACAGATTAAACTAATAGGCATCGTTTGTGTTAGGTAATAACGAGATTAGGCCTAATTATATTATTTTCGCAATTATATTTTTACACAAACTCGTTAAAAAAGCTATTAACTTTTAATTTATTAAATGGCTGTGAAACGAGCGTGTGTAAATGAATTGCCCTAGAAGGATTGTCCTGCTTTCTGTAAATCAATGCAAATTATGAGCACATTGTTGATGTATACAAATGAATAACATGTATACATGGATATTTTCTATGTATACGCATGAATTGTATGTATATGTACGTATGAATATTGTCGATGTATTCGAATTAACAGTTTGAGCATGAGTTGGAATCGTTACGCATCCTTATTGACATTTCTATTTATTATTCATTCATTGTAAACACGAGTGATAGATGGCGCTGTAGTTGCCCTGTTAACTTTGACCTTTGTTCATCATGACACACAATAACCCTGACCGAATGCTTTGTTTGAATACCTTGTGTTTTGTTTGTTTGATTATTTTGTTTGTGTTACCCAAGTCTTTATTTTGACAATACTCGTAGTTTATATCGCTTTGTAATAATTTACAGTACTGACCATTGGTTTAAATATTGTTAAAGTTTGACCAATAAACTTCACTGCTAGTAACCATAGTGATCTTTGATTTGTTAATTCTTTAACTTGAAAATGACTCATCTTGGTTAAATAATTTGACGACCTTGGTTTTGTATTGAGGGACCTTCTTATGATAATTAAGTGACCTTGGTTTAGTAAATGGGTGACCTAAGCTTGGTTATTTCGAGACATTACTTTTATCATTGAATTACATATCATGTTCCTTTTGATAATTTAGTGAACTTGCTTATTGAATATATGCATATTTTGAACATGATCTGGAAGTTGATCATGAATGACCTTGCTTTGGTAATATAAAGACCATGGCTTGGTAGTTTTATGGCCTTCCTTTGGTAATATAAAGACCATGGCTTGGTAGATTTTTTTTGCCTTGCTTTGGTAATATAAAGACCATGGCTTGGTAGTTTAATGACCTTGCTTTGGTAATATAGTGACATACCTTTGATGATATATTGACCATGGTTTGGTAGTTGAGAGACCTTTACTTAGTTATATAGTGACCATGGTCTGGTAGTTGAGTGATCTTTCCTTAGTTATATAGTGACCATGGTTTGGCAGTTGAGAGACCTTTCCTTAATTATATAGTGACCATGGTTTGGTAGTTGAGAGACCTTTCCATAGTTATATAGTGACCATGGTTTGGCAGTTGAGTGATCTTTCCTTAGTTATATAGTGACCATGGTTTGGTAGTTGAGAGACCTTTCCATAGTTATATAGTGACCATGGTTTGGTAGTTGAGTGATCTTTCCTTAGTTATATAGTGACCATGGTCTGGTAGTTGAGTGATCTTTCCTTAGTTATATAGTGACCATGGTTTGGCAGTTGAGAGATCTTTCCTTAGTTATATAGTGACAATGGTTTGGTAGTTGAGAGAACTTTCCTTAGTTATATAGTGACCATGGTTTGGCAGTTGAGAGACCTTTCCATAGTTATATAGTGACCATGGTTTGGTAGTTGAGTGATCTTTCCTTAGTTATATAGTGACCATGGTTTGGTAGTTGAGTGATCTTTCCTTAGTTATATAGTGATCATGGTTTGGCAGTTGAGAGATCTTTCCTTAGTTATATAGTGACAATGGTTTGGTAGTTGAGAGAACTTTCCTTAGTTATATAGTGACCATCGTTTGGTAGTTGAGAGACCTTTCCTTAGTTATATAGTGACCATGGTTTAGCAGTTGAGAGAACTTTCCTTAGTTATATAGTGACCATGGTTTGGCAGCTGAGAGACCTTTCCTTAATAATATAGTGACCATGATTTGGTAGTTGAGAGACCTTTCCTTAATTATATAGTGACCATGATTTGGTAGTTGAGAGACCTATCCTTAATTATATAGTGACCATGATTTGGTAGTTGAGGGACCTTTCCTTAATTATATAGTGATCATGGTTTGGTAGATGACTGACCTTGCCTTGTTACATAGTGATCATGGTTTGGTAGTTGAGAGACCTTGCCTAGTTATATAGTGACCATGGTTTGGTAGTTGAGGGACATTGCCTAGGTATATCGTTATCATGGTTTGGTAGTTGAGGGACCTTTCCTTAGTTATATAGTAACCATGGTTTGGTAGTTGAGAGACCTTTCCTTAGTTATATAGTGACCATGTTTGGTAGTTGAGAGACCTTGTCTAGGTATATCGTGACCATGGTTTGTTAGTTGAGAGACCTTGCCTAGGTATATCGTGACCATGGTTTGGTAGTTGAGGGACCTTGCCTAGTTATAAAGTGACCATGGTTTGGTAGTTGAGAGACCTTGCCTAGGTATATCGTGACCATGGTTTGGTAGTTGAGGAACCTTGCCTAGTTATAAAGTAACCATGGTTTGGTAGTTGAGAGACCTTGCCTAGGTATATCGTGACCATTGTTTGGTAGTTGAGGGACCTTACCTTAGTTATATAGTGACCGTGGTTTTGTAGTTGAGAGACCTTTCCTTAGTTATATAGTGACCATGGTTTGGTAGTTGAGAGACCTTTCCATAGTTATATAGTGGCCATGGTTTGGTAGTTGAGAAACTTTTCCATATTTATATAGTGACCATGGTTTGGTAGTTGAGACACCTTGCCTAGTTATATAGTGACCATGGTTTGGTAGTTGAGAGACCTTGCCTAGGTATATCGTGACCATGGTTTGGTAGTTGAGGGATCTTTCCTTAGTTATATAGTGACCGTGGTTTTGTAGTTGAGAGACCTTTCCTTAGTTATATAGTGACCATGTTTGGTAGTTGAGGGACCTTTCCTTAGTTATATAGTGATCATGGTTTGGTAGTTGAGAGACCTTGCCTAGTTACAGAGTGATCATGGTTTGGTATTTGAGAGACCTTGCCTAGTTATATAGTGACCATAGTTTGGTAGTTGAGTGACCTTGCCTAGTTACATAGTGATCATGGTTTGGTAGTTGAGAGACCTTGCCTAGTTATATAGTGACCATGGTTTGGTAGTTGAGGAACCTTGCCTAGGTATATCGTTATTATGGTTTGGTAGTTGAGGGACCTTTCCTTAGTTATATAGTGACCATGGTTTGGTAGTTGAGTGACCTTGCCTAGTTACATAGTGATCATGGTTTGGTATTTGAGAGACCTTGCCTAGTTATATAGTGACCATAGTTTGGTAGTTGAGAGACCTTTCCTAGGTATATCGTGACCATGGTTTGGTAGTTGAGGGACCTTTCCTTAGTTATATAGTGACCGTGGTTTTGTAGTTGAGAGACCTTTCCTTAGTTATATAGTGACCATGGTTTGGTAGTTGAGAGACCTTTCCTTAATTATATAGTGATCATGGTTTGGTAGTTGAATGACCTTGCCTAGTTACATAGTGATCATGGTTTGGTAGTTGAGAGACCTTGCCTAGTTATATAGTGACCATGGTTTGGTAGTTGAGGGACCTTGCCTAGGTATATCGTGACCATGGTTTGGTAGTTGAGGAACCTTGCCTAGTTATAAAGTAACCATGGTTTGGTAGTTGAGAGACCTTGCCTAGGTATATCGTGACCATTGTTTGGTAGTTGAGGGACCTTACCTTAGTTATATAGTGACCGTGGTTTTGTAGTTGAGAGACCTTTCCTTAGTTATATAGTGACCATGGTTTGGTAGTTGAGAGACCTTTCCTTAGTTATATAGTGACCATGATTTGGTAGTTGAGAGACCTATCCTTAATTATATAGTGACCATGGTTTGGTAGTTGAGAGACCTTGCCTAGTTATATAGTGATCATGGTTTGGTAGTTGAGGGACCTTAATTTTTGTAATTTAGAGGGGTTCGTTGTTAAAGTAAAAGCAAGTTCTTTAATAATAACCATAGTTTAACATCTGAATTTATTATAATATAAAAAAAAGCAAAATAAAAGAACGGATTAAGCAAATTCACATCTTAATATATACTTATCTCTATATTCACACCAATTATAATTATTGTCGTCATCATGTAAGAATATAAAATAGCTGTTGGAAGGCCTATAGTGGGGCCTGGGTCAGAAATTCTTTTTATCGATAGACTACAAAATGTTCATAGTATTTGTTCATATTTAGCTTGAATACTACGAAGCGCCGCCATAGCATTTGACAAATGAGATTTTAATGCAGAGAAATGTACCTCAAGATTTAGAAAATCGAGGTCAACACAACAGACAAATCAGATTTGTTTTATGTTAATGGTCATTATACTAACTCTAACTGCAAAGAATTTTTAGAGCCGATTTGTATTTCGTTAATTCATATGCACACATACTAGGCGTTTCCTATATCAGTCACAGACACTAAACTGGCCTCCTTGTACTAAAGCATTAACATCTTGCAAACGAATATAAAACACTGCAGTATCAATTGAGTTGAAATATCCTCGTAGTGAAGTAAACAACAATGCAATCTACAACAGGCTGCATCTTTCCCACTGTCTGATAATCTGATACAAATAAAGCACCATAAGTTAAACTAAACAAAATTAAACTGAAACAACAAGTGTCTTGATATCTAAC
The DNA here is from genome assembly GCA_020458035.1 of Magallana ariakensis. Lineage (NCBI taxonomy): Eukaryota > Metazoa > Mollusca > Bivalvia > Ostreida > Ostreidae > Magallana > Magallana ariakensis. Next base: position 2,641,969 of record CM035816.1, on the reverse strand, counting down.
GTTTAGGAGTCTGGGTGGTAAACTAATCACCCATTAGATTTAGATAGGATTTGTTTAGCTGTAAACTGTCATTTAGTGAAGAACAAATACAAATATTTTAGCTTTAAAATTAGAATATTTTGCTATCATCCTATACTGAACTTTTTTTTTCTCAAGAAGATAAATAAAGTCTAAAAACGGACACGGCCATCCAGCCCTTTTCAGTCATGAAAATTCCTTCCCAAACTTCAACTTTTAAAATTCATAACACTTAATAAATTTTGCATGAAGGCAAGTCCGCTCTTTCCCTGAAAAAACAACGACATTGTCTTTGGAGATCTTAATCTTAGTTCCATAAAAAACTTATCTAGAGCTAATATTTATTTTTATTCGTTACAATCTATTGTTCCGATGTGTCCCAGCACATTTTTTTATAGCTCAGGAAAAATTCGAAATTTAGATTGATTGGGATGAAACTTCAGTTTTATTTATGATTCGCGGTTTTATCGAGGGATTTGAAAAACTCGAGCAATTTACATAAAATTTTCTTAAAACCATATAAAATTACCTTATTCAGCTATTTTTAACGAAATTCGATGAAAGATTTTGTTCAAATAAGTACTTTATAATAAATCAATTTTTCCAGCTCAGTAGATATTGATACAACCCCCTTTGATTGTTAAGGCCATAAATAATTTTTGCTCATGAAATGGGTTTATTCAGATAATAAATTACTTATTCTCTTTGATTCGTTACTTTTTACCTGTTGATGCATCTTCAATTTTAATTAATAACACGAAATAGGCCCTATTTGATGGTTTATGCAACACAATCATGAACTAAGTGCAGCATTGGAGTTATAAAAGTCTACAGACAGTTCCTACCAGGAAGTGGGAGACATGAAGAAGCTTGTCCGGGCTTTTAATTTAACGATGGTGTCTGTTTCGGATTGAACAACAATGGGGGGAGTGGACAGGGAGTAATCAGTTTCTGATTTGGATATTCACGTTTTACACACTGCCCGCGTATCACTACACAGTGCACAGGTGCTGCTGCTTTATTTTGGGTCCGTACTACCATGACCTTGTTTTGAGTGGTTTTACATGTGTTGTTCACCTGTCTAGCGGTTACTTAGTAACATTATGCCTTTTATATTGATTCTTGTGTGAATAAGAGCCCGGTTTTCCTTTCATTAATGTCAAAGTTTGAAGGTTTTACCTGAATATGAATGTTTAACATGTTGCAAGAAGGAAATGATATGGGAAATTCGGGATGTTTAATTCTGTTTAATTAAAAGACAATTACGTAAGAAAATATTTAAAAATCTATAAAACATTTTATGAACAGATATGTGCTAAAATCTTACATCTTTTGCATAAAGCTTGTGCATTATGTAATAATAAAAACACAACTCAATAAAAATTAAAACAATTGGGAAAAAAATCCGAAACAACCTGTGCATCAATTTTGAGGAGCAGTTTAAATTTTAAATTGATTACAATAAAGCTTATTAACATCTTTAAATAATCCATTAATTAAGGTTTCTTTTTCTTCGAATGAACAGCTTTGGGGTAAACAAGCATATCAAAAAGCTGTACGCATTAACAATATCCTTTACTTTACACAAGATAAAATGCTGCAAAACAGTATCCAGAGCCAAACACATTACAAGTAGAATAGAACTGTTGTACAATACAAAAGACGTATATTGAAATCGTAAAAACACCATTCAAATCAAAACTATCAATCGAGTATCAATTAACTGCAAAACCAGCACCACACCAAAAGGTTATTGTAAAACCAGTACCACACCAAAAGGTTATTGTAAAACCAGTACCACACCAAAAGATTATTGTAAAACCAGTACCACACCAAAAGAATATTGTAAAACCAGTACCACACCAACAGCTTATTATGAAACCAGTACCACACCAAAAGCTTATTATGAAACCAGTACCACACCAAAAGGTTATTGTAAAACCAGTACCACACCAAAAGGTTATTGTAAAAGCAGCACCACACCAAAAGGTTATTGTAAAACCAGCACCACACCAAAAGGTAATTGTAAAACCAGTACCACACCAAAAGGTTATTGTAAAACCAGTACCACACCAAAAGGTTATTGTAAAAGCAGCACCACACCAAAAGGTTATTGTAAAACCAGTGTCACACCAAAAGGTTATTGTAAAACCAGTACCACACCAAAAGGTTATTTTAAAACCAGTACTTCACCAAAAGGTTATTGTAAAACCAGTACCACACCAAAAGGTTATTGTAAAACCAGTACCTCACCAAAAGATTATTGTAAAACCAGTACCACACCAACAGCTTATTATGAAACCAGTACCACACCAAAAGGTTATTGTAAAACCAGTACCACACCAAAAGGTTATTGTAAAACCAGTACCACACCAAAAGGTTATTGTTAAAGCAGCACCACACCAAAAGGTTATTGTAAAACCAGTGTCACACCAAAAGGTTATTGTAAAACCAGTACCACACCAAAAGGTTATTTTAAAACCAGTACTTCACCAAAAGGTTATTGTAAAACCAGTACCACACCAAAAGGTTATTGTAAAACCAGTACTTCACCAAAAGATTATTGTAAAACCAGTACCACACCAACAGCTTATTATGAAACCAGTACCACACCAAAAGGTTATTGTAAAACCAGTACCACACCAAAAGGTTATTGTAAAACCAGTACCACACCAACAGCTTATTATGAAACCAGTACCACACCAAAAGGTTATTGTAAAACCAGTGTCACACCAAAAGGTTATTGTAAAACCAGTACCACACCAAAAGGTTATTGTAAAAGCAGCACCACACCAAAAGATTATTGTAAAACCAGTACCACACCAAAAGAATTTGGAAAACCAGTACCACACCAACAGCTTATTTTGAAACCAGTACCACACCAAAAGGTTATTGTAAAACCAGTACCACACCAAAAGGTTATTGTAAAACCAGTACCACACCAAAAGGTAATTGCAAAAGCAGCACCACACCAAAAGGTTATTGTAAAACCAGCACCACACCAAAAGGTTATTGTAAAACCAGTACCACACCAAAAGGTTATTGTAAAATCAGTACCACGCCAAAAGGTTATTGTAAAACCAGTACCACACCAAAAGGTTATTGTAAAACCAGTACCACACCAACAGCTTATTATAAAACTAGTACTTCACCAAAAAGTTATTGTAAAACCAGTACCACACAAAAACGTTATTGTAAAACCAGCACCACACCAAAAGGTTATTGTAAAACCAGTACCACACCAAAAGGTTATTGTAAAACCACCACCACACCAAAAGGTTATTATGAAACTAGTACTACACCAAAAAGTTATTGTAAAACCAGTACCACACCAAAAGGTTATTGTAAAACCAGTACCACACCAAAAGGTTATTGTAAAACCAGTACCTCACCAAAAGGTTATTATAAAACCAGTACAACACCAAAAGGTTATTGTAAAACCAGCACCACACCAAAAGGTTATTGTAAAACCAGTACCAAACCAAAAGGTTATTGTAAAACCAGTACCACACCAAAAGGTTATTGTAAAACCAGTACCACACCAAAAGGTTATTGTAAAACCAGTACCACACCAAAAGGTTATTGTAAAACCAGTACTTCACCAAAAGGTTATTATAAAACCAGTACCACACCAACAGCTTATTATGAAACCAGTACCACACCAAAAGGTTATTGTAAAACCAGTACCACACCAAAAGGTTATTGTAAAACCAGCACCACACCAAAAGGTTATTGTAAAACCAGCACCACACCAAAAGGTTATTGTAAAACCAGTACCACACCAAAAGGTTATTGTAAAACCAGTACTTCACCAAAAGGTTATTATAAAACCAGTACCACACCAACAGCTTATTATGAAACTAGTACTACACCAAAAGGTTATTGTAAAACCAGTACCACACCAAAAGGTAATTGTAAAACTAGTACTTCACCAAAAGGTTATTGTAAAACCAGTACCACACCAAAAGGTTATTGTAAAACCAGTGTCACACCAAAAGGTTATTGTAAAACCAGTACCACACCAAAAGGTTATTGTAAAACCAGTACCACGCCAAACGTTATTGTAAAATCAGTACTTCATCAAAAGGTTATTATAAAACCAGTACCACACCAACAGCTTATTATGAAACCAGTACCACACCAAAAGGTTATTGTAAAACCAGTACCACACCAACAGCTTATTATAACCCAGTCCCACACAAAAAGATTTTTGTATAACCAGTACCACATCAAGCGGCTATTGTAAAACCAGCATCACAACAAAATGTTATTGTAAAATCAGTACCACATCAAAAGGTTATTATTATTTTAATGAATAAAACAACTGTTATACTGCAGTCTGTTTCATTCCATCAATACGCATTTTAAAAAATGTAGAACCGTACCAAGTTTTACGCCAAAATGCTTCAAGCATTAAAGAACTGTTGCATTGTAAAAATCTACAAGAACAAGATTTACCATTCATACCCAGTACCATTTCAAACAATTATATGAGCATAAAAGCATTGCAAATCTGAATGCAGTTTTACATGTATGCAAAATGCTACAAGCGTAAAAACCCCATCGCAATAACCATAGCGGCAGCAAACTAAAAGCATGCAGTCTAAATGTTTTAAATGTTTTAATAAAATGTAACTTAAATGTTTATAATGTTCCCAGTATATAACAAAAGGCTACAAGCAAGAAAGAAATTCAATACAGTATCAAATATTACTAGTCAATTAAAAATCAGCAAATATAACGGAAGTGAAGTACTGAGGACAATATTTGTGACACTCTAAGCATAAGTGCCAATTACTTTTGAAAAGTAAAAGTCATAACACACAAGCAAATTAAACTGTAACAGCAAACAAGTATCTTACAGAAATGCCACATTAGCAAACAGAAGTTACAACGAACTAGTACCCTACAGAAACACCCCTGCAAATGTGTTCAGAATGTTTTCTTTATCGTTGCTAAGTATGTAATAAATCCAGAGGTGCTCGAATGAAAGTTCACGAGACTTCGCCGAGATTTGTCCAGTTCCTGTGAAAATTCGAGCGGAAGTTTAAGTGTTCGGATAATATTCTCAAACTACGTAAGTACTGGCCGTATTTCATATCATATCCTACTTTGATTTATGTTAAAACATGAAAATCAATTAAGATATATGTCTTATTTCATCATCTAGCGGTTATTTAAACTAAACGATGATATTCAAAAAAGAGTTATCGTTCGTGTTCAACCACTCTACACGTGGTTGAAAATGTAAACATTGGGTTGCTTGATAAAATCATAGCCATGTTTTATGCTTTTGGTGTGCAATACCATGCATTTTTAAAAAAAGAATTGGTGTCTGTTGTGTATAAACACTTACTATATCGAGCCATTTTCAAGTAACATTCTGCATAAAATAGTATAGTTGATGCTATTACTAGGTCAGGCGCGGTACGAAAATTAATCCTTAGGGTGGATCGCTACTAATCATGTTAATTGTTGCAACATCAGAAAAAAAAACTATATTTTCTATTGTCACATTTATTTCTAAAACTCATTTTATCCACCAATTAATTAAGATAAAGTTTAAAATCAATAAACGTTTAGATTTCATATTTGCTTACAAGTACCTAGATTCTAGGAAATAGACTATAGACACGAGGCACGATTTTTACTGCGAAACTGAAAGGGTCAAATAAAACCACATGGTCTAAATTTAAATGACAATAACATTCGCAGGGGTGAGAAAGGCCACAAGCAAACAGAACTTAACAGCGAATTAGTACCCTACAGAAAGGCCACAAGCAAACATAACTTAACAGCGAATTAGTACCCTACAGAAAGGCCACAAGCAAACAGAACTTAACAGCGAATTAGTACCCTACAGAAAGGCCACAAGCAAACATAACTTAACAGCGAACTAGTACCCTACAGAAAGGCCACAAGCAAAACAGAACTTAACAGCGAATTAGTACCCTACAGAAAGGCCACAATCAAACAGAACTTAACAGCGAACTAGTACCCTAAAGAAATAAAAAAGAGAACTGCAATACTTAACCAGAGCATCATAATGCTTTATGCATAACAGAATCTTAAATACTAAACTAAAACAATAATAACACAATTTTAACCTATTAGAACCGCAAAACCGTTTCTCTTATCATACCAAATAGCTACACGTACTGTTAACTTTACCCAGTAACATACCTAAAAGCTACACGCATTCTAGAACTGCATATTTTTACACAGAACCATACAAATAGCGACAAGCGAAAAGGAACTTAATCACCATCAATAAAATATCAAAATAGAATCTAAAGGCCATTTTACTGTGTAATCATATTTCTTTGTTGAGATTTGTGAAACTTTTGTGGAACTATCCAATTTATGCATAGGTTTCTATATACATCATTTAGTGCACAGACGGTTAAAGAAATGCAATGCAATTGTAAACGACCAGTCACCAGACATTTTGATAAACATATCACTTAGATCTGAATACCATTATTATTTTTGCCATCATTTATTTTAACAATGCATTAAAAAGTCAGAAATAAATTCCGTAATATTATACACAAATAAGAGTATGTATGCATGTGCAAATTAAACACATGGCCTATATTTGAAGATTAAGTTGGCGGGGCCGGTGAAGGTGGTAAAGAATGACCAGACTGAGAGATAGGGACCCACACCTGTTACAAACCTGTCCTGCAGGTGCTTGTGACAGATATCTCACAGTCTGCCTCAACTGTTGTTACTACTGCAGTGTAGGAAGACGAATTTCTACCACGCTAATAGTATGATACAAACGCACGATTTCATGAAATATCCTCTCTCAAATTTTAGGGATGTTCTCCGTTTTACTGCCGAGCTAAATCATTAAACTAATTATAATTGGAGTCCAAATGCTCTGATGTCAAGGTTATTGGTTCAAAAGTCCCGAGTAAAACCTACAGGTGTTTGTACTCTGTTTTCAAGCAGAGAACTTCGATGGTCTATCTGTATCAATAAAATATAAAATAAAGCCATAGAACGAAAACCATACCCTCTATGTCTAAATACAAGGGAAAGGATTAAGGGGGGGCTTGAAAAATGAAGGTGCCTGTGTCTTAGTATCTGTAATCTATATACGAGTTGTGGGAGTAGTTCATACCATCATGCAGTCCCCGAAGCATTTGATAACTCTACTCCCGCCATAAATCACCCAGTCACACAGATTTAAGACGGAACAACACTACTAAATCTTTTTTCTACAACACTGATATATCATATCGCGCTCGTTTTGTGGAAACCGCCATACCAATTTATCACAGAGAACTCCCCAAATCTGTGGATAAGTAATACTTTTTTCTCCGTGTCGGCTTTTAAAGACAATCATTATGAAATGATTGAGTGTTGGATAAACTTTAACAAAAGAACAAATCTGTGTGTGTTCTTAAGCGTTTTATGTACGGTATTCCTCAATATAACAAAATTTAATAAAACTAGCCTTTGACCCGTGCGTGCACGGGTTGAAATTGCATATGATATCGGAAATTTACGAAATAGATACATCGACATACTGTATTGTTGACATTTACATAACCAAGCTTTAGACCTACAATAATGCTATTAATAATTTCACTACACTCTGCTTAATTAGAATAATCAAACTGTGTCTCGGGACAGGCCTTCACCACAGTTAAAATGCCTCCCATATACCCGTAATATAGCAAAAATTGCAGAATCGCTCCAAAACGATTTTGGAGAAAATTAATGAAGCTGCATTGAAAATAACAGTCAAATTATTCTTAACAAACCATTTTGAGGCTGTAAATACCTTTCATCTGAAAATTTAATTCATATTAATGAAGAATTCAACACTTTTTCACCAACTTTTTTTTCACACCATGTTGACATTCGGAACTCTCGGGATTTTTCATATTAAATGCACTGAGTTAGAGTTATCTCCCGTATTTTCTTTGATGAACAGAATATATAGCAAATTTCCAATGAAAATTTACACGTATTTGTATTATCGTTTCTGAGTTTATCCATGCAAATGTGATATTGTGGAAACATGAACTAAAGAGCCTCCCGTGATTAAGCGTGAATGTAATGCGCATGCGCAAGATTGTAAAATCCAAAAAATCCAGGTGATTTCCGGATTTTGTAAAGGAATTTTTGTTGATTATTAATTAGCGAAGCTTGATTGATGAAAAATAAAAACAAATTGGTAATCTTCATGTACCAATGATGTTTAAAATATACAAAACAAAAGACAGTACTTCTCCGATTTCTCGGTATTAAAGCCCAAAAATTCGAGTCTATTATTTTAATATAGTAGAATAGATGTGGTCGATAATTATAATTAAAAAACAGGCACTAATTGTAGATTTATCATTTTTTTCAGTTGCTGTTGTGTATAACTTTTGGTGTGCTTACTTTTGCTTAAGAGTTACTGAAAGTGCTGAACAATTTCTCCTATCTGTACTAGCATTCCAGTGAGGCCCCTGGAAAACAACACAGGACCGGTTCCTGAAATAAACACAGGCACAGCAACGTCAAACCGACTTATTCTTGTGCCAAACAGTTTTATATGTTACTGTTATAGAAAATCTGATTAAGGCTTTCCCCATCTTCAAACGGTAAACACCTATAAAAGTCGGTGTGTTAAACAACACATGTTGTCACTTTATTGTACGATGCATATCTTGCTATCCTAATTTTATCTAATTTAAAACAAAAAGTATCTTTAAATAAAGTATTTAATGACAAATATATATAGTTTGTGTGGGCGTTTCCATGCAATGCGGGTCTTGCGTTATAAACTATATTATTATACAATCACGTACTTTAGGGAAAATAAGGACATCGGTAGATTGTGGTTTTTAGGGGACCCGACACCTGTTACGCCAAGTCAGGTGAAGGCATGCCAACCCATCAGCTTAAATAACGGCCTTGTGAAATACTTTATTTAACTACAGGGAACAATTATTAGAGTTTATATATATATTCAACTGCAAACTGTAACAAATACGACCAAATCAACATAAAAAATAATACATGGTTGAAATACGGCCTTCGAAACATTTTGAAACCTATACATGTATAAGTATATGTAACAAAAAACATGAGACCACTTGAGGAACCATGTTCTGAAGCAACTACACTAGTGTGCCTTATATTCATACACAAACATAAAATTGGCGTTAGTAGGTGGTTTTACTGCTTTACTTACTAAATGAAAACAATTTATTTAAAGGGAGCTCTGAAAATTGTAAAAACGCTATTTATTGTGTAACTCGTCGTGATTTTTATAGAAAGGAGATACGGAATCAGAAAACGATTGTCGTGATTCGAAAAATAAGATCACATTCTGTAAAATTACCTGTATCAAAAAAAACCAACTAAAATCGATGCGCACATATTAAAATAAAACGTCAAAAGTTTTTTTTGTGTTCTGGAAAAAAGGATGAAACTGTGAAAAGTCCAGATCGCGGACGCTCACCATGATAAAAACTACAGGCCCAGGACACATAGGCTCAGGTGACTCTTCAGTCAGCTGAGCTACAAAATTCAACTCAACAACTCTACAAAATATATTTTATTTCAATGATAAAATGAGAGAAATATTCCACGTCGCACTTGTTTGGAATTTGCAGTGAGTATTTGGAATTCGTAGTATCACAGATTGGCGTTGTTAACGGCGATGACCACGGATCGTCAGCTTGTCTTGGAGAGTATTACCAGGCGAGGGTAGTGAATGTTCTCATCATACATATCACTGCCAGTGGACTTCAACTTAAGATTTAAAAAAAATGCATTCCATTTTATTTTTGAAATATAAGAATATCACTTCCATTTAACATTCCGGATTGTTAAAAGAAATGCTTGAAATGCACTTGACATGCGTCAATCGCAAATATTCTCTGCACTTCAATTTCATTTTCAAGGATAACTCAGCTTAGCTTTTTTTTATTATTATAAAGTTAAAAGTCAAATACTAAGCAATACATTTTTAAAGTATAAATCATTCAATAAAATGATGTACTTGCACATATTGTACCATATGACTTCACTGAGAGATTTGAAAGAAAGAAAGAAAGAAACCAAGATAGTGGCAGAGAACTTCCTGATATTTTCGCTTCCTGGTAAAAGACAAACTTTGGAGTGGGACAGGCAAGGACAACTTCACCACATCAATACCAGGGTTCTAAATATGGCACGTCTTGTAAATATATTAATTTTATTCCAGATAGCTTCTAAATATATATATTTCACTATTCAAATGAGAAACTGTGACCTTTTAATTTTTAGATATTATGGTTGTTCCAAGAGTAGAGGAAGAAGAGAATGAGTAATTTCGGTGTACTCTAAGCTTATAATCGCTGCAAGGAATGCTCGAGGTGAATGGTTTTAGAACAGCCAGGCATGCTTTACATAGATGAGTTCACATTGACCTGACCTGCATCTAAATGCATTCAGCATATTTAAAAACAGTGTCTTCACAGATGTTGAATATGTAAATGGCTGGATATAAATCTTCAGAGGGAGGTCATGGAGGAGCATACAATGGTGTGCAAATTGGTGCTTAAGTGGTGTCAGAAATTTAACAAAAACCAGACACTTTTTGTCTTCCGTCTACAATCTCAAAACACGTAAAACAATAATCATATTTTTTAGGTTATTCATAATTTGTGGTTTATTTTACATTTTTTCACCTTTATAAATATGAATAAAACAGGCTTAAATCTTAGTTTCATGGATTTACATCCACTTGGAATTTAAAGTGAACTTTCACTATAATTGAAGGAATAAGGAGTTTTAACATCATTATAGTAATGACGTAATAGTAATGCATTAAATATAAAAATTAGCGACCATTAACTTATAAGTCCATTTAGTGACTTTTAATTAAAAGATTTTAATAACACATCAAGATCTAATCTTTAAATTCTACGCTTTGCAAAAAGGTCCCAATCCGTGACTTTTTTCAAAAGTCTCTGCAATCAGATTACATTTATTTAAAATGGGCAAAAAGGTTCCACCCAAGTCTTAATATTTGCATTGTAAAGCAAATGTTGATGCCTTACAATTCAGACTCCTCACTGGAAGATTTGCTGTAATATGATAACTTCATGGTGATGATCCCTAAAGTATTACTTTACAATGATAATCTCTAAAGTATTTCTTTATGATCATAATCCCTAAAGTAGAACTTTATGGTGATACAGTAAAACACGGTTATAGCGAACACACTTATAATGAATTGACGCTTACAGTGAAGTGATTTTCATTCCCTGTGTCTCTATTACATATTATAAAACTGAGGTATATAACGAATTACGCTTATAACGAAGCAAAATTGCCCGTCCCTGTCACTTCGTTATAAGCGTGTTTTACTGTAATCCGTTATGTATTACTTTATGGTGATTATCCCTTAAGTATTACTTTATTATGATAATCCCTAGATTATTACTTTATGATGATGGTCTCTAAAGTATTACTGTATGATGATAATCCCTAGAATATTACTTTAAAATGATGGTCCCTAACATATTTCTTAACGATGATAATCTCTAAAGTATTACTTTACAATGATAATCTCTAAAGTATTAGTTTATGGTGATGATCCTTTAAGTATTACTTTATTATGATAATCCCTTAAGTATTACCTTATGATGATAATCCCTAGAATATTACTTTATGATGATAATCCCTAAAGTATTACTTTTTGAAGATGATACTTTAAGTATTACTTTATGATGATAATCCCTAGAATATTACTTTATGAAGATGATTCCTTAAGTATTACTTTATGATGATATTCCCTATAGTACAACTTTATGATGATTATCCCTAAAGTATAACTTTATAATGAAATTCCATAAGTACTTCAGTATGGTGATCCCCATTGTCTTAAGCCACAGTCCAGAGTCTACATAGCTCTCTGCTACCCATGGCTGCTTGAGCATATAAGAAATCGTAAAGCTGAATATTCACATATTTCTGTATATAGGGTTATTTTCGCCCCGTGTTATTTTCGTCCTTTTACACTTGCAAACGGTTTTGCCCCATCTTGAATTCACCAGGATACAGTTGTGTTAACTGATATATTATTTGCAACATAGAATTCACCCAGGCTTAAATTTGCCCTCTGACAACGAGGGCGAAAGGGGCGAAAATTAAATGGATACGAATATTTCCCTGTATACAGTAACTGTTACGTCATGTTTTATCATTTTAATTCTACACACAGAGTGCTGTTAAGGCATCAGCAGAAAACAACATGTTTTATATAAACTGTGAATGAATATAAAAGGTCACATAAAAGGTCTATCTTCTGCAATGCTATACTCACAGTTTTTAATGAGCTATGGGATAATCTTGTCTCATGCAACCATGGCCAGATGGGAGAGGACCATACATATTGGCCATGGTTTGCAACGATGGATAATCCCAAAAGTATTACTTTATGATGATAATCCCAAAACTATTACTTATGATGATAATCCCTAAAGTATTACTTTATGATAATCCCTGAAGTATAACTTTATGATAAAAATCCCTAAAGTATTACTTAACAATGATAATAACTAAAGTATTACTGTATGAAAATGGAGATGATCTCTAAAGATTATTTTATGATGATGTTCCTAACATATTACATTATGATAATGATCCCTAAATTAATACTTTAGTATGACGATCCCTATTGACAATTACAATATCTACTGTATTACTTTAATATGATGATGATTTATTTTATAATATTTTACAATATAACTCCTTACAACTACTCTACAGTATTTGTCCATTTCAGTGTTGTTTCAATATTGTTATATTGTAAAATGTTATCCATATAATCCTAATAAACTACATATTTTACATAGTTAAGTTAAATCCTTATCCGTGCCATGAAGGCGCATAAGGCCAGTGCTTATCCCCGGTTTCCATGGTGCTAAGCAGATGAGAGTCATTGACTCCCCCTGGATGGGACAGCAGTCCATCGCAGGTTAACCCCCAGCGTAAGCCGGTACCCAATTTCAGCTTCCAGAGTGGACTAAGACAATGTAGATAAAATGCTTGTCTAAGTGCACAACACACAACATCAAGTGACCATCAGGGTTTGAACCAGGGACCTTTTGATCTGGCCCAATGCCCATGAATGACTACTGAGCTATGTGTTTCACATATTTTACATAATAAATTATTTGTGTTTAATTATGTTTTCTACTTTACAGAGCCAATTCAAAATGTTAATCTTACGTACTTTACTCATAAATGCTTTGCTTGACAGTGCTGATTCAAACAGTTTACTTTACTTTAGATAAATCTACAAGGCTTTTCTTCTTCTTTTTTACTATGCTGATTCACAATGTAAACTGCCTAATTTACACAATAAATAATGAAGGCATATTCTTTACCATACGGATATATTTACCTTACAGTGAAGATCCCACACCTCCTGGCTGTAATTATCTTGTACTTCTACAAGGAATTTTTCCTGAGCTAATGCTGTGAAGGCTTGGAATGTATTCCCTCTGTGTGGAGCAAACAAAATGGCTCTACCCTAAAGTTAGTAATTTAACTTAATCAAAACCAAGACAATGGCTCTACACTAAAGTTGGCAGTATAACTAAATGAATGGCTCCACTTGAGCCTATCTGGTCAATTACATATTGGAATGATTGAGCAAAACAATGGTTCAATCTCACAACACATTACAAGTCCGGAACACAAATAATGCTGATGAAAAGCTCTAATACATGTAAATGGTAACTAACACTAAAAGTAATTCATTCCTGTAAAATAAATTGAGATATTTGGCAATTTAGCACCAATGAATTATCCTTAGTTTTTGAAACTGTTATCTTATTTAAATGTTGAGGCTGTAGTAGACAAATAACAAACTACATGCATTGCAGTAGTTAACCTTCTTATCAAAATTAAAATGCTTACTTTGGGTTTCAGAATGTCAAATATCAAATCTGCTAGGTCAGCTCTGCCATCATCAAAGAACAAACTGAAAAAACAGACAAAAGATTACAGTTTAGTATGATTTTGTTAGATAAGTTTATCACTTATCTAACAGACAGTTGTAAACAATGAGAGCTTCTTACCAGTCGGCGCACAAGACCATGTCAAAGCTTCCCTGCAAGTCTCTGTGTGTCTCATCCTTACCCCAGCGAATAAGTCTACAACAAGACAGACAGGGATTTAGATACCCAGAAAACAAGAATCAGGAAACAAAAATCAAAAGGCAGAATCTACATTCCCCTATTTCAATATTTCAACACTTTGTAGAACTCCAGAGTGGAGTTATTAAAGGTAAGAGTTGGGTAGTTTACTGAGATACACTAATTAGTCAATGATAAGATATACATGTACATGTATTTATTGCATCTCTTACTAATACAATACCTTGATGAAACTTTGGTTTTTCCAAATTTTGATTGGTTGTCCTTTTGCTTAAGAATTACATTTAGATCTGAAATTTGAAAATAATTTACATTCAATACATGTATATGGATTTTATAATGCTGTTTTAGTGTTTTATACGAAATATTGGGTGTACTTTGCAACCTGGGCCAATACCATTTATCTGCTTATTTTGATAATCTAATTTTTGCTTTTTTTACAATCACTTTCACATTGCAGAAAATACAATACACAGAAATTAGCAATTAGAAATTATAAAAATTGCTGAAAAAAAATGACTGACGCAATTAAAAAACATTACATATTTATAACCCCGTTTTCTTGAATTTTGTGACACACAAAAAACAGATATAGCAGAATGTTATACTGTAAGTTTTTAAGCATGGAAGACGCACAGAGACAAACATAGGGAAGATGAATATATGAATTATTGAATCTTATCATACTTTCCACTGAGTCTTCATTCCCATCACTTAAAACAACATGGGCTGCCTTGGACTCAAGGGCCAACTGCAAAGTTATTTCATTACAAAGAACATCTCTTTATAATTCAGGTGGTAGTAGACATAATGTACTTAAATCTATTAAAACTAAAATAAGAGTAATGTTAACATAATTTCTTTAACTTGCATTTGAAATAACACGTTTCAAAACAGACAGTCAAGTTGTGACATGTAACTTACAGCAAGTCCTGCCAGACAGGTCATTCCTCCCCCCAACTCACACACCGCGAGGTCACTACAAAACATCAGGATCACTGATAGTTCTTGATCAAATATAGCTGTTTAATTAAGAGTACAGCCATGTGGTACAGAGAATTTTTTGAATTTTCTATCAAATATACAGGTTGGGACCAATCACCTAAATGGGATATAAAAGCCCAAATGGGATATAAATTTAAAGTGCAAAAAGTAAAAACTAAAAATTTTTGATTTTGAAATTTTGATATAAATCCGCATTAGAATAGATAAAATGAAACAACTTTTGGTAAACAACTTTTTCTGTAACCACACTATTACGGAGATTGATCCCTCAGTAACTTCTTGGGGATCAATCTTACAAACTATAGACATATAGAAAAACTCCTTAACCAAAAGTTGTTGCATTTGATACAATTAATGCGGATTTATATAAAAAATTTCAAAATTAAATTTTTTTATTTTTTGCACTTTAAATTTATATTCCATTTGGGCTATTATATCCCGTTTGGGCGATTTGTCCCTACCTGATATAAACATGTACATGTAGTTTTGCAGATGAAATTATGCCCAATAAGGGATTCTAACTTGGTTGGCATATAAGGATTTAATTTATAGAATCATGAGAATCGCATATAAAATCTTAATTGTTCAATCAAGAGCTTAGTTTGATTTCTATCCTAAAATGTCAAGCTTTATACCCCTTTCCCTTGTGCAGAAACTGCTTCCAAAGTTAGTTTGTATTCATACTATTTTTACTCAATCCCACTTTAATTTTTACAAATTTTAACATTATACCTAATGCATTTGTATGTACAAAGCATTGTGATTTATTGTCTGAATCTGCTGTTTTAAATCTGCCAAGGCCAGCATAAATAATTTATATGTTTGATGTACTCCGACCCAAATTTTTCATGGTGGGCAGGTAGGTAGCTCTTTTTTTTTTTAAATTTTCTTTCACACTGATAATCTGACAATCAAACTATTTTTTTTCTAGCTGAGAAAGCTAAACATATTCAACAAAATATATTGATACAAAAACATAATCTACCGGTAAATGTGTTTAATATGACATCAATTTTTAAAAACTAAAAAAATTATTGGGTAATAGGCCTGGGGCAAGTTTGATGGGTCGGTCGGGGTACATCAAACAAATCAATTTTTAATATAGGCCCCACTGACAACAAAAATACAAGCAAAGACTTGGTGTACAGTAGATTTGGTATCAGAAAGGTATACAAATGCATCATCCAGGATGACAAATGAGCACCAATTATAATAAAAAATCTGAATGACTCATTTTCCAAACTGTTTTGAAAACCAAAAATAAGCAGCTTTATTTTCTTACACATTGATTCAAAATAGTGATCAATAATATGATTAACCTTCTCTACATGGATAATTTTACCTGAACTCCTCTATGTGTTGGAAGCAGTAATTAGTCATTACCTCTTCTGCAGGCCACACACCTGTAACAGGTAAATAAAGATGTGTCAAATCTAAGGACTCTACTCAACTGACCCATCATTGTAGCCGGGGATAGAAATACAAACCTGGATTTATTGTTTTGGTATGGATACATGGATTAAGTAAATGTACAGATACATGGATTAAGTAAATGTACGGATACATGGATTAAGTAGATGTACGGATACATGGATTAAGTAAATGTACGGAATGGATTAAGTAAATGTACGGATACATGGATTAAGTAAATGTAGGGATACATGGATTAAGTAGATGTACGGATACATGGATTAAGTAAATGTACGGATACATGGATTAAGTAGATGTACGGATACATGGATTAAGTAAATGTACGGATACATGGATTAAGTAAATGTACGAATACATGGATTAAGTAAATGTACGGATACATGGATTAAGTAGATGTACGGATACATGGATTAAGTAGATGTCCTACAGATGTAGAGCATTGTGGGATTTATAATTGTTGTTTCTAATCTGATTTTTGTTTCACTCCTTTGCCATTTTCCTGTCAGTCCAGCTAAAAAGGCAGTATTTGTTAAGACAATGTCACATGGCTCCTTAAGTAATGAGCACCAATTTATAATTAGAAAATCACATGGGAACTTTAAAACTCAGCACCTAGAGAGACAGTGACATAGAACCATAAAAGTCAGCATCAACCATTGATTGACTGACATAGAATCATAAATGTCAGCATCAACCATTGATTGACTGACATAGAACCATAAACGTCAGCATCAACCATTGATTGACTGACATAGAACCATAAACGTCAGCATCAACCATTGATTGACTGACATAGAATCATAAATGTCAGCATCAACCATTGATTGACTGACATAGAACCATAAACGTCAGCATCAACCATTGAGTGACTGACACAGAACCTCAGTAAAGGTAAAGAATTAGTAAATGAAAGGTGCCTGCAGGTTATGAAATTCAAGATATACTGGTAAATTCTTTCAATGATGCTTCATAACAGTAGCTTTGTTTTATAGGGTGTATCGGGGCTTAAATTTTTGGTAAACATAATGATAAATCATGTTTTCCACTGTCTTTTTAAATGAAATATGAAGTACATAAGTAATAAATATCTAAGTTTTGTCCATTTTTGACTAATGAAATATATCTAGAATGCCTACAGTCTCTACAAAAATGGCATTAAGCAAGCTCTTGAAATCATTTACTAAATGATGACCTTAAGCATCTCCGGGGGCAAACCCAATGGGTCTTTGTAAGCCAGCACCTGCTGAAACAATGACATGGAACCTCAGTCAGCAAGCACCTGCTGAGACAGTGACATGGGAACTCAAAAGCACCTGCTGAAACAGTGACATAGGACATCAATTAGCAAGCACCTGCTGCGACAATACAATGGACTTCAGTCAGCAAGCACCTACTGAGACAGTAACATGGAAGCTCTGTCAGCAAGCACCTGTTTAAACAGTGACATGGGACCTCAGTTAGCAGGCACCTACTGCGATAGTAACATGGAAGCTCTGTCAGCAAGCACCTGCTGAGACAGTAACGTGGATGCTCTGTCAGCAAGCACCTGCTGATACAGTAACGTGGATACTCTGTCAGCAAGCACCTGCTAATACAGTAACATAGGAGCTCTGTCAGCAAGCACCTGCTGAGACAGTGACATATGACCTTAGTTGGTTAGCGGCAGTGCCAACTTTGACTGTGACAATGATTTTAACACTTACTGTGACAGCAAGTGGACCTCAGCATCTACTGAGACAGTGACATGGGAATCACTGTTTTTTAAGACCTTGTCCTAAAGATTTTACAATTTTACTTTACTTAAGAGAAAGAATAGCTGTAATCTATCTGCCCCTGACATGGATTTGTTATAGGGAAGTCTTAATTCATATACCGGTTTGTGCAGATGAATCAAACTTTGAAAAATAACCTGATGAAATTCTTATCTTATAACATTAATTTTATGCTGTTGCTATTTAGATCAATATTCCTCTAGTAAGAAAGACAACTCTTTCAAATATTTGACAATTTTTTCTTAAATCTGAAATAGAGCCATCAACATGATCAAGTCTTTACAGTTGTAAAAAAATGATAAATCAGCAAACTGATCGAACTCGACTAAGATTCAGTATGTAATTTTTCAAACTTTGATCACAATAATACTTGTTTGAATGTAAATCTTGTGAAATTTTATTATGGGGACTTTGACCATGCATTTCCTTTATGCAACATGATTAGTATACAGGTGTGTGTAAGATGAGAAGCTGATTAAAGGATTACTTACAAACATTTCCTGTATTGTTGAAGCCCAGGAGTGTGCTGGCATCCATAGTTCCAGGTAAATGTCTGGGGAAAAAAAACCACACACAACTTGTCAGAACAGCTAATCTGCCATTATTTTAAATCTTACCAAAAGAGCAATTAAATCTACAGCACCCAACCTCCTCCAAAAGTAAATATATAAAGAAATATTAGGCCCTACCTGTAAACGTACTTTACCTGTAGTTAATAGATCCCTCTTACCTGACTGACATACAGAACCCTGGTTTTCCAGGTGCTGTGTATCGATACCATACATTCCCTTCAGGAGTTGTGGATATTTTCTCTGTCTTCAGTAAACCAAAGCTGGAGAATCTCCGAACTGATGCACCGCTCGCGCATGTTTCTGAGGAACTGCTACCTGTCAGTGCCTGTTTTAAAATCTTCCATCGCTGGAGTGCCTTTGTTTTTCTGTCATTCTGGGTATGTGGACGAACATCACATGCATTCATCATTTTCAAGTTAGAGTTACCGCCCTTTAAAAACATGCTGGAGTATTTATTATTTTGTTAAGTATCTGTTCTAATATTTTATTTATATTGTCAATTTTTATTTTGTTCGTTTGAAAAAAATACATTAAATAAATTTTTGTATACATTTATTTTGATATACAATTTCAAGTGCTGTTTTTCAATTTTAGGATTTGTATGCTTCTTCGAATAATGCACACTCCCCTACAATGGATTGTGAAAATTCAAGATGGTGGATAACGATGTAAACAAACTACAAATGTAGAGCAACAATTGAAGAAAAAAAATGAAAATTGCCATCTTAGGTTGTGGGATTCTGGGGCCAAAAATAGCAGGTATTTTAGGTTTTTTTATTTTAAGATATGTTGTGGAATTGACCTTGAATTAAGCAATAAATGTATTCAAAACCTAAACGTACAACTCCTGGAAAAACGTCAGATATTTTGGACTGTATGGATTATTTGTCAATATGTAAGTGTCACCAGGTCACTGATCCAACTAATCGCGGCATCAATACACTGGGCCCCAACTGTTGACCATCATTACTTGATTCTTGGCAGCCTTTTTTCGTTGTTTAATGATACTGCATACACATATGGTAAAAAACTTTTAATACTGAAACCAGATGCCCCAGAGCAACTGAAAAAGTGGCACCAGCTGTGACGACGGTCAGACCGGGTCGAATACCGGCGCCAGATAGCTCAGTTGGTAAAGCACCTGACTAGAGATTCAGGGGGTCCGGGTTTGAATCCTGGTCTGGTCCATCATTATTTCTCCCATCCCATTAAATTTGGTGCCGTGCCAACCCCTGGACTGACGGGTTAACTCCTGCCAGGGGAGGAGCCTGGGGTGATCTTCTAGGGCGAAAATCATTTAATGGGGAGGAATGTAACGGTCAGACCGGTTTGAATACCTGCGCCAGATAGCTCAGTTGGTAGAGCACCTGACTAGAGATTCAGGGGGCCCGGGTTCGAATCCTGGTCTGGTCCGTCATAATTTCTCCCATCCCATGAAAAAACACAGCTATTACGCACTGAAAAAATATATTTTTTAGACAATATCACACAAACTTCAGTGGTTTGATCTTGCAAATCCATACTGGAATATTTGTAACAAGTTCCACTGATAAATGCTGGAATTCTTTAGGTGAGCTAGCCTACCATGGTCATCAAGTGAAGATATGGGACGTAAGCATCCCAGCACTGAACGCTGTGTATAACGTTATAGAAGATGACAAGAAGCAACTGAGGGAGGATGGACTTCTTTTCCAGAAGAATTTTGTGGTGAGTGAAGCATATTAATAAAGAAGGGCCAGTACCCGTACATGTATATTACATAAAGATTGTAACAAGCATTTCAATTTCATCAATTTATAAGTAGACCTAGTTGTATAAATGGTGTATCAATAACTATCAACTTTCAAAGATACATATATTTTCTTTGATTACATGGCTCAACAAGCTAATTCAATTTAGAAATATACATTTCTTTGCGTAGGCCTATATATTTGTTTTATTCAACCAGTACGCAATTTTATAAAAGTATTTATTTTCAAAAGATTAGTACACTAGTAGATGAATTTACAGAATATTAGGTGCATGATAGGAAATGATACAATATATTAATTATAATTTTGAGCAGGGCCAGGTAATGTGCATGAGTCGTTTGGAAGAAACTGTGAATGACGCTGACTTTATATTTGAGGCTGTGAAAGAGGACATGGAGATCAAGAAAGATCTTTTGGAGAGTAAGTATCAACAATGCTAATAAATACGTAATGTACGTACACCGATTTGGGGCCCATTATGAATTGTGTTACCAGGTAATTGCTCTCTATACTGGAGATTTTTGTGAAAATCTTTTACTGTCATCCCAGAGAGTTCTTTAGTTCTTTTCTAGTTTTTACAAGATTGATAAACAGGTCACCTTTATATGTGACAAAATCTGATAGAAGAGTGCATAAAGGAACAGTTGTTGGAATTTGTACCATACTATGTACGTTTTGTTATGTATAGGGAGTTTGACTTACCGGTGCTTGAATGTTTGGATTGTATATGTATAAGTTTATGTTGATGATTAACCCTGGACCTTATAGGAGTGTCTCACCTATGTCGGGGTGACACAGTGATTGGCAGTTGCACACTACGACTCAAGATCGATGATGTCATGGCCGGGGTCATGAACAAGGAGGTGAGAACGACTCAAATTAACGCATCTTCCATTCAGAAAAAAATTCTTTCTTACTTTTCATTTTACAAAACAGTCTGGCAACAATCTATTTTAAGAAGCCATGAGAATTCTAGCTGCAGGTTAATAAGTTCAAAACTAGCGCACATTTTTGTGCGCAATAAATACACAATTTTTTCAATGGGTGGCACTTAAGCTCCCAGGTCATCCATCCAAATTTTGTCAGACCTGGAGCTACAGACCTGCAGCTATGAGAATTCAAACTCTTTAAATGCTTTTCTCATTTCTTAAAACAGAAAATTTTGGAATTATGGAAACTATGTTTCCATTCCAGAAATGTCTTCAAGAAAAAGCATGACTTTTTTGTGTCAATTTTGGACTTGTTTTATTACAGAGATCTCTTGGACTGAGATTTCTCTATCCTGTGTACTATATTCCTGAGGTTGAAATCAATCCGGCCAGTTTTACTTCACAAAAATCAATCCAACGAGGTACTGTATTTAAAAATATGCTTAAGAGTTAAGGTTTAGTGTTGTAGAAAGTTTAAAATCTAATATACATGTAATTGAATCACTGATTACAAGTTGGTTTGTGTATTATAGTTCGCTTGATGTTAGAAAAGATGGGGAAGACATTGTTTTTTCGATCTGGAAATCATCCTTTGATTTTGTCTGAAGAACAGAGAGAAGAAAGGAAAGCTTGTAAGTGAAGGATGGACAGACAGACAAATATCTCGTGGTTTTTTATCCCTTGATGGGAAATAAATGAATGCATTGTTTAGAAGTGTTTCTTGATTTATTTTTAGTAATTTATTATATTTACATAATACACATACATTTATCATGTTTATGTCAATACTGATATAATGTATATCTGTTGTGTTATTATTGGTGTCCTCTGTACGATCAGTTCTTTACTGCCTTGTTTCCTTTGTATAGTGAGGGCAGAGCAACTACTGAGCTCGTCGGGAATTCCCTGCATGTTTGAGAAGAAGATTCCGGTGTTGTCTCACGAGGGTAATACCGCCCCAGTGAAGGAGACTCGGCGCGATCCGACACCAGTTGACACAGAGTGCGGGATCTGTATGAACAGAGTACGAGACTGTCTGCTGTGTCCCTGTCATCACATGATCACCTGCTACGAGTGCTCCAAAATGTTACATAACCGGCGGGACGGGTGTCCCATCTGTAGAAAGGACATCACGGAGGTCATTCGGGTTTACCACTCCTAATGCAATTCTATTCCAGTCATAATGCTATGCTTTTATTGGGAAACAGAGAGATTAAATTGAGATCTTTTTTTTTTATGTATTTTTTTTTTAATTATAGTTAATGAAATACATGTATTATTTATATATTTTATTTTCAATTTTAGTGGGAGGGGGAAGGGTAAGTAACCTGCATGTTCATGAAGAGTGGGGGGGGTCAGATGTGTATTTTTTTTATAAAACCAAATTATGTGTACCCAAGTAAATGTGTGTCTAGTCTAAGAGGCATTGTGACTATTTTACGAAATAATCAGTGAATGTCTATCCTTCTATATGATTATTTCTATGACCTTTTATTGACCTGATTCCTGTTATGATGAATTTAGAGGGAAAATTAAAAATATTCTTGCTTTTGTTTTTGACACAAATTAATCATTTATTGGTGTTTTTTTCTTAGTATATTGTACATGTATACTATCCATATGTTATCACGAAGAAAAACATACAGATCAGTTACGCATGTATATTACGGCTGTTTCACAGAACTTTTGATCCCAATATGAAGTCTTTCACAGGCACTGTATATCTTACTGTTGCATTTAATTATTAAATATGTTGTTTTTACTTATGAATGTATCAAATTGTTGTTATAAGTCTATGTAAGATTCATTAAACTTCACCAATAAACTGGTATTCCTTAACTTCAAAAAGAGGGTGGATGTTTGATACATTATTGAAATGTGCTTTAGAATACTTTTGTCTTTGAAAAAGTACTATAAATAAACGTAAACTGAATTAGACTTATATAAAAGCATACATGCAATCATTGAATGACAGTCTAGGTTAAGGCCCTGTCACACCGAGTTGCGTTCCCCCGGCAATTTTAACGGTGGATTTTATTTCGATACCATGGAACATATATTGAATGACCATTTAAACAAGGATAGAATTCCTGGGTCCCCCGCCGTTCAAGCAGTATACTAGTATACTGTACTGTGGAATCATTTAATTTCGTGGGGGCCAATTTTCGTGGATTGCTTAAATTTTACAGGTTCGTGGGGACGTAATATGTGTATTCTCTAAAACCTACAAAGGAAATATGATTTTATTACCCTTATTTATTAATTCGTGTAGGATGTTAAATCGTGGATGAGAGGTACCCACGAATTCCACGAAAATTGAACCACCACGAAATCTAATGATTTCACAGTATATGAAATTGCAATATTTTCAAACATTCAGGGCTGTTCCAGAATTAAATGTGTGGGGAGGTTGGGAGGAACATTTTTTTACCCCGACCACCCATTTTTTCCAAAATTTGTAGGCATGAGAGCGCTTACAAGGTCAATTTTTGGATAAAACGGAGTCATTATTGTGGTCAGAGACCCATAACTCCAGCAAAAAGTATCGACCAATGCTGATTTTCGAACTTGACCAAGGTAATAGGTGTATAAACATTTGGTATAAATTTAATGAAAATCCGTCAAAATTTGTAGGCATGAGAGCGCTTACAAGGTCAATTTTTGGATAAAACGGAGTCATTATTGTGGTCAGAGTCCCATAACTCCAACAAAAAGTATCGACCAATGCTGATTTTCGAACTTGACCAAGGTAATAGGTGTATAAACATTTGGTATAAATGTAACGAAAATCTGTCAAAATTTGTAGGCATGAGAGCGCTTACAAAAAAGTGTGACGGACGGACCCACGGACACACGGACGGACGCCCGGCATTTCTATGTCCCCGCTCCGCGTTGCGGCGGGGGACAAAAATGTGTATCATATGTACATTAAAAAAAGTAGTGCATATGATACACATTTTTTAAAACGACGATAAAGGGCAATTTTAACGGTGGATTTTATTTCGATACCATGGAACATATATTGAATGACCATTTATGTATATATTTTTTTTATTCGGGAATAAATTGTTATAAATATCAGTGTCCGACAACCGAGCCCCTGTGGGAGACTACTGCGTATACATTGGCGTTTTACATTATTTAAGACCACAGCCCCGGTGTGACAGGGTTTTAGCAGGCACGTATATATACGTCCCTGGTTTTAGATAAGTATGTAACAGGAAAGACAACCGTTGATAGCCCTTCCAGAAATCGTGCTCTTTATTTATTTATTCAAACAAATATAAACAGGAAATTCTAGTAAAGTGATTTCCGAAAATTTGGTCCAAGTAGGGACTACCTTGGTGGTAAATCCACTGAATTTTTGGGAAAAGGAATTGCATGGTCGTCAGTGTGAAACTTGATGTCAGTCTTGCTGTGTATGTTTTATGTCGTTATATACATGCTATTTGCTGTTATTTGGATCTTCAACATACTGAGTTTCACATACATGTCAACGTTTTGCTCATGTTTTTCCAAAAACACTGAAGAACGAGTAAGATTTTTTTTTCATCTTGTTCTGTAATAAGTATAGTTACTGCAGTAAATTCCTTCTCTACCGTTGGTCCAATCACTGCATGGTTGCTTGTCTTTTACCATAGCTTGACAACAGTCATAATTTTGACGTCTACCTGTTTCCATTATATCATCTTAGCAAGCCAAGGGTTTTCGGTCCACTCCGTTCCCCATAAATCCCTAGCTGTTTATCGAGAGCGGAGTGGACCGAACACCCCCGGTTAGCGAAGATGCCGATATATATACTTAAACATCTATAGTACCATATTGACATAGGCCCCTACGTCTGAATTACCAATGATTTTCGTAGATCAGTAAAACCAAATGTCAGTGTATCTACAGTCTGACCGTTACACTGATCTTATCAGAAACTCACAAGACAACATAATATGCATGTATTAAATGTATTGGAACTTGAGTATATTTATTATTAATAATAATATATATATAAAACATGTATAATAAAAACAAATGAATATTAATAATTACATATGTACAAGATTATATATAAACAATTGAACACTTCCCGAAACCAAGCCATCTTTATTATTTACACGTGAGTACCGTGTATTTTACACGTGTACTTCACGTGCATGACAGATGTGTGTTATGTATTACATACATATAGCAGCACTTGATAATCATTCGCTAAAGATACATAGTGACTTTGTCATTAACTCATTTTCGGTAATCTCTTTCTACTTTTATTTACAATAAATAGTTACAGGTATATAGATGGATGATAATTGTATATGTTGACGAACATTACAAACAAACATGTACTGTGTGTTATTAAAATATATCAATAAAATTATTCAATCTATATATAATCGGACAATGCATAAGTACATGAATTGTTATTCAAAACTTTAAAAAGATGAACATGGATATAAAAAATATATTGATCATAAACTACTGGCGTAATAAAGGGGCGATAACTGTTTTGATCTTAAAAAGCACCTTTGCTGGAAACAACTGCAATACACAAGGTCAAAGGAGCAGGCATGTACGGTATTTCACTATGGAATCTAAAAATTAAGGTAAAATATTCAAACTGGTTGTAACGACGATAAGATATGTTTATAAAAAATTACAAAAATAAATCAAAAAAAGTCACGGTTAAAACTTAAAACATTTGCTGTTCAATTCATAAAATCCTAGTTTTTCACAGATATGTTGAATTTGAGTAAATAAAAGAAATGCTAAAATTGCAGCTATCTAAACTTTTCAACATGATATGAATATTAGGAACACTAAAATAAGTTAACAATCCTCTTCATCGCCCATAGTTATGTCCCCTGAGAGAGAGAACGGTCCGTTTCCCTCTGGGGTGGATGACGTAGGATCACGTGATAGGTTGGAGGTAGATATGTTTGTGGGGGTTTTGACGGGAGTGGACTCGCGCGAGGAGCTTCCCCCGTTCTGGTCGCCGTGTTTACTGAGGTAGGGGGGTGGGGTGCCGGACTCCCCACTCCAGGAGTCGGGTATCGACTGTTGGGACCCTGAATTGTCTGAAGACAGATTGGCGAGGTTTTCTCGAGCACCGAACATCTTGGCTTTCTTCAGCAGTCCGTTTTTGTTATTGCTGTTGAGGCTTTCCTCTGATGAGTTGAATGTTTCTTTGTCCTCTTCCTGAGAAATGATGCTTTCGTCATTGTCTATAGAGTTATGGTCCATCCAGTCACTGGAATCGTCCTGCGGAAGTTCTGAAAACGACCCGGCGCGGACTAGTCGCTTCCCGGACCAGCTCAGGGAGCTGTCCGACATGGCTTTCTTTGCCAGGTTGTCTTCACAAGATTTAGTCCTGGACACATTACCCCCCTCGGAGTCGTCCGAGAGCCGAGACAGCACCGTCTTACCCGATAACACGTCGTCACGAACCTCGAACGCCACACCCTGTTTGACAGCCCCTCTAGAATTCTGTTTTAACTTTTTCTCTATGTCATTGAGCTCCATCATGGATATGTCGTACGACATTCCGCTTTGTCCTTCTTTGGTGTTCCGTTTTGGGTAGGGAGTTGAGAATAAATCGTTATTGTTGTTCATGTTCAGACTGAACTCTATACTGGTGACGGTGGTGTTGGGGGAAT
Organism: Magallana ariakensis; assembly: GCA_020458035.1. Classification (NCBI taxonomy): domain Eukaryota; kingdom Metazoa; phylum Mollusca; class Bivalvia; order Ostreida; family Ostreidae; genus Magallana; species Magallana ariakensis. The sequence continues at coordinate 2,614,687 of CM035816.1, read as the reverse complement.
CCCCCTGCTGCGACTGTTGGTGCTCCACGGTGGACGTCGAAGTGTTCCCAGAGTCATTGAAGTAGCGTAGAATGGAAGATTCTAGCTCGCCTTTTTTTAGATGTACAGGTGTGATAACGTCTTCGTCTACAGAGGGCGTGTCCTCGGGGGTCTGGGGCCTGAGTGTCCCCTCCATGTCTGACAAGCTGTAATCCACTAAGGTCCTACTGGCTTCTGTCGGAGACTCCATTGAATCACCCACACTGTTGGATGTAATATCCAGGGACGATAACTGAATTTTGTCCGATGATATGTGTATATTTCTGTCTGATTTCTGAGGACTGATGAGGTCCTCGAACACTTCGGAGTCTCTTTGACTCGGTGCTGCATTGATCGTCCTTGACATTGACACAGATATATGATCCTCCACAATGTCCGGCATGGCGTCTCTTGGAGACCTCTGACCATCGCCTGCTTCCTCAAAGGAAGACAGACTGGAAGATTCGCTGGAGGATTTCTTCTTCTTTCGTTCCGGTTTGATGGGACTGGGTGACTTCGGTTCCGCCTCAGTGACCGTGCTGTCGGACTGGAAGGAAACGTCTGCTAATGCTGCCTCCTTGCTTTCCGTTAGACTGGAATCTAGCTCAGGATTAAGCTTAGCTTCCGGGTCTTCATAAGATAAACGTATCATGTCTAATTTGTCTTGCTCATTCAGATTATCAAACACAGATGAAAACTGCATCCTTTCTGTCGCAGAACTGGGCGGGGACACCATACCATCTACACTGTCATTAAACTCAAGGGGCGGGGGAGGGATGGATGGTTGCGGGGGTGGGGTCTCCTCGTCATCATCCGCTCCAATGGGTGGAGGAACCAGGCGGGTCAGCGGCTTCTTCTCCACTGGACTGGCGCCCTGCTCCACATCGGCCGTGATGTGGATTTCCGGCGAGCTATTGGAACTACTTTTACCCTCTGTGTCTACGTCCACGCGGAGGGATTGGCGGACGCTGGTTCGAGCCTCCTTGGACTGCCGCATTTCACTCATGCTTCTTTTGGGTGTGTAGACCGGCTCTCTGTTGATCTTGAGCAGTGTGTCCATGGACTGACTGCGGTACAGGGGGTGGCTCAGAATGACCTTCTGATGCCCCCCACGCCTCTCACGTGCCTTGGACGGGCGCTCTTTCTGGAGCGTGATTTTGACTGGGTACGGGGAGGCGTAGCTGAGAATGGTCAGGGCGTCCTCATAGACCATATTCTCAAAGGAAACAGTCACACTTAAAATGCGGTCTCCTGGAAAATAAATACACAGTGTCATTTTCTATAGCAAGTGAAAACATTCATTTTTCAATCAGTTATTTACATGAATATGATTATAATTTATTGTTGTTGAATTGTTGCTCACAATTTCTGAGACAATTGCATGATCTACAGTTACGACTTCATTTTGTTTGTAATGTTTTGTCGGTTACCCTGTCTGCAATACGTCAGCATTTCGCACAGATCCTCAAGATGAATTAGAAAAAGCATTCTTCTTTTAACCTTATGCATATTTTATCTTTTTATTCTTCTTTTATCCTTTAACTAGATAAAAGCTATGTTTATTTGTTTTAATAATTGCCCCAACATTAAATTAACTGGATGAAATTTACGGCTTAATTAATGTGTGTGGTATAAAATTCTCTTCTCGTTAACAGAACAGGAAATAGCCTTCCGAATTAATTAATGTAGATAGTTTCTCTCTAGGTGAAATATCTCCTTTTCTCTCCGACGTCACTTTTTATAAATCTTCTCAATTAAAACCTCTTCACATAGAATGTGACAAATATGGATGTTGTGGTTCCGGTCTTGATTTGCATTCGCATATAAACCGATCGTTTTCCTAGTTATACTATCTGTAGTAGGACTAAATCAGAAGACTTAATTCAATTGTGTTTGCATTAATTTAAAATAATTTCTGAGGTCCCGACTATATCTACCCCCTCCCACCCTTACATACACCACCTGCTGTCACAGACTTGCAGCAAAACTGAAACTGACCGACGTGGACTTTTCCGGACTCCACCGCCGGACCACGGTTGTGGACCTGGCTGACAAATATCCCGTCCCTCATACTTCCGGCGATGTTGAAGCCCAGTCCGATGAAGTCCTGACTATGTAGCCATGTGCTGGTGATTTCAGGGTCCTAGAAATACAAACATTAAGCCAATATCAATATAACGTCCGTCCCTCTTGACATAAATCGTGTATATATATAGCCTAAAAAGGGAGAGTTCTAATTTTTGAATTATACTAGGTTTCAAAATAACATCCAAGTTTTGAGTTTTAACAATGGTAACAGTTAAACTAAATTTTCTCTCCATTATCATCTGTATCTAAGTCATTAAACACGTCGAAAATGAATTTTGAAAGAAATATAGTACGATAAAAAAAAGGCCGATACTCTTAATTCAAGATAAATGTTTACTTTAAGCTATGACCATTTCTAGGAATAGTATTGAGCGTAGTATACTATGTAATTAATTTATCAGTTCAAAATGTGACTCCCAGTAAAACGTCTTCTATTTCTGGTCAGGTAAACAATCGAATTGTTTTTGTAACTGATTGGTGATTAATTCGCTATTTTTTTTTATAGCCGTTCTTTGTCTGTGTGTTGTTCCATCTGATTTACTAGGTTCCTTATAGCATGTATAGGTTATTGACAACTGCCAGCATTCTTATTCGATCAACAGTTAATAGGTGTTGGGATTGACGCCATCTTACAGCGTTATAGCAACATATAGCTCATGGCACAATAAGGCAGCAACAAACCACCGATCCACGGGAACAGTGAAATAAGCAGTGGATACAAGACCGAGAGACATTACACCCCACTCTAATCTATTACAAAAACCACTGGGTACCACATACTATAATATATACAAATGGAGTATGTATAGCCAGGGCATCTCTTCTGGAAACTGATGGTACAAGGCATGAAGCATTCACTATCCAATGCAATAGACGGGTCATGTACGTAGCTATAGGCATCTTATGATTTAGCCATTAGTTTAAGAGACATTAAAACAAACAAGAGTGAACAAACACAAACTACTTGAGGGTTGGTATAGAGACTAAAGACATCATCAATGAATTGCTAATTAGAAGAAAGTCTTGCCTACAGGTGACTTGAGGGTTGTGTAGAAGGGCATCATCAGTAGAGTATTCTACTGAATACCAGTAGAAGAAAGAAAGGTTTTGCAAAATTTGAACAATGAGCGGTGATTTGAGGGTTACTCGTAGTGGGGATTTGTGCTTCCCAGGACAGAGACTATAACCACACATTGTCGTCATTTGTAAATTATTAAATAGGCGCTGAATAGCAGGATTAAAGCAATACGATTACTCCAGTGTGGCTGATAAATAGGAAATAAGCGTTCTTATCGCCTGATGCCGGTGGCTGTCACAGATATCTGGTCATTTTGTGTTTATTGTGGACAGCTAGGCGTAGTATAACCCGGCACTATCCGGCGAGGGGCTGATATATACTACAACTGATTAGGTACGTATATTTGGATGGTTTGTTTACCTGTGTGATATTGACACAACACTTGAGTGTATCTCTACCATTAAATAGACATATATCAGCTATCTACACCACACATATATACATTTACACCATTCAGACCGTCCAACAAACACAGTCCATTCATATCGAACGGCCTCCATCCTGACCCCCTGAGGACCAGGTTTATATCTCTCATCATTAGTGAGTGGTCATTGGCCCCATTAAAATGGCGTTATAGCCCCTAATAAACAGGCGTGATATGGGGACATCAGAAAATAAACACGAGAATTAAAATGAATCGCTACATGTTTCACACACCCATGATTTTCCCTACACCCATCGTAAACCTGCCTCCATCAGTGTTACCCCGGCCTGCCGTATTAATCAGCTGGCACAATAACTCGAGAAACATTCAACATGTAATTTTCTTTATGTAAGTACACGTACTTTGTATATATGGGACTTGGTGAGTGATATACGACTTTGAACTAGCAATGGGTTGTTTTTTGACTGAGAGTCGACTATTGATCAATAGGTTTGCCGAGGGGGCTTTATAGTGTGATGAATAATGCAGACTTCACACAGTTCACCTACTGAATAAGTTACACGATTTCTGTAAATCTGATTCATTAATCGGCTCCTTGCTTTATCTGATTTCTTTAATTTACAGCAATTATTCACGTTAGTTTTTTTTTTACCTGAATTGAATAGAATATACTGACCAAGTTTTTATACCAATCATCTCTAACGAACAAGATTATTCGGGTTTTTTAAATTTCAATTTAAAATAATACAGCGACATTAACATAAGTCAAAGTTAATATGTCATTCTGAGGTCAAGGTCAGTATATACCTACCATACAGAGGTCGTCCAATGACCCGTGTGACCCCGGTTTCGGGGGGAGGTCAGACTTTGAGATGGGGGACCAGGACTTTCTTGGTGAAGATGATCTGTTTTCCGTGGGGGTCGTGTTCTAAAAACAAAAACCATATACATATTAGATATTATTTTCATCATTAACATATCACAAAAATTTTAATGTAAAACGATTGAACTTACCAATAACGGCAATACACATATTCATAAGTTACCGCTAATACTAGTATAATGTTGTGCTCTATTTATGATATTGATAATCATACTATTTTGTTTGTGTATAAGTTGTGTGTGTACAAGTTACCGATAATCGTTATATTTCGTTTGCGTATAAGTTACCGATAATCGTAATATTTTGTTAGTGTAAAAGTTACCGATAATCGTAATATTTTGTTTGTGTATAAGTTACCAATAAACATTATATTTTGTGTGTGTATAAGTTACCGATAATCGTTATATTTTGTGTGTGTGTAAGTTACCGATAATCGTTATATTTTGTTTACGTGTAAGTTACCGATAATCGTTATATTTTGTTAATGTAAAAGTTTCCGATAATCGTAATATTTTGGTTGTGTCAATATATAAGTGTAACTCTTGTTTCAGTCTGTCGGTGCATCATTTATCACCAATTCAAGTACTTTTTGTTGCATCTTCGCTATTGTATGTGTCGTAATAACAAAATTTATCTGAAAACGAACATAAAACACTTATAACAACTCGGCGTGGTGTGTAAAACTTGGTGGTCTTTACAGCTGATTTTAGCATATACTTTCAAGGACAAGGATGAACAGATAATTTATATATATTACATTCGTATTCATTGTATACATCAAAGAGTTCAGTCATTCTTAGAGCGTATGTAGCATTCTTTTATTGAGATTTCTCTGGCACAGTTCTCCCTTGTTAGTTCATTATATTACCTTCTTTATCGTTCTCTCGTTTTATTCATTTCTTTATTATGATATTTTAATTCGTATAGGATTAAGACTATTCTGGAATTTTAAAATATACCGTACTCTTCAAAATAATACATTGCTAAATAATGTCAGTCATTTGTTATCTTCTCATATTTTGAAAAATTTAAGCTTTTTAATTTCTGATAAATGAATTTTAGAGTGCACAGGAAGCAATTTATCTTTTTGTGAATTTGGCGTTAAACATTAAATTGTTACAGGGACAATGTTTGCTATATATTTGAATAATATTTTCCTTTTATTTAACATATTTTTCCTGTTACGTTTGCAAACGTTTTATGCATTTAAATGCCTCCATTAAAGTCCATTAACAGTTAAAAGAATGCTGAATATCCCAGATATACCTGATTTCACAGGCAGATACTTTTTTCTCTCACTTTAGAATTTAGACTTGGAGGCACACCTATATCGTTTGTTTTGGTTCAAACATTAGCTTGGGTGTAACATAAAACCCAACAAAGCAGTATCTCCATGTCTGTCGTAAATAAAAAACTTGCTTTTTTCACATATATCCGGGAAAGAACTTTTTTTCTTGTGAAATATTGACCTCCGTTTTGTGACGATATTTGAATTTTTGGGGATTTTTTTGTCTCACAATCTTCTAAGTCTAGATAAATTCTATTCATGTGTGTAAAAGTGTGCAAACGGGGGAGTGTTATAATATTATTTTTCTAAAGGCAATAAATATACAGGTCTTTCCAAGGTATAGCCTGATATTAGGTATGTACCTGTATGTGTACCTGTATACCTGTATACATAAACTCACCTGATGGTTGGGAGAATTTGTGTACTCTCTACACTGTATGTACCCCCCAACACCTGTACAAAGAAAACAAAAAACATCTGAGTTATATAGCCTGACATTGAACACACTGACAGATAGCCATTCAATCCTTTACAATTGACAGTTTACATTAAAGAAATAATAGAATAAGTTAGAAGATATTTTCACATCAGTTATTTTTTTTCTCTCTCTTTGAAAATCTTTCCTTACAATATTGAAAACATAAGCAGCGATTTTTTTCTCAGAATTCAGAGTGGTGTCAAATTACAAAATTATTACATATTAAATGAAAACATGCATGCGTGAAGAAAGACGGAGTTTTAACAACCACACAGTCCTTACAAAGACTTTTGTGTGGATAATTCACAGGGCCCGGCTTAATTGCAAGACAAATTACGGCGAGGTTTAATTGTGTGAATCAATCCGCCGACGACCTACCCACTGTAATGGTTGTAATGGCTGACACTTACAAAACGACGAGCCAAACGCAGATCATTACTTTGTCCGAGGCAGTTCAGGTTGACAGCGCTTGTCTGGGGACAAAGATCGAACCTTAGGGGAGAAACCCGTGTGGTAATCCAGATCAAGGGCAATAAGACTATGATTCTAGCCATTGTCCACCGAAAGCTCCCGAGTGAGGTTTTTAAAATCAAATTATCTCGGGTCTTAGTTTGAATTTCATTTCTTTAAACGTTTATTGGAATACAAGTTCATTTCAGAAAAAAGTCCAATACTAGTAAATTATTATATACCGTCCAATATCATTATTCAATTAAAAGATTAATATGAAATTATGAAACCTGTCTACATGTTAAAAGAAGTAGAGGTCTGCCTTGTAACCAAGGCCTACCAGGAGTCAGCTATCTCTCTGTGTATCATCATTTCTTTCTGGTCTGTCTTAGAAATGTAGATAAAATGTAGGTTGTAACCGAACCTCAGTTCTTTAAGCAATCTCAAAGTATTGTTAACGAAAATCATAAACTGAGATCTATTTCTTAGGCAATCGATGAAACTTTTAAGACATTTCAATAATTTTGGATGAATCTTTGCAATGGGATTGTATGCCTCAAAGAAAATGGTTGCATGATCGATTTTTACGACTCAAGAAAATTGTTTAAAACTACTACATTTTTTTTTTATAAATAAACATATACATGTATTTCACTGATATGAGATTTATCAAACCAGCTTATGGACGGGTCACATACATTATGCATTTTGTTACTATATACCTATATACGTCTTAACCGTGACCCCCCCCCCCCCTCCCCAAACACTAACTATCCCCCGATCACGTGACCCCAATCTTCATCATTGACGGCGCTTAAAGAAGACTGCACTGTAAACTATGGATTACGGCATTCCTTTCTTTCGAGGCCCTGTGGAATGACGGAGGAAAACAAAATGACATAGAACTTGGAGATTTGATAAATTCTTCAACCTTTAATTTGTTTTGCTCATTTTGCACGCCGCCTGAGTTCTATTGCGTGACCATAGCAAAGTGTAAAGATTTGTAAACATTTTTTGGTTTCTTGTCCATCAAATGTTTTAACTTCAGGAATGCATGTCAACCATGTCATGACGTGGAAAAAAGGCATGTGAAAGAGTGTAAATTGATATTACAAGTTAAAACATTCCACTTCTTTACTAAACACAGAACAAAGTTAATGGCGTACAAGGTTTATAATTGTATTGTACAGAAAAATAAAAAGGCAGAGTCATCCCTAATTAAATTGTCAACATGTAACGCTCTCACATAATCCAGCTATCTCCTTCGTTTTGTTACCAGCGGTTTTAACATCTATTTGTTTAACTTTGTCGCGCTTGTTTTTGGAAGCTTTCAGAGCCCCCTTACACTGAGCTGATGTTATCACGGGTAATGGCTATATCAAGTGTACAGAAGCGGCGAGAAACTACCGCGACATTACTGGCCCCTAGTTATCTCTTGTTTTCTCTTTATATATTGAACAAAAAATATGCCCGATAGCATCAGAAAATGTCTGTGATACCTTAATCCATTGCCGGTTTCCGTCTGTATTTTAACAGCAATCAACGTCATAAACGTTTGTTTTGCTTCGTCTAATCCTGTCGGCTTTGGGTTTTTTTAACGATTTAGTAATGCTTATCAATTGTTCTATGAAAAACGTATGTAATCCTAATTGTGACGGTCAGCTCAAATCATAGGATGGCCAGCAACCTCAGGCACAGACACTGTGATATATTGAATTAATTTATGGATATTTATGAATTTAAGTGGCGCAGCTCGGGGTCATTTTTTATTAACTACTTCGGTCAGCGCGACCAGTTAATGGTAGTAAAATTATCTGTGAACTATAGCTCGAGTTGACGCGTTCTCTCTGGGCTCGTAGAAATTTTCTCGAAATGACTTAAATCAACACGCATAAAAATAAACATTGTTCTTACCTTGCTCCACCAGGCCCGGGTCTCCCTCTCCGTCAATAAAGGCGGGATTGGCCACGCCCTCCTTCCTCTCATCGTGAGGGGCGGGGCTCTTGTTTGACTTCAAATCTACAAACCCAAAAATATCGTTACAACAGCAACATGTTAACAGGTTGATTTCCCGCGGTTTATTACCATCAATTAACAATTTATTCGTTATATCTCTACTAACAACCTTATTTCCCATCGAATACTATAGAAAATACATTCGAATTATTTCAATCCTAATACCAGGGTATACAAGACATATGAAAAATTTAGTGACCCTATTTCATAAATAGTAATCCAAAATTATATTACTCTGTGAGATAAAAACCACATGCGCGGATCCAGAAAATTTTTCCGGGGGGGGGGGGTCCGAAGGATAATTGTGTTTGCCAGGGGGAGTCCGAGGCATATTTGCGATAAATTTACTATGTACATTTAATAAATATTCATTTTCCAGGGGGGGGGTCGGGACCTCCCGACCCCCCCCCCCCCCTCTAGATCCGCGCATGAACCACCTTTTGCAAAATGATTTGCTGGTAAAATGTTCATGTCCACGGGGCGGACATGTTAAAGGAGTATGGTAGGGTGGGGTACGTAACTGTATTGTAGGTGAGAGAGAGAGAGAGAGAGAGAGAGAGAGAGAGAGAGAGAGAGAGAGAGGGGGGGGGGTTATTTGGACTCTGTGACCGTTCCTGATTGATCAGACTGAAGTTGATCATCCCGTCACAGGAATAACAAGCCTGTCCCCTGTTTTGTCTTGTTGTTTAGCCCTGCTTTGTTTGTCCCCGACTCTGATGGAGAGGATTGTCTGTAGCCGATTTGTCAGTTTGTTGATGGGACCCTTTTTGAGGATCCGGCAGTAAAGCCGCTTATACAGTTCTGAGTGGACGTAGTGACGAATTGCTTTCTGAAGAATCAAGACCGTCATCTTAACGATCTGTGTGGCGTGGGTTACCCACTGTAGGGTCAGGCAGGTGCACTGCTGAGGTACACAACTCACGCTCATAGAGAGGTACCTCCAGTCCTTTCCAATACCAAGTGATTCTCTTCTAGGCAATGCCCTGAACAAAATTTGATTCAATCCGCAAAAAATAAACCAGTGTTGAATTTAGAGCATATTTACATCGTGTTTGGGCCAAATTCTCAGCTGCTTCTCGTTTATTGCTTGGTTCATGGATATATTTTTTGGAAAGGGGTGGGTGGTGTCTTAAGATCTTAAGTGAATAACCTACATATATGGATACATAAATGATATTGTTAGAAGCAATACATAGACAAATAAACGACAGTATGCAAAGAAAGCTTAAATAAAGTAATCTTAGTCCTCAAGCTTCGACAGACGATAAAAGATTTGAAATTGTGGTATATTTGTGGAACAATCTCGCTGTGATGTAAAATTATTTAACAGCGCCAGCAACAATATGACGGTTCAACAAAGAAGGTATCGGGGATGGGGGTGGGGTGGGGTGTTACAACTTATGTGTCCCATCAGGGGTATCAGGCTTACGATGTATATACCAGTCTATACTCAAGCATGTGTCGCCAGCATAACACAATATTCGCCCTGTGTTTCCTAGCTCCGCACGTGGTTCACATCCCGCTTTGCAGGATGCAGCATACACGTGATACGTTATATATAGTAGCACTGTTTTCTCTTCCCTGAGTCTCACCTTATAACGGACCGGCTTTAATTTTCTTAAAAATCAAAGCCGCACTTTGTCCGCAAAGTATGTACAGTAAAGAAATGACAGAAACACTATTTGATATACAAGAAGCCCATTCATGGACCCAGTACTTAGATATACAAGTAGTCCATTCAGAGGTCTAGTTCTTGATCTACTCATGGACGCATACTTCTAAAAACTTTAAACCCTATAATGCGTTTATTGCCCGGGGTAGTTTTTTTTCAATGAGCGGAGACGTCTGTTTTCATTAATAACAAAGAGGTCTTTCACTGTGCGGGGATTGGACAGACTCCAATTGACTGACCATCCCACTGTCCGGCGGAATTTAAACATGGGGAAGGGGGGGGTATCATCATTGACAATCCCACTGTCCGGCGGAATTAAAACATGGGGAAGGATCGAGGAAGGTTGGGGGGGGGGCATCACTGATCATCATAATGTCCAGCTCCATAGCGGAATCAAATCGAAAAGGAAGGGGGTGGTATCAACATGCAGTGTGACTAAATAGAAAGGTATAGGTCGTGTATAGACTGCATGGATGAGTTAAAACAATATTTTGTTTTGTTGTAAGAAATACTTGGGTTGGGCGGCACTGTCGGTGTTTGTATATAAACCCTGGTTCCTAATTATCAGCGATCTACTACTCTAGGCAATTAACAGATTAAAGAGGTCCAAGGACTGACCACGTGTACACGACGACCTAGTCTATTTCAAGACGTCTCCACAATACATACTCCAACAACGACAAAAAACACCTTACATTCCTGAGCGTTTTATTACCCTCGTGTGACACTAGTGGCTTGTGTCACAGAACGAGCCTATTCATCATTCAGCGAACGTCTGACTCTGGGCGACGGCAGAATGGGACTCTGTGCCATCTGATTGCCCCCGCTAGAATAACTTCCCCAGATATTATGTTCTTTGTGAATTTCGATAATTTACACTTCATTAAGCGTGTGTGTATTTGATAGGTGACTGTAGGTGTCAAAGTTTAAACACGATGATTTGCACCTGTCCGAATAAAGATAAAATATAAACAATTTACAACAAAAGCAAACGTCCCGTCAAGTGCACAACATAGTATAGGGGTGAAATAAGACATCCACTCAGAACCCGGGGTCGGGTGGGACCCTTAATGCTGAATAATCCTCACCTTTCCGCCGTCTCCAGATTAAGAAGAAGATGACTCCAGCGACGATGAAGACGACGGCCAGTGTGGCAAAAATTGTGGCCACGACGATGACTGCGGGGTCGGTCTGGTCCGGACAGGGCTGCTGACCCCTGACCCCCAGGGCCAGGAACCCCAGCAGCAACAGCACCACTCCCACCGAATTCATCCCAGGAATTCCTTCACATTAAAAATCCAGAGCAATAAAATATCACAGGCGCATGGCATCAATTTTGATGTGGATAAAATACGGGTTTCTCATAAGAAATAAATATTTGAATTGAATGGACTGAGAAGTGTTTAGGATAAGGCCTGCAGTCTGTCACAGTGGTGAGCGATCCCTGTCCCGCATTCAGATTAAGCATTCAAAACAACTGTCACTGGAATGTGAAGCGCGGTCATCCATGAGTGATCACTTCACACGGCCACACCAGGCTCTGTCGTGGGACGGGCTGAAACTGAAAGTACGCGGACACACTGGGTCCTCGCTGTCAGTCCGAGGCGGTCGCCTGAATAGCTGACATTCCGAGTGTTTCTACGGTGTAAATATTGATTTGTCAAGGTAGATAAACAGCATTCCAAGATTCCCTCTTACCTGTGTAAAAATAGCTACAGGTGAATAACGACACCGAGCGATTATACCGGGCCACCTTACGGGGCCGACACGCGAATTCTCACTGTTGGAATTTTAAACCTCGGAATTGCCTGGCGTGACGGGATTAATACAATAATAATTACATCAGCCTTGTAATTCTTTGTTAAAACTTAGTTAGATTTTTACGGTCAGATACAATCCACGGATAAAGTTATGCAACAAGATATACAGCCCAATATAAATGCTAGGATATACGAGGACAGACTGAGTGTCACTTTTTGGCCGTGGGACACGCCCACCTTGCACCAGGGACAGGGATTTGATGACCGGTGTCTGTAAGGCGTCAGCGCCCGTGTTAATTATCCCTGTCAGCCTGTCATCCTGTACACACCGCGACCTAAAGGCGAAGAGACCAAGCATACACCTGGTGACGGACAGGTTTTTTAGTGTTTTTGTTTTTTAGTAAGTACCAAAGTCGGATAATTAGTGACATTTATTGCATACTATAAAAATAGAAAATAAATCAAAATTAAAATACAATGACTATAACGTACACTGCAGGGGAGACAATCTATACATGTGTGACTTGGTGCTCCTAGAGCGAGTATTATTGCACTGACAACATGGCTATGGAATCAAACAAACAAACAAAAAATAGCACAAAGAGTCAACATTTTAAAAATGTTAAAATAACTTTGATTTGATTTATATTATGGTTTGTCCATAATATCTTTTTGACACATCACGTGACACTGGCGCGTGGTTGGGGTGATCTCACTAACAGCAATCGTCACGTGACCACTGGTGCGTTATCGTATGAACTCTCTAACACAGCAGCCGGATACTGCCGTTGTCGGCGCCCAGAAGCAGGGTCCGGTTAAGCGGTAGAACAGCCAGACTGGTCAACACACCTTTAAAGGTGTCGGATCTCAACTTGGCGGAGGTGAAACTCGCCTGAAAAAAAAAACACCCATTGAATAATGGACGATTGTAAAAACTAAATGTATACAACACATTTAAAATTCCGCATGCATGACCAGAATTTATTTCATGGCTTCACACATTCACATTCTATAGATAAATTTGAAATATTTTGATCAACAAAAGCAAAAAATCTAATGAATCCTTGAGGTTAGGTAGTGTTTTTTGGCAAGGGGATATCATACCGTATTAATAGAACATGCATCTAGCCGGACCGATATTAAAAATAATAGGGACGAAATGTCGCTGATACCAACAGTGGCTCTTTTTTTTTAACAAAGAATTCCAATGAAAGGTTCTGCTTTTTTTTTATTTATATCAGATACTTATAAAGAACTACCAGACTTTTGTACTTAGAGAGGCATTCCTACCACCCACCTCTCCAAAAATTGTGCATGGTTTTCAATGAAACAGCTAAAGAATTTTGTAGGATATCCGTTTGACCAGTGTCTGACATTGCCCTGTGTCTAAACATTGTCCAGTGTCTGAACATTGCTCAGTGTCTAAACATTGACTTGTGTCTGAACATTGACCAGTGTCTGAACATTGCTCAGTGTCTAAACATTGGTCAATGTCTAAACATTGATCAGTGTCTGAACATTGTCCAGTGTCTAAACATTGAAGTGTCTAAACATTGTCCAAACTCTAAACATTGATGATTTAGTATCAATTGTTACAATTTATCTAAAGTGGAGGTCTCTGGGGAAAGTCATGGAAGATTTAGCCTGTATATGTAAAAAGCAAATATACAAAACAAGAGATACCAGTATCCAATTATTGAAAAATAATCTGCCAGAATGAATTGTAACCCACATAGAAATATTGACCTAATTTAGATACACCAAACCCCCAAAATTGAGAATTAAGCATATTCATGTGTTTATTTGTTAACTGAGTCTGCATGGAAACATTTCTATCTAATGCATGTGTCATTACTCCTGTAGTGTAAATAATTTTTCAGGTTTGTGTTTAAAACTCTCAAACTGCAATGTGAATATAAAGACTGTACCTTCTAGTATTTGTTTTCATTAATTTTAAGTGGCATTTTTGTATTTAACATATGATTTAAATACATGTTTTGCTTTGATTGAATAATTGTAACAATCCTCTCATTTTTTTAAAAGAATTATTTTTTTGTTGCTGATTCATTTATCTAATGAATGCGTATGTCTACTCTACCTCCATTGCAGGCCTTGCATAAAAATCAACTCCCAATAAAAATTTATAAATATCAAATTCCTGATATAAAAGGAAACACAAAACTTTCTTTAAAGTTATGAATAATAATTTTTTCAGTTCTCAAAAAAAAATCTAATCACATGCATGTTCACACATGTATAACACATTGTACATGTTTAACATCAATACAAACTGGTCTACCTGGGCGTCTACGGAGGAGTGAACAGCTATCCTGTTCCCTGTGGTGGCGCTGATCACTTGGTCTCTGAAGAAGGTAAAACAGTGGGCTGGCTCCGTGTGACCTAAATAATAATATATACATGACCTATATATACATCATACATGTACAAACAAATGGCCGGCTCAGTGTGACCTATATATTATTAGTTACAAGGTTAGTTGACCTATTGATATGGTTTATACATGGTCAGTAAATTCCATATGTATAAACCATATTAAGTCAACAACAAGCCATGTAACAACTCTACTACATTGTGATGTCATTGCAAACCATTATCAAAATTGATTGCATTGTTGATATCAGCATATTGGTTCAGCCATGCAATTCAAGTTATTATAAACCTGTTAGCTCAGTAAGTTTTACCTTTCAGTATACAAGCATCCTTGATGTCCTCAGAGTTCCAGACCTTCATTGTGTTATCAAAGGACGTTGATACAAAGGTATTTTTGTTAAAAGCTTTCACCTACAAAATCAAAGACAGAAAAGTGAGCCCACAATCTCAAATCAATAAGATGCACACTTCACATCAATACTGCAGTAACTTGATCAAACCATGTTGTTTAAAAATCAAATTGGAGAGTGAAATGTTTTGTTGATTTAAATTATTATACTTAATGTTCTCAACTTTTTAAAATAGAATTGCATTGCAACCAGTTGTATATTTTTAATAAAATAAATGTTCTATTATGCACCTAAAGGTACATGTAGTTGTGGGAGTTCTTGTTTCTCTTCTTGGAAAGTACACTTCATTGTTTTAAAATTGTTAAATTTTCCCCATAATTTGCCAGAATATGATTTCCTGTATTCTCTGTTACCTGGTACTTTGTGTCACCTGTAAGAATCTCCATTGTTACCTGTAGAATCTCCATTGTTACCTTTATAATCTCCATTGTTACCTGTAGAATCTCCATTGTTACTTTAGAATCTCCATTGTTACCTGTAGAATCTTCATTGTTACCTGTAGAATCTCCATTGTTACCTGTAGAATATCCATTGTTACCTGTAGAATATCCATTGTTACCTGTTACCTGTAGAATATCCATTGTTACCTGTAGAATCTCGCCCTCGTGTCCCTTCCATGTGGCCATCAGGTACCCTGTTCTCTGGTCCAGGAGGGACATCAGTCCGGAGGAAAATCCGATGGCAATCCAGTTGTTGTCTGGACTGACAGTCAGGGATCGAATCAGACCTGTAATACAGGGTGTTGTCAAAGTGTTAAAGGATCATCTATAAACTGTAAATGGGATCATTTACCGACAGTTTCATATCAGTACAATATCAATAAATTCCTCCGTGAGTAGTAAATCACAATTGAACCTCTATCGTTTGATGAGTGTACTTTCTAATTAGGTATACAATAGCAAAACAAGGTCCAAATGTACTAAATCTTAATCATCATATTCATATGGTGCATAACAAGTAAGCCGTTTAATAATTTCCTATAATATTGACAATAAATTACTATTACATCAGGCTTACATACTGTAAACCAACTATTATTTGCGACGACTTTATTTCGCAATTCATCAGAGATGAACTGGTTCGATGTGACTAATTTTCGTGACCAAGCCTTATCAACACCTGTTTTTTCGTTATAACTATACAGTTAATACTGGTCCGCGACGAGAAATATTCACGACAATGAGACTCTCGCGAACCTCGCGAATATTTTTCGCACGCAAAAAAAAGTTGATTAACAGTATTTTGGAATTCACTTACCAGCAGATGTAGTTGAAGTTTTAAACTCGTGTGTATACCCTGCAGATCTCATATCTACGTACCTAAATCAAAGCAGATAAAAGTCTACTGATAAACCACTCAGAAAAACTTTCAGAGGTCATAAATCCTGTATTAAAGAGAAAGTACATGTAACTGACTTGAGAACGGATTCATTGGTCGCAGTGACAACCATCGTGCTGGGGGCGGGGAGTGATGTCATAGCTGTGATTGGTTGATTAGAACCATTCGTATCCAATTGTCTCACTGTTCTATTGATAAATGGATCCCATATCTACCAAACACAAATTATTTGAACATTAGTAATTAAGCTGCTTTTTGAGAAGCATTTTGAGAGTACAGTAAAACATGGTTATAGCAAACACGCTTATAATGAATTGACACTTACAGTGAAGCGATTTTCATTCCCCGTGACTTTATTACATATTGTAAACTTGACGGATATAACAAATTATGCTTGTAACGAAGTAAAATTGCCCGTCCCTGGCGCTTCGTTATAACCGTGTTTTACGGTATACTGCATAAACAAAAGATTTCTCCCTACCCCTGCTCTCCACCCCCAATCTACAGAGCAATGTCTGTACTGTGCACACTGTTAACTGCAGTCACAACAATTATTACCCATAAATAAAGGTAAAATAAACCACACTTAATTTTCTTGCAGTGATAAATAAGGTGGAATTTTCTTTGGGTAGGGAGGATGTTTGCTTTGGGGTACCTTTATTTAGACTTAGCATGTAATTGTTGAAAGTCTTATTCATATTGATAAATAAGACAAGTTGGACTTATGGATGGAGAGAAAATCCATTCCCCTTGTTACAATGTGATGGGGCTAAGAAAGATATTACCAACCACAGAAACATTCATTATATGAGCCCTTCTTGACGCCTACTCACTCTGATAGCACTGTCACATGAGGCCACCAGCTGTACAGAATCCAGGTACACAATGGAGAAAATCGACTTCTTGTGCTCCCTGTATGTCTCCTGACATTTACACCTAGAAGAGTTCAGAAATAAAAGTCATGTCAAATCAAAACTCCTTAAATTTCAATATTTAATGTATTGTTGCTTGATCAGTGAGATTGAAAATTAGATCACTCAGAGTTACCCGCCCCTACCTCCCACTTCCATCCCCGAAGCTTCGAATGGACCACAGCTTGATAGTCTTATCCTTGCTAGCACTGATAAAGGAGTTCTCATTGTCCAGGGCCACCAGAGCGCGAATGCTGCTGGTGTGTCCCTCAAATGTCTGTAGCTTGATCTGTTTGAAGTTAAACATGGAGTCTCGCTCACTCAGTCCTATAAAGGAGGAAGCAATACCAGGTTCTTCATTTAGTGACCACTATCATTTACATATACATATATTTATAATGTATAGATCATCATTTAGTGACCACTATCATTTACATATACATATATTTATAATGTATAGATCATCATTTAGTGACCACTATCATTTACATATACATATATTTATAATGTATAGATCATCATTTAGTGAACACTATCATATACATATACATATATTTATTATGTATAGATCATCATTTAGTGAACACTATCATTTACATACACATATAATTAATGCACACATTTCATATACGGTACACAATAATGTATGAGTTTAAAACATTTCCAGACATCTGAAAACTACGTAACATTTATTCAATACATAAAATCAACTAACAATGGATACACAGATAGAATATCATGATCTCTCGGGAATTGATAGAAGCTTTAGACAAAACATTAAAATACCTAGCTCATGCTCCCAGTAGGCCAGCCAGTTTCCCTTTAGGTGCCTCTGTTTGTGCCTCTCTTTGTATTCACTGGAAATTTCAATCATATTTAAACAGAAAAAAGTCATAACTTACAGTAGAAATCACAAAAACAGATACCGGTATATACCGGTAATGATCAGAGACTAAACAGTAACAAAAGTGGAATTTTAAAAAAAGATATAAAAAAAAGAGAATTCATTATCCACTGTGCATAAGTATGATTTATATAGACTGATTTTGATACTTATAAGATATCAAACTAGATATTTTCATTCATTTATATGAAATTCAAATACATTAATGTTTCTAAGAAAACAGTCCCTCTCCTTTGACTTACATGTACTATTTAGTTTCATCTGGATTGATTAATCTTCTTTAGGAAACACCCTCTCTCTTTGACTTACCATTTTGTTTCATCCGGATCCAGAGTGAGAATCCTGGAGGAGCGGTGAATTGGTCCGAATCGGATCAGATCCGTGTGGATGTTAGCAACCTCAATCTTGTTGCCTACGAGGCCTGCAGCCAACTGCTCAGAAGGCGGGGGAGGAATGTACTCCTCTGTGAGAGAAATGTTGGGGTTTAGTTAATATTAAAAAACCATGGAAACAAAGAATTTGTTATACCGGTATATGTAAATAGTTGTTCAGTGGGTGTAATGGTTATGTAATAGTCAAAATCTTTTTACAGCATACCTGATGTTTGTATGAATTCACATACGTTTAAGATTACTTAACAGTCAGCAAGAACTCTCTGGTTTTAGGTCATATTTAGTGTATCATACCTACATGTATCTATCATTTTGAAGGGGAAGTTCCTCAATCTAAATGTAAGCTAAATATTTAAATGAAGACATATCTAATCTACTTTGTTTAATCATAGGTTTGTTAGTTCACTTTAATGGAAAAAGTTATTTATGACAAGACTTAATGCAGAGAGAGCCCAAAGTCAAGTTAACAAAACCTTAGCTGTATTCACTACCAGTATCTGCTGGGTAAAAGTGGTTAACTTAGAGGGTAGGGATTTACCTGTAGGCCAGTGTAGGAGACATGGGCTTTAAGGAATGGTCGACCTGTCCCACATTGACATTATTCTGTGGGGGTGAGGATATATCTATAGGAGAGGTTGTCTCCAAGGAATGGTCGACCTGTCCCACATTGACATTATTCTGTGGGGGTGAGGATATATCTATAGGAGAGGTTGTCTCCAAGGAATGGTCGACCTGTCCCACATTGACATTATTCTGTGGGGGTGAGGATATATCTTAAGGTGAGGTGGGCTCTGAGGAATGGTCGACCTGTCCCACATTGACATTATTCTGTGGGGGTGAGGATATACCTATAGGTGAGGTGGGCTCTGAGGAATGGTCGACCTGTCCCACATTGACATCATACTGTGTACACAGCTGTCTGATGAGGTCCTCGTTGGCAAGGAACTGCTCCATGTGAGTGCTGAAATCACACAGAACAAGAGCTTACATGAACTGACAATACGGATTGTTACATCAGTCAGTGAGGTCACCAAAATCCGATGGAAGAAAGGAATAAACCAAATATTCTGTCTGCAGAATGTAAGATAGGAACATCTCCTAGGAAAAACATCAGCAAGTGCCCCCTTATAAAGTACATAATGATGAGTACTGATACTTACTTTCCAAAGATTCTGAGAAATGGAATGTAAGAAGCCATGGCAAGCTCTGGATTGAAGACATCGGCCAGCTCCTGCTTCATTTTCTCAACATCCTTCACAGCGCCCTCTGGTGAGTCTTCTGTGAATGAAAAACGAAATTATGATAAAATATATACATGCATGCATGATATGTGTGTAACAAAACATAATACATGTATACAGCAGTTTTATTCACTGTCAAAGATGAATAAACAGCAGACTGTGAACTCTGCCACTCTGCTGTATTGTGGTACCTTTATCCTCTGTGTGGTTGAGGGCCAGGGAGTGAGATTTACGGACGGTCCAGGAGTTCTGGGGTGAGTCCAGACTCCGAATACTGACCGGGGTCCCTATCATGTACTCGTTGGTGTGGGAGTCTATCTTGATGTTACAGTAGTCATCTGATGAACCAGCTACAAAATGGACATCCAAACCACATTACCACATGCTTCTAATCACTTCTTCACAATAAACAACAAATACATGGTAAATTTTTAAACAAGTTTTATCTTCCAAAATTAATTTTACATGTATTTCAATTTCATAGAATTTAAGAGATTTTCTGTAACTGTTTTATATTAAATACCTTGGTTCCCTGCCCCCTGTTTGTAGTCAGACAGACTCTGAGAGGACTCAGAGCGTAACATCTGCTGGCCGTACACCTGGTTGAAGGAGGAGAAGAAGTCCTTCAGGACCCCCGTCATCTGGTTCCGGGTCATCTCGAACCCGAGCCGGAGACCAATCACATACACAACGTCCACCAGTTTATGACAGATTACCGTCCGGATCGTGCTGCCCCCGGGGAAGTGACAGGAAGGGGAGGAAACCAGCTTAATGGTGGGCCCAAGGACCTCTTTAATTATTGTCTCCTGCAAAATATCAAAACAAAAATAAAAAGAATTAAACACATGTATGTTTTAGGTAAGGCAATTTGTTGGCTATGAAAGTATTCTAAATCAAATTCTAAACATTTAATCCAGTCAGATTGGACAGTGATGCAGATTGATGGTAAAGCAGGCTTTTTTTTTTGTGTTTTACAAATACCTACTAGTATTCCACACATTCATAATCATACCTTTCCACAGCTGTATTATTTTTTCAGAAGTATTCCTGACATGTACTACATTAAGTAGAAGTGAGTTACCTGCAGAATGTCCATAAGACTGGTGTCTGAGATCAGGGGTAATACGTGTCGCATCAAAACTAGGGCACTGATCAGCCCCGCCTCTCCTTTTTGGGTCAGCCTTTTCTTGGCAAGAGTTACCTAAAAAGAATAATCATCAATTACATGTACTTCCCTCATAGACAGTACATAGCTCAGACGTTTTTTAACATTCATGTCTGCAGATTAGGGTTTAATAGGCATCTAAACAACTTCATAAGAGTTTACTGAGAATGGTGCAGACACCTACCATGTCCACTGTACAGGGGATATACTGCAGTAGCACCACCTGTTGGCCGTATAACTGGGAGATTTCAGACAGGCACTCCAGCACTCGGTGAGCATTTCTGTCTCCAAACACGAGGCGTGACGTTTTACTGAACCTCTTCTCTGTGTATTGTATACAAAGATGAATGAAATTACCATATATCTAATACATGTAGATCAAAATTTCATCAAGATTTGTTAAATTAATACCCTTGACACCTCTAACCTGAATCTGTGATGGTGATGAGTTGTTCATCTCCAAGGTAACACAAAGTGAGCATTCGTATCAGATTTCTAGACAAGTACTTAGCTGTCAGTACACAGCCTAGTCGCCGTGACAACCACTTGATGCTCTCCGTGGCTACATCCTTAATATTGACGACTTCTGACTCGGACTTCTCTGACATGGTTCTGGCAAATTCATCTGTCTCACTGCGCACCATGCCTGAAGTCTTGGTATTGGTCGCTGATTGAGCAACACTCGTGTCAGTGGCCGGATAGTTTGGCTGTGGGCTAATGTCTCTATCTTCTCCTTCATCCTAAAATACAATTACCGAAACATCTCAACTAACCTTTATCCTTATTCTGTTTCACATATATTTTTTACAACTGCAGAGCTCCTAATGATAGACCCTAAATGAAAAAAAAAACAAACTGGATACCTCATGATACGGTATATCTACATGTAGTGTTTTGTGATTACCGGTATCTATTTTTTACTTTTTGGTTTAGCATTTGAAAATCATAAAAAAAGAAAACCATGCAAAAATGATATCTGTTCTTATGAACTATACAAATAAAACTCTAAAATAGAAAAATAACTTACACAAATGAAAATTTTACACAAATGCTTCTTTTTTTGCAAAATTTTCAACCCCTCCCCCCCAAAAAAAACCATGGATATACATGTAAATTTTTTTATAAATATAACAACTGAAGTGTCTGTGACAACTGACCTGAAACTGCAGACTGTGTGTGTCCTCTTCAAGGTCACTGACTGACTCCTCCCTCTGGGTGGGGTCAATCAGCCCTGACAGACTGTGGATGGATGTTTTGTCTGCTGAATCCTCGTCCTGCGACAGATCACTCATTTCCCCTGCATCTTCCTCATCTTCCACCGATCCAGACTCCATCTGACCCCCATCTTCCATGCCTCGGTAATCCCCAACAAACTCATCCTCACTGCCCTCCTCAGGAGCTGTGTCCTCATAGGACTGGGGATCCTCATCGCTGGCACACTCCTCCTTCACGGGAGGTAGCTCCTGTACTGTCTCCCTCTGGGATTCCACGTTGTTGGGATACCCACTGTCTACATACAGGTCCTCAAATACGTAGTCTCTGTACCCAGCGACAGCCTCTACCAGCAGGGTGGAGAAGTTGTGAAGGAACACGCCGAGTCCGAGTCGCACCAACAACTGGACCAGGAATGATCGATGGTAAATCTTCATGTGTTTGGGAGTGGACTGCTCAACATTAAAGATTCTCACTAAATAGGGCAGAAATATCCTGGCTGTTTCTTTCTGACCCAGTTCTTGTCCAATGAGGTTGAAGAGTGACCATGCTGCCTGCACTGCAGTGTCTTCCTGGCTAAATAAGTCCTGAACATAGGGCAGAACCAGTTCAATCCCCTCCTCCCCATAGCAACCTTGGTTCTCCTCCAGGAAGTGCTGTAGAATAGTGACCTTCTCCCTAGAGATGACCTTGATGAGCTTGTCTTTCTCCATTAAGTTGTTGTTTTTCCATCGAATTTGTTCTATCTCCTGCTCCTTGTGTTTGAGGTTACAGATACACTCGTACAGCTGAGGAAAGTAGGCTGGGAAAGGAACCAGGTTAACAAAGGGATGGAGGAGCTGGGCGGGGGTGGGGGGAGGCAGCCCCCTGGAGTTTACTGTGGGGTACCTGAACAGACACAGGTGAGGCCTAGTGGTTAGGTTCTCCAGGGCTGATTTAGACTTGTGTAGGTAAAGCACCTCTTGAACAAGAGAAACAATAGACCTACAACAAAGACAAACCTTGGTGATCAATTAACTGATTACTAACATATATGGAACAAGGAAAATATGGGTGTTAGTTTCTCAGGCATCGCTACACTATGACAAATCTTGTGATATTGATTAATTTTTCAATTCAATTTACCACTTTACAAAACATGCTGTACAAAAAAAAAGAAATTCTGCCAGCTTATGAAACATTTTTGTTTAATTTTTAGACAGAGAAACTAAGGATAACAGATTACTGTTTTTTGGTCTCAAAAAGACAAAGAAATTAGTTTGATATACCAACATATCTTTCCTATACATCTGACATTGGTAAATGACCTTGGTATTGCATTTTACAGTCCATGAACATTTACCTTGGCATGACACTGGGGTTTTCCCTGTACACCTGACACAGGTAAGTGAAGCGGTCCTCCAGAGACCAGGATCTGTCCTGGAACTG
Source organism: Magallana ariakensis (assembly GCA_020458035.1). Taxonomy (NCBI): domain Eukaryota; kingdom Metazoa; phylum Mollusca; class Bivalvia; order Ostreida; family Ostreidae; genus Magallana; species Magallana ariakensis. Next base: position 2,591,179 of record CM035816.1, on the reverse strand, counting down.
TACCTGGTCTTTCAGGAAGATCTCACAGGCCAGGCAGGCGAAGCTCTGGACGTCCCTCCACACAGCATCCGTCACATGGTCCAGTCCAAGGGCTGCCTACAGATAGGTTGAGAGGTGGCAAAACTGCTATGCTTACATGTAGGTACAATAGCTATAAACTATTTTTTAGGAACTTATCAAAATTTTGGTGAAAATGCAATACATGCTGTAAGAATTACACTTACTTCTTGTTCTGTTTTCTTTGGCATTTGTTTGAATGTTTTACTGGAGAATAAAAATGAAGCCTCCAGCTGATTAAGATCAGCGAGGGGATCATACATCTTTGGCAGGGTAATTCTATCACTCTCTGGGCCTTTAGTTTGTTTAATTTGCCTGTACATTATAAAGAGCAATGGTTCAAAAAACTTCTACTCAATCCCTAGTTTTATTTACAGTTAAACTTTGATATCTCGAACACTGATATCTCGAATACAATGGATATGTCGAAGTGATTTGTAAGTCCCAACCACTTATTTTTTAAGTATTTTACTCTCGATATCTTGAATACTCGGTTATCTGTAAGTTTTTAAACAGTCCCATCTAGTTCGAGATAATGAAGTTTGACTGTATCTCTTAGATTAGATTTTAGAAACTCTAGCACTAAGAACTTTTTACTTTCTACAAACAAGAGAAAATTTGAAATATCTGAATACTCAAGCATTGTAATTGCGTGTGAGGAAAAATGTTCTAAAATGGACTTAGTCTAAAGAAAAGTATATCATTAACATTCTCATCTAACTGAGCTTACACAAATCATTTAGTAGACACTAAACCTTGTACCTTAAGTTTGTACGTTCATAACACAGGGCAATGTAAATAAGACAAAACAAGGAAGAAAGGTTACCCTCTATCTGTATTATTTTCTTCTGGCAATTCAGGTAAACTCTACAAAAAATAAATACCGGTATATGTAATATAAACATTATATGTTACCATGTCTCTATCATTATGTGTGATTTAAAGAACCTACAATCGAAGTAAAAAGGTAATTCTAGTATATCAATAACAGATGTTTAAAAGGACTGAAGAAACATATTGTGTAATTACAGGGATAAACTCTTTGAAGATAAGTTATATGTTACCATGGCTTTATCATTTGGTGTGACTAAAAACCTATAAATAAAGTAAAAACATAAACCTTGACAAACCCCCGTTACTTACAGGAATAAACATGTTCTTTGGTAGGCGTGGCGGTGCGGGTTGGATGGAGGTGTAGGAGGGGATCCGGTGGGGGTGGGGCTCGGTGAACAGCTGTACCACCCCATGGTTCATCACCCCCGTGTGGTTGTCCACCAGTCGTAGATTGACGTTCTTACACTGTACAGCAGCAGACCCCGACAGCTACAAGAAATTCACACTGAAAATGTCATTTTCACTTGTCAAGGCTGTTACAACTGCATGGGGTAATGTAATTATACAAAACCTTGACTTTGCAAAGATGGATAGATGACAGCAAAACAATACTCCACTACCACATAAATTCATACTCATTGTAGAAATCATAACAACAAATAATTATATTCTGTCAGATTTGCCCATAATGAAGTACAAAAACCAAATTATGTAACCACCTTAAATGTTTTCTCTTGACTCTTAACAATATCTAACCATACTATCAGGTACATGTAGCTGTACCTTATACCCAAATGTGAGGTCAATCCAGTGGTGGAGGTCCTCAGACACCGAGTCACTCTCGAGGACCTCCAGGTGTCTCCTCACAAAGTCCTCAGCCGACTGACACCAGTCAGGCAGCTCTAGGTCAGGGAGATCTTCATGAATGGAGGTAAAAATGGTAATGTCTGTAAAGAATTCTGGAATACATTCATCTGGAGTCCATTCTTGCATTCTTTGCATGCTGTGTGGATACTCATTAGGAACCCATTTTGATCGTACGTATTTACACAATGTAGTCTTTGGAGTTTGTCTTGCTTTGTATACATAGTATGTGATGTCAGAGAGAACATCAGGAACATGATGAGGAATGTGGTCACTAGAAAATGTCTGGAATGTCAGATCCAGCTGGTGGTCTCCCTTGTTTAATCTGAACTTGGATACAGTGAGGTCCCGTAGCCCGGTGTCTGGTCCAGAAAAGTCCATCACCCATGGCAAGACCGGGTGATGATTAGGGTCACCCAACCTTCTCCCTGCTAAATGATTGAGTATCATCAGGTAATTGAAGTTGGACAGCTTTCTGTTGACCCATAAGTCCACCAGGGCAGGTAAATCCCTGAGCTCCACACTCAGCTGGTTGTAATGTTGCTGCAACTGAAGGGGCTCAATGTACTCAATCTTCTCTAGGAGAGTGACATCGATGCGAGAGTTGGTGACGGTGTCCACGTTTGTACTACTCTCGTTTCTGTTCAGTGCGATTTCCGTTGTCTGTCTGTCCGTACTCACTGCTGACTTGTACACCCACAGGTTGGAGTCCACCAGCACATTGTGAATACTCAGATCACCGACCCTGGCGGAGTGTCTGTGGAACACAACCATTACCTTCAGGATCTGATACAACAGGAAGAGAGGTTTTGCGACGGACAGACTGATGATGGCGGGGCTGTAGGCCAGGATGCTGTGGATGGTGTGTGGAATGTATTTTTCTATCACAATCAGGCTGTCCCCTTTCTCCTTGATGGCATACACAGGAATAATACCTGGAGTACAACTCGCCCCCAACAGAAATCTGGACACGTTCAGGTCCTGCATACCTTCCTGAAACTTTGTCAAATTCTGGAATCCCTGAATTTAGAAAATAAAAAGTTTAAATGATAAAGGCCAGCTAATTCATTTCATATAAAATGTTCTGAACTATGGTACATGTAGAACACTTTTTAATGGCTCTACTTAAAATTAATTCAAAATCACATTGTGGTGATTGATGAAATTCATTTCACTAGAATTGAGAGTATTGATAGCTTCTTTTCATGAAAAATGTATGTACAGTTATCTTGATACATTTTACTTATTGCATTTAATTGGCTATACCATGTATACCTTTAAATAATGCACCTTTGTCTCACATACCTGTAGAGAGGTTGTTGTGGGGAGTTTCCCTTCACCATACATACAGTAGACAGAGCGCCACATATCCAGGTAAACTCGCTGGTGTACATTGTCCAAGTGTCCATGTAATGTGTGGGGCATGGCATTCTGTTCTGATGAATCACTGCTATTAAATCAAATAAAATATTTTTCTGTTCTGATGGATCACTGCTATTAAATCAAATAAAATATTTTTTTTAAGATGATATGCTTGTACATCAAATTTACATTATCACTGAATAAAATATCCAAAAATATAGCAAAAAAAAAATATAACTAGAAGATACAATGTTTCATCTAAAAAAATCTCAAAGCTAACCAAAATGTAAAATATGAAATTTATGAGACTAAGCTTGAAAGTTAGAAATGATATCCCAAACTTTATTTGTGGGGGAACAGTGATGAAACTCAGTTACAGCATTTTTCGCATGAAATACTTACTTTTGTTCATGGTGAGTGCATTGTTCTTTGATCTTGATGATAATTCTGATCCATGGCTGAGGGATCTGTGTATTGGACTCCGCGAGCAAACCTTCTATTTCTGAATCTGATATGTTTAAGTCTGGGTCATCTGGAGATCTTCCCTTTTGTACCAGCAACAAAAGCCAAGGTTCTGTTACCTGCAAATTTAAGGAATGTAATTATTCAATAGGATCAAAAATGCTATCTATAACCATTAACTTGGAATACATTTTTTCAACTCTGGGTTTTCTAAAGAGGCATATCAATCCAAAAATAAAACAAGATTCTGTGTGCCGTAAAATGCAAGTTTTTGTATGTGAAGAACTGTATCTATACAGCATGCCAACCTGACTTAAAACAGAAATAGAATAAAACAATGAATATTGAATATATGCCGATCAGGTGATAGACTTGGCAATTTGTCAATTATCAGTCCTTAGACTGAACATTTTAATAATGCAAAACAGTAATATTTTGAATCTAAATAAACCCGGATCCGTACATATTTTGTTCTTCTTCATATTATAAAGGGGGAAAATGAAACTGAACAACTGAAATTATATTTTACCAATCCAAGGAACTTTGTTGTTGTCAGTTGCTTCAAAAATTTTGTGGGTATCCCAAAAGACTCAAAAATAGCATCAGCCATTTCTATGCGACAGCCTTAAAAGGTCTGTCGTCAGATATTGCAGTTTTACATTGTAAACACAGTGATCCAAACCAAAACAATCAGCCGGGGGAGGAAGAAATTATCAGTTTCCGGATCGTCGGTCTATGACAAGCTGTACAATTACTATTCGTATTGATACATTTCGTAGCCAATATAAAAAGAGTATTTGGTCAAATTTGAAACTCTTATGAAAACAAAATATTTAAAGGGGCAAGGTTACGATTTTGGTCAAAAATAATTTTTCCGATTTTAATTTTTAATATGCTTCAGTAAGGCATTTATAACTGATAGGCAACCAAAATTTGAGTGTCATTCGTTGCGTTATAAGCGAGTTGCAGACCTTACAATATTCTTTGCTATGTAAACAAAGCTTTTGTTTACATTTTTGATGTTGAAGTGAAAATTCCCGTTTAAGACCTAAACTGATTTTGTTAAACGTTAGGAACTATGTATGTATGTTAAAATGAATAACTTGAGAAGATAGACAAATCAGATTGAACAAGATTTTTTACTGGTATATTCAACCTATGTAAACAAAAACAGGGCACGAGCCTTGTTTACATGACAAAGAATTGTGAGCCCTGTATCTTGCTTATAACTCTACGATTGACTCTCAAATCTTATTTGATCATTAGAAATGCATTCCTAAAGCATTGTAAATAATAGAAACAGACAAATAAAACATGATTTGACCAAAATCGTGACCATCCCCCCTTTACAGCATTGTTATAAGAATCGTTTAACTATCCTTGTATTCGCATGTCTTTTCTCATAATCGTAATTCTCTATTTGTTTTGGCCTCAGTCTAAATTAGAAAACAAAACAAAAACAAAACAATATTCATTTGAAAACATTTCATTGTAATGTTGAGTATTGTAGATCTGCCCCGCCCCCCTAATAAAACACAAATCGCTAAATGCACACACATGTACCAATATTCTATCATATATGCAATCATACGGCCCGTAGCCACAGGTGCCTTAGGACAGGACCGACAACCCACCCCCTTCAATTCTCCCACCCCAAGTATCTAGACCCCCTGGACTTCACTCCTTTTTCATTAAATTATCCTTTTATGGCATATTTATAAACAAATTTATACATTCATTGCACACAAATTACTTAAAACAAACATTGTTAAAAAAAAATCAGACCCTCTCTATAATATATGAACACCCACAAAAACAAACAAACAAGCAAACAAAAACCAGACAATAAACCGGAAAGTTGAATCATATTGTATTCTATAATAATATATAGAGAGAGTGTCTGATTTTCAAAAAAATGTTTGTTTTAAGTAATTTTGTGCAACAAATGTATAAACTAGTTTATAAATATGTCATACAAGGATAATTTAATGGAAAAAAAAGCAGTAATGTCTCGGATGTCTAGATACTTGGGGATGGGGGATGGAAGGGTTCGGGGTGGGTGGTCGGTCCTGTCCTCAAGCACCTGTGCCCATAGCTCGACTGCAGGATTATTAATCAGGTCATATTCAATCGCATTGATTTATACATGTGGAATCACACAATGTTTCATATTTATCCACTCAGTACGATTTTCAGGATGACATTACACTTACCGCTAAGTGCTCGTTCAAAATTATCCCGGGACACTCCCACCCCCCACCCCCTCCCACACACACACTTCTACTCCGCGGAAACATATGTGGATCCGCGCATGCTGTGTATAATATTAAACGTATTTGTATCCCCAAAGTCTGTTGTAAATTAATTGGGTTGAAACATACATGTGTGAAAGGGATATAGATATATAGGTAATAAACAAAATAATTCAACAGTCGGTCCGCTGTTACCGGTAGGTCGCACCTGTCCGAGCTCTGGCAACACCTTGCTGACATGTTTCCAACAGTTCCACGGACACCAGGTGGAGAATCCTTTCTCCTGTAACATCTGTAATGGATGGCGCTAATAAAGAATTGTGTAATTGCATGGATAAATGTTCTATATGCGATTTTTGAGTGAATACGTGAAGAATTAATGTTAATACGATTTTTCTGTCAGTAAATATTTGAGTTCAGATTGTAGCAGCAAGGTGATTCCAATCTCTCTGGTTCATTGTCCGGTTTTTGGGGGGTTTTTTTTGTGTGTGTGGATGTTTGTGTAGATATCAATGAAACATACTGGTATGATGAAATATAAAGAACACCACACCAATATATATCTACAATTAAATAAATATACTAGGATACATATTCCAAATAACTGGAGCAAGTTTTTTAACAGACTACAAATCTCAATCAGGTAAACAATTTACGATCATGAGACTTATTAATTAATATAAAACTATCAGTTCATATAAAGAAAAGAATATAGCTAAAGGAGGGGGGGGGGGCAAATAAAAATTTAATTAACGCTTTCTTTAAAAAGTAGGAAATAGGAGGGGTGGCTAGCTGCCCCAACCACCCCACTGGGCCCTTTGACGCGACGAAGACAGTAGTTCTTTACACTAAAAGTTTAGTATACTGTTTGTACGATTTGACCTTCAAATATACAGAAATTGGAGCTAATCCTGTATCATTGTTTTTAACACAGCGGAACAAGTGCTCCATCCATATACGCCCTGATTGATGTTAAGATCATTCTAAATGTCCATCAAAACAAAAAATAAGAGTTGAAAAGGAAAAGGGAAGAAAATTTTTTTTTAATCCAAGTAGGAAACTCCAGCGTCATCTCACGGCGGCCATCCCGCGGAGAGAGGTTCCCGGGACGTGTACATGTCGTGTATTGGATTGGCTTTAAATTAATCACATAGATAATGTAATGATGGCCTGAGTTGCGGCCTCACGCCAGACTGACGGATCGCTCGTGTAAACAGAGAGGGAGCTGCGGCTACAGTTTACAAATACTGAGGTACACGTCCAAGTCAGACTCTCATTTTGTGAGGAATTTTTGGAAACAGGTGTAAACATTCCTTCAGAATAAAATCCCTCGTATTTCCATTCAGAATATTTCTTGCTGATTCACTTTGAGGAATAGCTTCGAGTTCATATATGAATTATGGTTGTAAGGTAAGTAAATACACATCATATCTGTATACCTAAGGTCAGTATTTTGATATTTTATCTTCTTTTTTTTTTAACAAAATTTTCTAGAATTTTGTATTTGTAGAAATAACTTGTCAACAAGTTTATTAAATTACCTAAATATACATGTACTCGTTAAAATATTTGGCATTAAATTACAGTATGATTTGATTTACTGTAATTTAATGTGAACGAACCTCGTAAATGTCGTGCGAATTAAGATAAAATGCAATTATAGAATCCAGGCGACGCGAAATGCAGGCATGAACCGCTGATACAAGATTGTCAAAATAAATGTATGCAATTGGAAAACATATGCTTTGTAAAAACTTTCATGCTCTCGAACGATTTTCTGAAGATATTGTTTTCAAATATCAAAAGGAACCTTGAAAATTAATATTACAACAATACTAAAAAAACTTTAACGGAATGTTCGAAGAATAAGCATATACTACGAGTATGTATAATATACATTGTGGTAAAGTCCAAAACGATGGTTGAACTTGTCCACTTGTAGCAAGCCATGAGACTATCGCCGACATGCCTCTCTCGGAGACAGACTGTGCCGCCACCTACAAAGTGTTGATTGTGGGCGACGCCTTCGTCGGCAAAACGGCTCTTCTGAGATGTCTGATGGGCTACGAGTTCGCACCACAAAGCAGACCCACCGTCGGTAACGAACCATAATCTAGTCAATGAATTTTTTTTTAATTTAATTTATTTATTGACCAATTAGTCGATGGATATTCTAGATAGCATGTATTTATGATTAAAATGAAAATAAGAGTATTGAATTATTTTGGTAAATTTATTTGAATTCACACCATAATAGTATAAACGGTCACATTTATCCCCAGCTGTCGATTTTGTGACGAAGCCATTCGAAGTGGATGGAGCTTTAATCCAGATGATGATATGGTAAGTAAAAAGATTATCTGCATCAAGATTAGAATCCCGACGATGGATCATCTGAAGTAGCAAACGGACGAAAACAAAATAACAAAATAGAAATCATACATATCGAGTTGTGTATAACTTGTTTGAAACTTTATTATTTGAAACTAATTGCAAGAACATCTTTTTTTTACACTGACTGTTTGCGTTTTGGATCACGTTGCTGTGTTTCTTCTCCATTATAAGCTGTTTCTCTCTATAAACATACGGAATATTTCTTCTCAAATTGTTTAATAAATACAGAAGGTCTCTATTTTAAACAGCTAAGCAAAATAAATGCCCACAGAAAAGTTATCATTTGAGGTTTTAGGGGGAATTTGATTTGATGATAAGAAACTTCTTAAATATACCCATCATCATCATACAAACATGTTTTATGTAATGTGTATCAGAATTACAATACGTATAATCTATTAAATTCCGAACACCGCGCCGAGTAGCCTTCTCCAATAGTCAAACTCCACATACTCCTGTGTGAAAATAACGACACTTAATATCTATGGTAGATGTGAAAATCTAGCCATCTTGTTTTGCTCTCGTAAATTGGAATGGAAACCGACTTAACTGAAAAGTTCTTATATTGTTACTCGTCAGAGTCATGTTCTGTGAAATATTACACAGAGCTTTGTGTGATCTGTGAGTCTGTTTTCAGGGATACAGCGGGTCAGAGGAGGTTTATGTCCATGACACGTCAGCAGTATAAAGCGGTCAAGGTGAGGTCTCAAATAGTGGAATGGGTTATATAACCTACTTGATATCCAAAAATGGTTATACACTGTAGATACATAAGTAAAAATGTAAGTAAAAAACATATGTATGTACATGTAATAATGTTTATATATAGATATATTTGTAAGTAAAAAATAATTACGACATGTACCGTAGTCTTCTTCATAAAATTCGTGCTTAAATCAAATACTAAGTAATGAAAATCAGGTTAATTAAATTCAACGAAATGCGGTTTGTGAGAAGCTTTCCGGTGCAAATTTGATTAGTTTTGAATTTACGTTATTGATGAGGACAACAAGTGACAGTGGTAGTATCAGATTACATAACCCCTGACTCAAACACCAGTAGCTGCAGAACCAAACTCGGTGTTTGCATGACGGGAAGAAACTTCGTTGCTTCCATTGAATCATCTCATAAAGCTGTCTTGGAGGATCGAGGTTTGATTAATGAATGGGACAGGCTAATGAGAGTAGCAATCACACGATCGATCTAAGCATGTCGGTCAGAACGGGGATGACGAGGCGCGAGTTACCTCTCTTGGACAAAGCAAGGGTATATCTACAGTTTCTTATTAAAAAAAAACAAATATTATTATCTATCTTACAACGCGGAAGCAGCGCAAATTGTCAGTAGCTATTACAGGTATTATTTAAGGAATAAGGAATCATTCTTTGAGTATTATGAGGTGATAATTTTGGTCGGGGCGTGATCAAATCCAATTAAGCCCGAAGGGCTTTATGATAGATTTGATCACACCCGACCGAAATTATCACCTCATAATATTCAAAGAATGATTCCTTATTACTTATATAATTTTCAGCAGTTGTACGATTAAATATTATAATATTAATTATGCAAACCCGCCTGCGTTTCCAACAATACGTCTTGTGAATTTATTGGGTTATATAGTACAAAATCGATTCGTAGTGTTACCACAGGCAAAGACACTGAAAAATGTAAATATAAAGAGATGAACTTCTAGCTTTCCATCCTCGAGCCCATGAGTTTCCTTGGGGAAAATATGTTATGCTCTATGAGGTTGTAGTAATGTTTGGTATGCGGAAATTGTAAACAACCCAAGAAAACTGTTTGCTTAAGTTAAACAAAATGTTTGTGATGATATATCATAGAAGGGACCGCTATTTGATAATTCTTTTAAATGTTACATAAAAATGCATCTGTAGAATTCAATGAATACATTACTTTTTCATTCTGTAAAACTCACAAATTCACACATTTAATCTGTAAAATTCACACTTAAATCTGTCAATTTTACACTTTAATCTGTAAAATATACACTTTAATCTATAAAATTTACACTTATGTAAAATTCACACTTAAATATATAAACTTCACATTTTAAGTGTGAATTTTCCACATTAAAGTGTAAAATTTACAGATTAAAGTGTAAAATTTATAGATTTAAGTGTAAATTTTATAGATTAAAGTGTAAAATTTACAGATTAAAGTTTAGGAAATAGAAAAAAATGTGAAGTGCAAATGTGGCACTAATACGCTTCCATAATTTTTCTGTAAATCTTATGGATTTGGGGTTTTTTGTGCTAATAAACGTGTACTAGTAAAATATCAAATGCAACTTTCCGGCAGATCTCGGAGTGGGTTTTTTTCGCATGTCGGAAGGTCTAAAAGGCCCGAGAAGTTGCGATTGGTAAAATACTAGTATATTGTTATATAATGTATAGTTTACTCTATGCTAAACATGTAAATGGTAAAGAATCTAAATGGCTAAAGAACTTGAAATCAATTTTAGATGACAGTGGGTATAGTAATATTTGGATGAATAGCCAAGTAGTTAATGATAATTGGCTAATTAAAAGCTTAAAACAAAAGTTAACAGATCAGTTTCAACAATACTGGGAATCAACTTGCAATAATTCTTCAAAAGGTGTTATATATAAGTTATTTACTAATTTAGAATTTAGATGCCAACCGTACGTTAATTGTAATTTAAGTAATTATATAAAACAAATTTTAGCTAGATTTCGAACTTCAAACCATAAATTACCGATTGAAACTGGTATATGGTATGACATAGAAAGAAGTAACAGGTTATGCAATTTATGTAAAAGAGACATTGGAGATGAATTTCACTATATTTTGTGTTGCACTGTGTTGAAAAACGAAAGAGAAATGTATTTATCAAAATTTTATTTTTTAAGACCAAATATTGTCAAATTTAACGAGCTTTTTTCCTCAAACAATGTGAGCTTATTAAGCAAGTTATGTAAATTAATCAGTATTGTTAACGAGAAGGCTAAACCTCCTGGTTATTAATTCTTATATATTTATCTACATTAAAAATGCATATTATACTTCATATATATTATGTACAGAACCATTATAATTGTTTATTTTTTTCCATTCTACTCATGCATAAAGTGTAAATTGTGTATATGTTTGTAATATTCTCTATGTTGTAAACCACAACCAAAGAAATAAAATAAACTGTGAAACTGAGGACCAGATAATTCGCTTATATATGCAAGGAATATCAGTTAAAAATTAGTGCTAGTTAAGTACCTTCAATTGTCGCTCAGCAATTATAGTAGTCACTAGCTTCGTAATCCAACAGCAATGGAATACTAGCTAGATGTTACCCTATAAAAAGGGAGCTATCAAATAGAAGTAGGATAGCCAAGATTTAGCAATAAATGAAACGCCAAATATTACAGACAATGTACTAGAAAGGAACCTAGCAAACAGACACCTGCTTTGGACTGGAATTAATATAGTTACTGTAGTAATTAGAGCGCCGCCCACCAACAATTGAATTCTATCTGATCATAGTATATAAGTGTAGTATAGTCGATAAAACAGGCGCTCAATGATTTGATTTTTTCTGTTAAATTAAACATTTACATGTATGTGATACATGTATTAATTTTTTCTGTTAAAAAGGATATCTTTGGTGTTTTCAGGGGATTGTTGTGGTGTTTGACATGGCAGATATCTCTATTCCAGCAGAACAGCTGATAATACATGTAATATATAATAACTAGTTTTACCGTTTGACAGGGGATCGCCGTGGTGTTTGACATAGCAGATAGGTCTACTTTTACACACCTCTCCTTTTGGTTGGAATCTATCAATAATGTAAGGAGTATTCATTTTGTTTTCTAAATTGATTAATTGTTCAAAACCCTTCTTTTAAATTAACGGACACTGCTTCTTCATATTTCATGTTTAAAATCCTTCAATTGGTTCTTAAGAATAGGTTTCTGTCATAACTTTGATATCTGCGACTTGTATGTTCTAGTCCTTGTCTGAGATTTGTATGTTGTAGCGTGTGTCTAATTCTGAGATCTGTATGCTCTAGTGTGTGTCTAATTTTGAGATCTGTATGTTCTAGTGTGTGTCTAATTCTGAGATCTGTATGTTGTAGCGTGTGTCTAATTCTGAGATCTGTATGCTCTAGTGTGTGTCTAATTTTGAGATCTGTATGTTCTAGTGTGTGTCTAATTCTGAGATCTGTATGTTCTAGTGTGTGTCTAATTCTGAGATCTGTATGCTCTTGTGTGTGTCTAATTCTTAGATTTGTACGTTTCAGTATGTATCTAATTCTGAGATTTGTGTCTAATTCTGAGATTTGTATGTTCCAAAGTGTGTCTAATTTTGAGTTTTGTATGTTCCAGTGCGTGTCTGCGTGTCTTATTTCTGAGACCTGCGGGTTTAAGTGTATCTCTTATTCTGAGATTTGTATGTTGCAGTGTGTATCTAACTTCGCCTGTAATTACGAGTCTGTTCCAATCATTTTGATCGGCAATAAGAGCGACCTCGCAGAAAGGAGGGTGGTGTCCGTGTCGGAGGCCAAAAAGGTAACGGACCAATGAGCAACATTCATCTGGTCCATCTAATGGTTCCTCTAAACGAGCATACCCTTAAAGTATTACATGCATAATGAATCTTTTATGTTTTGATATTTATAACATGGCTAAGTTGACATTTATATACATCTGAATTTATTTTCTTTCAATACCTATTAGTTTGCGAACAAGGAGATGGCTTTTGATTATTTTGAAACGAGCGCCAAAACAGGGACCAATGTATTCGCCGCCTTCCAGAAATTAGCATATCACGTGACAGAGATATGTAATCCACAGGTGGTAGGTCACAATGATACAATCATTGAACTATTCTGTTTGTATATCCCTCATTTTGAGTATATGAATGGATACTTAGTAAGTTAACCAAAAAAAAAAACAAACAACAATTTAACTAATTTTAACATCTTTGTTTATATTTTAATACATGTACAGAGATATTCATTTTAGGAGATTTAAATGGTATTAGAATACTAATATCCAGCCCTTATAACGTCAGAAAGACAGTGAGTTGTCTACACTTGTAAAATCAGGCGTTAGAGTTTTTTTTTTTTGACGTGTGTTACTTTGCGAGTTATATTCTACATGTATATAATATACATAAAAAGAGGTTCACATCAATTAAAGGTATATATGCCGTTTGAAATGAAAATTTTAAAAGAAAGAAATGTTGCGTTTTTCAATTAAGCTACAAAAGTAGACACGTGTTGAAAACTTGTTTAACAATTCTTTCTATAGATACTGAGCTGATAGACAGGTGGGTCACACAGCGGTGTATTTTCTTTGTTAAATAAGATATTTACTCATAAAGGAAAAAGAAGCTCATGTCTATGGTATGCTATTCATTGTCTGAATATGATAAAATTTGTATAGCTATCACTCGAATATTTAAAATCTATAAATTGTCTATTAAATTATGTTTTGTGTTGAGGGGCCTCAGACGGGTAATTTTGACGTTCTATTTTATAATTATATGTGTTGTCAAAAGTTAAAAAAAATATATATAATAGTCAATTCCTAAAAAGCTCTCATCGAGACGCAATTACCCTCATAAAATGCAGATGTCAATATCTGATATTTTTGTCTGTTTAAAGCACACAGTCCTGTTTATATCTTAATTCAAACGACTGTAAACAAACCTGTCGTATTACCTCGTTCTGCAAGCTTCTTTTCTGAATTACACTATTCCCGCGCACATGCGCAAATCAACCTCAAACATTAATCGTTTATGAATATGCATAGGTAAATAGCCGTTATTCACCTAATTATGGCTTGTACCTCGTTAATATTTATCAAAAAGTTGCAAAATTTTCTAGAAACTTCTTTTTCATATATATATCTATTCATGCTGACTAAATCTGAGTCTGGTTTTCAACATCGCAAAAATGCCGTTAAAAACGGCATATATATATACCTTTAAACTTTTTTATGCAATCAAAATAGGATCTCACTAAAGTGCGCTAAAAGTAACAGGCCTTCGTCCTCAAGTGAGAAATTACACGTTGTATGGTAGTGGTAATATTATACGAGACGTGTTAACATTTACTGAAATAAAATTAGATACTTACATTTACAAATATGTTTTCCTTATATGAACCTATAGAAAGCAAAAAAGTTGGGGTTTTTTTTTATTTTATTTTTGTGTGCATTTTTCAACGCTTTAAGACGTCATATACGGTATTTATATACATGATCACCGCGCAAGCTTAGAGCTAGACACTTGCATTATTATCAACATTAAAACAAACAATACGTAAATAAAACGTAAATACAAGTAATAAACGGGCTTCACAGGATTTGATCACGTGACCAACCATGTTCATGTCTCAGTGAACTTTATAACTTGCCGTTTATTAAATAATACATGCCACTATTGATTTATATTTATTTTCACATTAAAGATGAAAAGTTTTCATCCACATATGTTACGACCCCCCGAAGTTCTGGACCGAGCGACAAAGAGGAGGCCTAGCGTGCCCTGTAAAATTGATGACGTTACAAGAATTCCCGAGAGGATAAAGCCCGTTGGAAAATTCCGGACGTCGATGCGAGGCGGCAAGTACAAGTTCCGGGTCCGGAAACGGAAAAAGAAACTTAGTCAGTGTTGTTCTATACAGTGACGTCATCAAATCATGAATGCCGTTACTGGGGACAATAAAACTACCTGCTTAGAACTTGTCGTGATTTATAAATAAAAGATACAGATGCACTTTTCTCTTTTTTTCAACTCATTGAGACCATTTTTCTTATGAATTGATTATTTATTATCGGCGCTTAAAACGAATCATTAATCATATCATTTTTCAGTGCAAAGCAGAAATCCATTTAAAAAAATGATTTTTTAAAAACCCAATAAAGTAATCTAAAAGAAAGAGAAAACAGAAGGAAGTGTGATCACGGGCACTTGTTTCTGTTATAGAGTTAATTCAAAGAAATGAGTTCATTGTGCACAGGTTTGCTTGCACTGTAGCGACACTTAATACTGTTGTGGTATTGGCTCCAGACAATTGGGTCTCTGCTGTTTTTGAGGGCCCACAAATATTGGGATTTGCTAGTTTTGTTTACAGAACATATACCAATGCATACCTCCAGCGCTCAATTCAGATATGTAATGTCATTGAATATTAATTAAAAATCAGCATGAATTAAACACAGCCATAGACGGAGTTATGGATTGGAAAGCTTGCGGGGTAGTTATATTGCAGAGATATTTAAAACATAACACGATTACATTTCACGATTTCAATAGTTTATTTTCACTGGCCTTGTGGAACAATATTTTGAGCTAGTAGCATTATCGACGTTATTTTAATTTCAATAAAGTGTACCCCGGATTTTATGAATTACAAACACATTATCGATGCCATGCAAAACGGGCCGTCCGACGCAACTTCCAAACAAAGCTTAATTGAGAAGTCATCTATTCAGATGAAACTTGAGCATTGCATTGTAACCAAGATCAGAGTCCTCGGATTTATTTTAATTGCTATGCTTGTTTTAAAATATTTGAAAACCTTAGTCTGACACGCGCTGTCGGTGTAAAATGTCTGTATTTGCTCGTGAGATAGGTGTAATTGATACCACATCCGTTTAAACACTGTGTCGTGTACCATGTTGGTATAGGTACTCGTGCTGCCCTGATTAAATATTTGTCAAGAAGAGGCGCAGTCTTAGAGCGGAGGGATTAATCTCTGAGCCGTGTTGATCTGGGGAGATAGGACCCGTCCTCACTACACGGGATCCACTGATCCGCTTCCAATCCTGCTATACAGCGATGATTCCTTAGCTAATGTCATTTCAAAATCTTCTATTTAAACACTATAATAGATCTATTCAGTTATGGTTAATGCATTGTTTGGTATTGCGTTCCCAATCAGCGGCTCTTTCATACGTGTTGGCGGGGTGAGCTATCATTGGATCTACTGACAAAAACACTGAGGGGTTCGGACCCAGTGAAGCCCGGGACTACGAGATCTCTGACAGGACTCCACATTCTAAAGAAACCCGGATATTACGGACAGAACTGGGTTTTTTCAACTTTTATTCTCCGTCAGGACTATCGAGGTATATCATTTCCCTGGATGTCACGTACATCTGTGTATTGGGCCATTACGGTGAGGGATCCTCGGTGATTTAGCAGAAAAAACCTATATCCGAACTTCTGATTAGGGACGCCCGGAACATCACTATACGGGCAGACATACTGAGGAAACACGGTGTTACACCGCGCACGGATGCTACCACGGTGTGTACGGTGGGACAGGACGTTTCTCCGAGGACGAGCTATGTGACATAAGTACATACCACATTGTATCAATACTTGTATGTGACGCACGCTGAGGAGACTCGTGTAGGCTAAAGAAGTAAACGTGTAAGTTTTTATACGAAGAAAATGTACAATCCTATACGAATTTATTATAAACGTCTCATAAATTTTGTTTAATGGTAAAAACAAACAGACATACAGACAAGTCATAGGGAAGGGTAGCGTGGACGTATTTTAATGAATCTGCAAAAATCTTAACCGTTCACAAACGTATGATCAATACTTATATCAGGTTATTTTGAAGGTTGGAAAATTTTCGTAAAAAAAAAACAACCAAAAAAAAACCCCAAACAAACCCTAAATTTTGCGGGGCGTTATTATTGCGATAACATAAAGTGTTTAAACTCAGACATTCGTGTTGATCGAAAGGATACTGGACTACACGTACCTCTCCTTGCCTGGAATATATATATATCTAAATACTTTTCTTAAAAAAAGAAACATTTTACATTTTGAGGTACGTCTCGTAAAATAACTTAATTGATATTCCTCATTCTCTCATAACTAATTTTTTTTTTTTTACTTAAAATTGAGGAATCAATCAAATCCTACGAAGATATATTTTTATCTATAATTGACTTCCCGACGATTTGTTTAGTCTTCCTAAAGTCTTACGATACTTCTATAACGTACAAAATGTATCTGAATATGATTAGTAGTAGAGATTAATTAAGAATTAAATCTAAAATAAAACTAACAATAAATATTTTCTAACAAATGCAGATTCAATTATTGTCATTATTTACATTCAGATTGTCGATTTAACCTAAGATTACACAAGATATGTGGAATGAAGACGTTCACATCATAATTCAATCTGTTTAAATAGGACGTCGCACAGGTGTGCCATATATGTAACATGCTTAACTATTTCCTCCAAATGTATTGATAGATATAAATCCCATATGTAACAGTATCAACCATTGACATACTGTCACAAAAAAACCCAAAGTTTTAACTGAACACAAAATGGACGGCTTCTATGATACCGTGACTCTATTTTGAGATCTATTATAATTCTTGTAAAGCATGATGTAACAAGACTTGGTACAGTTTGTCTCCTTAATTGTTTCCGCTCTTATTTCCCCCCAATCGTCAATAAATCTTAGAAATAATGACGGAGCCTAAACGACCACAATATCGGTCGCCTTGAAATTAGCCAAAGTCTGGCATAAAACAGAGTTAAAAATACTTGGAACTGTACCAGTGATTTCCAAGACAGTCATGCAATTAAAACGACATTGAAAGTTATATTCATTTGATTTCTTAATGTCGAAAATGTTTTTAACATTTTGATTCTGTAAAGTTCCCTCCAAGAGTCTAAAACGATTTTTCTTCTTTGAGCAATACAAAGCATCGCACACAGAACTATAATGAGTGGGCGAAACCTATTCAATTTACGTAAGCTCGTTTTCATATGGAGAGGGGACTCTTACGAACACATACAATAAGCTTAGCAATAATTAAACCAGAGGCAAGAATACCGGTGTTAAAGGACCAGATATGACATCTATTTAATTTTCTCTGATATAAAGAATCGTTTAAATTCCTTTTTGAACTCTAAACAGTCTATTCAGCAAGTAATGATTAATGAAATTAGTTTATTTCTGATTGTGTAATATGAGAAGAATTGACCACTGGGTTCTTAGTAAAGCTCGATGATCTGTTCATATTTCAGAGCTAATGATGGCAGTAGATAGACAAGAGATTGCCTTGGTTTTGGCGCGAAAGAGGGACGAAAAGGTTCTTCAGAAAGAACTGTCTACGATAAAGATCGACAAACACAACTCTGCTGCCGACATCAAGCGGTCCCAAAAGGAGATGAAAAAGCGGCTTAAAAGAATTAGAGACAGGCAAAGAGAAATTCAGAGGTCAAGGACAGAGATCGAGGAGCCACGTGACGACAGTGGAATGCCCAGTATACCCGTGACCGTGAAAGCTCCCGCCAGACCCAAAACAGGACCGCCATCTTTTTTAAAAAATAGGGTCTCAAGTTTTTTTAAACCTAAACTTGATCTGAGCGAGCCGGGAAGTGAGGTTGACCCCTCGCTCGTCTCGGACCAAACAAAGTCCAAAATTGACCTAAGACCGGCCACTGCGCGTGCGCTACGGGAAGATAGAGCTCTTTTGAGTCGATGTCGGTCCGTTGGTAGACTTGGGACTAAGGCCTCAGAGTGCAGGTACTTTGATGAGGACGAAATAACGGACAGAAATAAATTCTTCAATAATCTTCTAAGCAACTGGAAACAGACGGAAAAAGAAAACTACAATAATATTGAAATGAAAGTCGGACATTTCTTAGGACAGAGTGAAGAACTTTTGGATAGGAGAGTGAAACGGTCCAACTTTCTGCGACAAACGGACATTCCTGTGGTTCAGAAGAAGAAAGTATCAGCACAGGAAACACATTATACTCAGTCGCCGCAGGTCAAACCTATCTCAGCCGGAAGTGACGTTCGATCCGCAGACAGAATCTTTAAACACACCTCTCTTCCACAAAGGATACTGTCCGCGGCTGTCTCTAGAACCAGGCAAACCGGTCCAGTGGGGGTTTCTCGCATGAGGCCGATGTCTCATAAATGACTACCAGGGGTGACTTCTATGAAGTCGGTGAAAAGTTTGTGCTTGTTTGAAATACATTGGTCTTCTGAGCAACACAACCACCGAACATTTAAAGCCAATACGCATTTGATTTAATACTGGTCTTTTGTTTTTGTTTCTCATTTTATTGACTTGATTTTGCTAATCGAATTTTTCTTATAAAAATTAAAATTGTTATAAGTTTTTATGTGTGCTTTCTTGGGTCATGTATCCGAACAATTTGAGTTATTTTTTCACCCATACAGTTTCCAAAGAAACAATAGCAACTGTTAATAGTAACAAACCGGTATTTGCAATGAGGGTTTAAATCTCCAACACTTTGCACTGCAATGTTATGACTTCAAGAACCAACAGTGATTCATTTAAAATGTTTAATATTGATTTTCATTCAAACATAATAGAAAACGAATATACATGCGGATTCTTTCGATAGCTCTTATCAAGAACTTTGAGCTTGAAAACAGTCAAGTTTTCACAAAGTTTTTAAATTAATCTTATCATTATAAGCAAGTAAGATACAACAACATAACTATGGTCAAACATTCCGCAAATTAGGTATAAATCGGTATACTACAAACACTGGACATTATGGTTTTGCTTTATCAATCAACAGTTTTTGTGTTGATCTAAACTTTGTTGCTGACATCCGGGTTGTCAGCGGTTTCCTTGGAGACCTTGGTTGATGCGGTCTTGCTGCTGGATGGCTGTGTGGCCTGTCTGATCTTCCTGACCAGCCTGTTCTCCGTGACGGACAACTTCAACTGCTCCCGGAACTGGGTTGAGGTCAGAACGTAGAGGTAGAAATTTATACCGTAATTGATTTGCTCCAGGATCTGAGCAACGTCTCGGAAAATTAGAAACCCCTTGGGGTTGTCTCCGAAGGACTTCATGCCCATGTAGAAAGCTATGTTGTGTAGAAGCGTTATTGGGAGGACCAGTGTAAAGTACGCAACCACTATACCAATCAACATAGCGGTCGTTTTGGCTGCTTGGGAGCTGTCGCTTTTGGTAGAAGTGGCGAGGCGTTTTCGTTGCTGGCGATGCCTGGCTAGTTTAAAAACTATGAGCGGCGTGATGGTGGCCAGTATACAGAGAGGGACAAGCGAGTACAGACTAGAGCCGGCTGTTAGCATCGCTTTGTATTCTTCCGCATCATATTTGTTGGTTTTGTCAAAGTAGTCTGGATAGCATTTGCCATCAGCGGGAATTTTTGAATTTTTTGTCCAAGCCCCATTGAAAGATCCTATGACTAAGTATACCATAAAAATCTGCAATGCCGCAGATTTTTGTGTGGAAATAATTTTAGCTTTCAATGGAAACCAAACCGCTACGAACCTTTCAACGCATAAGCAGACGACAAACCATGATGATGTCATTTTACCTGTCCGGAAAAACCAAAAGAAAATTTTACACCCTACGTCCGATAACGCCCTGACATCGAATCCTATCATTTCTATAACAAACATTTTATTAAATGGCTGAGTTAAGAGCAAAGTTACATCGGACAACGCGAGGAAAATCAAGTAAATTCGAGAGGTGAGTTGTCGAAACTTTGGAGACATCATGACGACGATTGTGAGGATGTTTCCCCCAATTCCTAAGACCAGCATGGTGGGCAGCAACACATAGTTCACGTAGGCTAGTCCCTCCAATGCATCGTCGTAAACCGTCCAGGAGCTCGGCGGCCCGTTCTGTTCAGAACTGTTGGTGTTGGGGCCGTTTACGTTAGAAGTTGTAGCTTCGCTCATTGTCAAAGACAGTCAATATATTTTTTTCCTTTTTTAAGAAAAAATATACACAATTAGTAAATTTTCGAAGATATTTAATTTGTAAATATATTTTTCTAATATTCTGAATTGTTTTTAGCAAAAGCAAGTTTGTATATTGATACATAGAAACAGAAAAAACATACATAGTTTAATACTAACTTTTTTGAAATCTTGAAATGAAAACACGAGAATATGGCCTTACCTGCGGGTAACAGTAATTGAGAACGTCCAGCGTTCGGTGTAGGTCTTATACTCACCAGCAGTGGTCATAATTCTTGTGATAATTAGTGGGACCATGCACATCATGGAATCAAACAGGAATTTTCTTTTGCAAATTGACATTTATGGAGAATCAACCTCCAAAGGATATCATAAACACATGCTATTAGCAATATTGCAAGTTTTGAAAGAACCTTTGTGCTCTGTACAATTTGTTGATATTAATTAGGAAAATCAACAATAGTATACAAAACAGCGTTGTCGAGAGCCTCTTAATACCGGCCACTAATTGAGACATCGACTTTCCTCTCATTACGCCGCACCGCTCACACCCCATATCAAGAATAATACTGCTATCGTTCATTAGTTGTTAATTAGTTTGACCGTGATGAACATCATTCCTGATACATCGATGGTAAATGAGCAGTGTCATTATGGCGGGTAGACAATCAGGTGGATCTCTTTGACTTTGTCTATATACATGTACTACAATGAAACCTCTCCAATTAATTCTCGTTTCCTACCTATTGGAGAAACCTTCAGACAAAACTGCAATATTGTTAACGCAAATACATCATTAAATGGAATCAGACTGGTTTCATCAGTTACTTCATTTATTATATGGTATACCGGTAGTTTGTCTTCACTTGTTTCTTGAACGAGATTGTTTTTTTTTTAATTTACCTTATCATTTCCGGATTAAACATAATGTAGGATCTACTTCCCTCCCCACAGTGGGCCTCCAGCAAACATTCTTTGAATCATGTTGAAATCACAAGGTTTTTAAAGAACAGTGGATCGTATACTTTATGTATCTCTCTTAAATTCAAACTACAATTTGGAGTATAAAACAATCTTTCTTAAAAACTGGCATCAAAATAGAACCTATATAAACCAATTGTTTAATATTCTACTTCTTAGTAAGTTCAATTAAACTTAACAGAGTATTTTTCTATACATATTGTATCTATCCTTAATCAAAAAGTGGTTCTTGATATACATGTATACATTGACATTAAACTCATTCAATAAATAGGTTTATTGCTTGTTAAATTCAAATGTAGTTATAAACTCAGTGATATATCTTAATTAAGGTGGTATGGGACACCTTCATGTTTTGGCGTATTGTTTATCGAAATAAACAATAAAATGAAGTGTAATTATATAAGTAGTTTCTTTCCTAATATTGTCGCCTTACAGCGTAACGCAGTGGGTTAAAAGGTTTACTAAGAATCTGTATGCCAGGAACTCTGAGTTCGAATCCCGCTTGCGGTTTTACATTTTTTACCTCTCCAATATTTTTCAAAAGCTATTTTGTCTCTAACAAATGATCTCGAAAAAATTCAAAAATGGTCTACACAATGGCTGGTGGAGTTTAACCCTAACAAAACTGTAAATGTGTACTTCACTCGATCAGATAAATCACACCCAGATATATCCTTTGGTCATACAATAAATTATATAGATTGTAAGCAAAATCACTGTCATCTCGGACTTATTCTCCAATTAAATGCTTGTTAGTCTGAACATATTACAAACATTTTTGATAAACAAGTCAACGTTTAAATATACTTGACATTCTCAAATATAAATTTAACAGGGATTCTTTAATTAAAGTTTACATTTCCTTTACTCGATAGTGATGTAGTATGGGATAACTGGACACAAGGACAGAGCAATTTATTAGAAAGTGTACAAATAGAGGCTGGGCGCATCATCACAGGACTAAGGCCCACTTCCTCAAGAAAAAAACTTACATAAAGAACATTAAGTGATAGAAGAAAAAAAAACATAAAGCAACACTCATGTATAAAATACTTAATAATTATACACCCAAATATTTGTATGATATGTTGAACAATGTCTCCCAGTCTCACATAATTATTCCTTACGCATTAATAACTTCTTTCACATTCCAATTACCAGAACTGTTGCATATTATAATAGTTTTTTTTAACCGTCGACAGTTAAATTATGGAACACTTTGCCAAACAGTGTAAAATCTGCAACAAGTATAACCAAATTTAAGCAAGGCTTGCAAAACAATAATTTTGTAAATAAAGCAAAATCTAACTTATACAACCATGGGCAAAGAATTTAAACATATTCCATTGTCAATTAAGAATTTTTTCAAGTAATCTTAATGCAGATTTGTATAATCATAATCTAGTTGAATCATCAAAATGTTTAAGATGTGGGTATTCCTATGAGGATTCATTTCATTGTTTCTTTCATTGCCAATGTTATAATCCTCAGAGAAACTCTCTGTTTAGATACATGAACGATCATGACATACCAAAAGATATTTATATTGTATTACATGGTTCTCTATTTCTCTCAGAAAATATGTCATGTTTTAACCAAGATCATGAATTTATAAAAAACAGTAAAAGATTTTAGAATGAAAAAATGACAATAACAAACCGTCAACTATCAGCAGTAATTAACAGTAAGTAACACTGTGCTACATGTACTTTACATGCATTTATTATTGAGACTATTATATTATAACTACTTAATATATATTTCTTTTTTCACCTTTGTTTTTTCTATTTGTTTTTTCTTTTTATCATTATCTTGTTATTTAATTAAATTCTTTATTTCTTACTCTCTACAGGTTATTAAAATGTCCATATAAAACTTTGAAAAGTATACACTATTAGTACTATTGTATTATAAATAGTGCCTGTTTTGGAGGGTAACAGCTGAAATTGACACCCCGAAAAAACCATTGACAACCGACGCGAAGGTTGACAATGGTTTTCTCGCGGTGTCAACTTCAACTGTTACCCTCCCAAACAGGCACTATTTATTTAATTATACGGAATGTCTTAATTTTAGAGAAAATTGTACTGCTTTTATATAGAAATGACGTGAATTTTACGGCGAACCGTACGTGCATAGTTTACGCGCATGTAACAATTCGTTCTGTCGGCCCGTTGCCAAGCGTGTTGCTAACGCTGAGGGTAAGAGAACGGATTGTCAACTGCGTCTAAACCAATCAGATTTCAGTATTTAACATGAAAGTATAATAAAAATATTTATACCTTGATCTCTAATGGAGAGAATTGTAAAAGGCTATTTTTGCCTGCTGTTCAATCCATATTCACTTATATATTTGAATAATTTAATTTTGGTTGTAACGCGCTTTCGGATTGGCTAAAAAATTTATTTTATATCGTATAAAGAATGTTGCCTACGTCATAGTAAGAGTAACGTCAAAAAACGTATCAATCCGCCTGACGTTAGGTTTGAATTTTGCACAATTTGATGTCATTTTAAGGGTCAAATCACCGTTTTCATCTACAGTTAACAACAAAAAATTTAATTATAAGCAATGAATTCAAATATCTACTTGTTTTATACGATATAAAATGGTTTGGAACAGTTTACGCTTTTTTATAAACTGCTTCGCGGTTTATAAAGCGTAAACTGCCCCCAAACCATTTTATATCGTATAAAACAAATAAATATTGAATTCATTTAAGGAATGAATTCAATATTTATTATAAAAACTAATATAATAAATTATATTTATTATAAAATTTGAAAATTATAAACCGTTGAAAGTATGCTAATTATTATGTACTTGAATCAACATTAATATCGACAGATGTCCCATACCGTCATTTACTTTCTCAAATTTTGTCAGCTGGAGTGGACTGGGTTTTTTTTCTCGATAATGTTGTATATGTTTGTTATTTCTTTCAATCTTGTATGACAAAAACTTCTTTTGTGATTATCACGGCAGTTTGACAGAAAGAGTGGAAGTTCTCACATACTAATTATTTAAAGGTATAGGGATTATAACAATTTCAGATTCATTATCTGTTGTTGTAAGCTATACTATACGCCTGCTTAACACGTTACCATTAAACATAAAAACAAGTTCTGACATTGTAATAAACGCTGTGATATAATAATTATATAGATGAGGGCAGATGCACCCGTTATATGAAGGAAAGTGGATGTAGACCTGTGTTGTATAACTAACCCTGGGACCGACCAATGATTGACGTCCTTAAGCTTTACACTGCGTAATAATGTCCCGCCAACTTTCACGTCCTTTTCCCCTGTAGACCTCCTTTGTCCAATTTAGAGTGAAATGTACAAGTAATTTAATACTCAACATTTTTCTAAATGCGCATTTTTAATATTAGAACATAATTGTGTTGGTATTATCCAAGCTTTAGCCGATTTTTTTATCCAAACAACAAATACATGAATCAAACAGTGTGAAGACTTGTAAAATTGTTTAACTTGAAATTTAGTATAAGCACCGGTTCTATACCCTTATGGCGTGGAGAAGTATTTAAATTAACTGTTGTTTTGAAAATTGTTATCAGATACTAAAGATACTATCATTTGAATAACAAATACTTATAATACTGCCCAAAGTTATGTTATATCGTATAACATAAGTTTAAAATAAAAACCGTTTCCTCATATGTATTAAAATAGTAAAACATGATCCGATCAAATACGTATTCATGTACTAAGTTTAGCACTGGGCGACAATAATGTAAGTTTGCTTCTAAAGGGTCTTCTAAATTGCTTTTATCACAAAAATATTACTACCAGAAGTTTGGTGAACATAATCATTTTTGTCATTTAAGTACATGTAGTTAACTTTGAAATAAAATATCCCGATATGAAAACTGCAGCTCATATTGTTTTATGTTGTGATATCAAACGTTATGTAATGAATTTATCGAGCCAGCCAGTCGCTGGTATATAAGGGTTTTCCCTAGCTGACACAGGTAGAATTCTCTCTCACCTGCATTCACGGTAGGTCTTTATTTGAACTCACAACTACTCATTTCTAACAAGCCTAATTGCCATTGTCAATAAAACTGAAATAATTAACTTTACTTTAACTTGATTGGATTTCTAGGGTCAAAGACTGTCATTGACTTTTGTTTGGATTTTGGTTTTTTTTCAGAGCATCAACGATATTTATTTCATTTTAACATCTGAAATTCGAGACACATCGGATATCAGTAAAGGTAAGTTTCTAATTTGTGCCGGAATGCAAGAGGGCTTCCTTCCTAGTTTATCTTTTATCTTAATATTTAAAAACTGAATGCATTATTTAAAGCAGTAAATCAATTAATGTGTATGCAAATCAATCATTTGGAAACTTACAAAAATAAAATGCGTGCTATGCGAAAACTCTAACTGGTATAACAAATATATACAGATAACTTTTTAAAAAGTTGGCATTGAAAAACATGAACAAAAAGCCCCAAAACTTTAGCTATTTTAAGTTCATCGGAGAAAGTTTCAATTTAAACCACCCATTCTTTAAACATCTTGGTTACACTTTTTTTTTCGACATAACAAATCGTCACCCTCTTAACAAGACATAAAACAAGACATTCATAAAGAAATGGAAAAGATGTGCAAAATAAAAGAAAAGAAAAGAACAACCCCTCACAAATAATAACTTTTTTAAATCTGTAAGCCTTTTTTTACAGTTATAAAAATGCATTTCCATTTCCCGTATTACGGATAACATACATTTGTTGCTTTTTATTTCACATGTATGTTTTATTATTATACATTAATACTGTGCTGGATAAATACGCATGGGGCAGAGTTGTATTTTTGCAGCAGGGTAAAGCATAGTTTACAGTTTATATTTAAAAACCTTTTTTCTGTAGGATATACAGGACACGTAAATGGACGTGTAAATATCATAATGATTCTGTTTGTAGGATAAAACTATTTCCGATCAGGGATTCATTTGGGAAGGCAGTTTTCATATAATTTTAATCAAATCTAATCAGATAAAGATTCTAATAGGATGTAGAATACAGCTGGGTCCTATAGGACTTTCTACATATCCTTCAGAAAAATTATTTTCCTTACGGTTTGGTATCAAATTTCCTTAGGAATTTTTTTTTAATGAAGATCAATATCTCAACTCACAGTCATCATTTATAAAAGCTTTGAAATGCTTAATTTATTAATAATCTATCATAGTGTACGATTCGATTTTAAGGAAATTGCATAATTATCCAGCGAATGGATCAATCATTTCTTCTATGTTGAGTAAATACTAAGACAAATGTCCATTAAAGAAATCATGAAATATTTTATTTACACATTTAACATAGTGTGCAAATTGACATTTTAATTCTACGACCAAAAAAACCCCAACTTTTTCCTGACATCTATCGCAGTTGCCATTCGAGTATCTGATAGTTTTAAATAGTTTTAGTATCTGACAGTTTTAAATAGTTTCATCTTTAGATATAATTTTTTGCTTTGTTCATTGTTTTAGTTTTATCATGGTTGTAAGTCATTTTAATTAACTGGAGAAATAGCCTTCGACCTATTGAATTCTGCTCATACAATTCTTTACATCATGACAACAAAGCAACAGTTATCAATATTAGGTTTGAGGATATCATAGTTTCATGGAGCCGCTTTATCGCAGCCTAGAAATACTAAACATAAACTTAATAAGCCACGTGTAGAAGTTTATTTTATTTATTCATTCTTTCATTCATTCGTTTATCTTCGTAGAGTTTTATACTACTAATTTTATAATAATACTCGTGAAGTTATTGTAAAAAAAATCAACCTTTGGAATTCGGAGTACTATTGAAGATAATTTTTTTACTTATCAAATAGGGTTTTTTCCTATTTAAGTAAAATATGACGTTCGCTTTTCAAAGAGGACCTTACAGGTTATGTATTTGTTTTGAAAAATTTAATCAGCTCTGTTGTTCATGGTAATTTATCTTAACCATTTTAATTGGTTTTCAAAAACAGATTAATTTATAAAACAGTATCATTTTTAAGCTGCTTTTGTAAACTTTTGTAAAAATTTGACCTGATACAATATCTTAAAGTAAATATTTTTGCAACATTCTGAATAAAATTGCACTATAAACATACTGTACAAACCGAAATACGTCAGTTAGTTGGTCTTCATCAAAAAAATATATTTACGTTCACCTCGTTATTAGGAATTACACACCGCTCTTACTTTCACAGAGAGAGAGAGAGAGAGAGAGAGAGAGAGAGAGAGAGAGAGAGAGAGAGAGAGAGAGAGAGAGAGAGAAATAAATAAAAAATATTTTGATTAAAATTGTTCTGATTTGTCGAGAAAAACATCGGCCACCTGATACGCTGCAGTATGGATTTTGCAATGTATATTCATGCGCATTATAATTATAAGGCTTATAATATCATTTTTAATATTCCGGGATTGTTTAATTCAATAAACTTTCTAAATTAAAAAAAAAAAATATTTAGAAAATTGTAGCAAACATACAGTGCTATTATTGAACAAACCTTTAGTACAAAACAATAATCGATCGAAAATAGACCACCCTGTCTATATTATCATTAAAGCCCCGCCCTAACACCAGAGCCCCTGACCTAGGGGCCATGGAATTCATTATAATTTTGTAAGAGGCATTCTTCTTCATCATAACTATATTTACATCTACCAAGTATTATTCCCTCTATTTCTTACGGAGACTCATAGTTAATTCATAGCTCTATAGAAACAGCCAGACTGAAATCTACACGCCCCGTTTATCGATTGGTCGAAATCTACAGCGGCTGAAACTGACAAGAAATTGACAGGACTGAAATTGACACGCCCAGTTTATCGATTGGTCGAGACCTACAACTACCTAAGAAAAATCACGGACTGCACGAAATAACCATGATGATGTCAGACTCAAAGTCTCACAGGAGACAATTTGGCTGTTTCTTTTAGCTAACGTAATTATGTACATTAACAGTAATTTAGTGAATTTTACTTACTTTTTACGCTCAATTTATTAATTAGTTAAAAGAAAGATGTTAATATAAACAATAAAATGCTTTCTTTGTTGATTCATTCCGGTTATGAAGGTAGCGATCATTGCAGAAAAAATTTACATAACCCGCTAACGCGGGTTATGTATTTTTTCTGCAATGTCGCTACCTTCATATCCCGAATGAATCACCAAAGAAAGCATTTTATTGTTTAAATGTACCTAATTCATCAGATTAATACCCAGGAGCAGAGGAGAAGATTTTCAAAGCATTACTGCATTCATTTAGAGCCCAACCCTAACACCAGAACCTCTGACCCAGAGGCCATGAAATTCACAATTTGAAAGAGGCATTCTTCCTCACAATAACTATGTACTAAGTTCATTGGCTTAATACTCAGGAACAGAGAAAAGATTTCCAAAGAATTAATGCATTTTCACTATATAATCATTACAATCCCACCCTAACACAAGAACCCCTGACCCAGGGACCATGAACTTCATTATTTTGAATGAGGCATTCTTCCTCATCATTTCTATGTACTTAGCTTATCTGCCTAATATCCAGCAGAGAAGATTTTCAAAGAATTAATTCATTTTAACTATATAATCATTTAAGCCCCGCCCTAACACAAGAACCCCTGAGCCATGGGTCATTAACTTCACCATTTTGGAAGAGGCATTCTTCTTCATCATAACTATGTACTTAATTTATTGGCTTAATACCAAGGAACAGAGTAGAAGATTTTCAAAGAATGCATTTTCACTATATAATCATTACAGTCCCGCCCTAACAAAAGGACCTCTGACCCACGGGCCATGTTTTTAACAATTTTGGTAGAGAGCTCAACTTTGATTACAATTATTCCAGCAGTTTGACAGCCTGATGTCCTGGAGAAAAAAAGATTTTTTAAAGACTGACTAACTTTGATGGTATTAGCCCCACCTCTCAGTCTCCAGTGGGCAGGACCGTGAATATTACAATTTTGACTACCCTTCACCTAAAGCTGCAATTTGCCAAATATGGCTCAAATCGGTTAGGTGGTTTCAGAGAAAAAGCGTAAAATGTTCAAATGTTTACGACCGAAGAACGACGTACGGCGTACGACGAACGACGACGGACAAAACAGATAGCAATAGGTCACCAGAGTGATCTAAAACAAATAGATATTTTCAAAAACATTTTAAATGTATCTAAAGAATTATATTTAACCTTTGGATAATTATTGTATTTTACTTAGAAATTTTTTAAGTAACGATCATTGAACTTTTTTCACTAATGGTTTTTTAACACATGATATTTACAAATGTAATTTAACTATGTACTTTTATCTACTTTTAAAATACGTAATCATAAGCATTATTTATATAGGAACATATAAAAAAAATCATATAATTACCATTTCCAATCCTCCAGGCTCAACCAATTTCACGGTTCCAACGACGACATACATACTTTAAGAACACAATATTGGAGTGCCATTAACTCCTTATCAATATTGATGCTGATGATGACTTCTTGATAGAATATAATTAAATGATCTCTTGATGCTTGACAATCCATTACACGGAGTTAATTCTGATATCAAGTCAGGTAAATCAAGACCTTATAATTACCTGTACCGCTCTAAATCAACCCACCTGCTTCTTCGTTAATCTCTAATTATCTTAGATTTTCTAAAAATCTGCTTATTAACTTTCTAAACATAAATTGGTATTTTGAAAAAAAATGTTTATCATTAAACGTCATCCACCCCTTCCTTAACAAATATTGTACTCTAAAACATGCATGAATGTGATAATATACGTAAAGTAAGTTTTTCCTTAATTCATAAAAATCGCTCTTAAATGTTTCCACATAAGAGGGGATTAAAAAACAGAAAATAAACGTGAAAAATTATTGCGATTTGTATCCATGCATACTTCTCTTCAAAGTTTTTGCTAACATGGCTGCGTTGCAACTGTTTGAGGACTGTTTTGCTTCTTTGATTATCATCATGCATCACACAAGAAAAGGGTGACTTTCTGAGACTATCGAATTATAGTATTTACTGTTAACTAATATTCAAGTAAGGGAAATTTATGTCAATTTTGCAAACACATAAGTTAGAAAATCGCACAAACTTACTATGAAAGGTATTAATTATAAGTGTACTTTTTATTTCCATTTCATTTAAATACTTCAAAATGAAACTTTTCTTCTAGAGAAATGTCTTCTGCTTTTCCACAAACACTACAAACGACAGAGATGACTTTGTTTGGAAACTGCAGTGATGAACTTTGTGGTAATTCAACCTCCAGTGAGACAGCAGAAACCCTGAGAACGGCGATAGATGTCCTGTCCTACATCAACTACTTTCTGCTACCTCTGTTACTGGTGCTTGGTTTGACAGGGAATACCTTAACCATTATCATCATGCAGACCAAGAGGTACACCCACTTGACCTCCAGGATCTTTCTGATAGCCCTAGCCCTGTCTGACTCCGTCCTTCTACTCACACAGCCGTTCAATAAAAACTTCATCCTGACCTTATTCCAAACAGATTTACGGGCCCTGTCGAACGTGGGATGCAAGGCTTTCTTCGTTATTTTCAAAACTGCCAAAATGTCCTCTTCATGGTTTCTCGTATTCATATGCTGGGAGAGATTTGTAGCTGTATGGTTTCCATTGAAAGCAAAAATGATTTGTACAAAGCGCGTTGCATTTTGTCTTATACTTGCAGTGTACTTCATCATTTTTACGTACACTTCTGTTTGGAGCTATGCTTCTCAAATAACACCAAAAGGGATATGCCATCCAGATGTTTATGATAAAAGCGACCCAAACGAAGTTAGACGCTTTGGTGCCTTCCTGTTAGGGGGTCTGTCTATTTATTCTTTAATTCCAATGTGTTTTCTTATCACCATGACACCTATGATTGCATTGAAATTGACAAGACACGGTCAGAAGCGGAAATCAATGGTAGGAAAATCGGCCAGAAAGGCCACTTCTCAAGACACCAACAGAACTACTATTATGTTGGTTGGGGTCATGGTTGCCTACATTCTTCTGATATCTCCTGTGACAGCACTTCACATGAGTGCTTTTTTCCTCAGGGTCAATGCGTTTGGAAGCAATGCTTTAGGTTTCCTTGTCTTTAAGGAGGTTTCACAGATTTTAGAGCAGATCAACTATGCTATCAACTTCTTTCTTTATGTTTTAACATCTAGTATGTTTAGACAAGGTTTCCAGGAAATATTGCATTGTAACCCATGGCAACGGTTGTCCCGAGCAAGGAGCAGTAAATCATCGGGATCTGACTTTCAAATAAGTACTAGGAAAAAGTACTTAGAATCTGAAAACGTATCCACCGTTTCAAAATAGATTGAAATGAAGATGGTCCGTCTAAAGTTAAAACATACTACAAAATCATCTCGTACTATTACTAAACGTACGTCAAAGGAACTTGAATTTTAAAAAAATCATTTACTTGTTTTAAAGTGTCTTGTGTTGTGGAAACGATTTAATTATTGATTGTTATATTCTTGTAAATGATTAGCAGTGTATCATTAGGAAATGGCGTCACCACACCTCATTTAAACGCTTAATATATATTCATAGACTGTTGCATACCATCTATTTTCCCTGGGTATAAATATCATAATTATCACACCTTGAAAATTGATATCGTATATAAAAATAGCAAGACAAAGAATATTATAACCATGTGCTCTTTTAGTTGTGTTGTTGAAAATAAATATACATAGAATAAAGGCTGTTTCTTGTTTCATTCTCAGTGAAAGGTCGTTATAGTGAAGATTGCCTCATCCTCATGGCTTAGATATTACATGTAGATTTGAAGCCAAGAACAATGATAAAATGAACGGCTCTCGTTTCGATTATACCGGCATGTCTTAAGAAATTAAATATCAACGATATGTAGAGAAATAGTATATCAACTAAAAACAACAGCTTAAATTTTGATAAACACAAACTATTTTTCAATTTTGCCTAATCAAAAATACATGTGAGGAAAATTCACTTAATAATGCTTAAAACCAAATCAGTTTGATAGAAAAAAGTAAGTGAATATGCAAAATAGATACAAAACCAACCAAAAGCACAAAAACTCCTATTGGGTTAAGCAAACCTTTGAAGATTTATGTATAATATATTGAGAAATTATGAAACCTTTAAAAAGATAAGCTAAATTAGTTTTATTTATGTCATTAAAAAGTTAATGAATTTACAGAAGTTAAATATTTTTATAAATTTCATCAAGAAATTAACAAATCATCATGGTAAATGATAAGTAGCATTTTTAAGAATAAAAAAAATGTTTAAAGAGTTGTTTTAAGTATTGTAAATGATGATTTTTTTCAGAAATTTCCAAGAAAAATAGAAAATTTACTAGTTATAATATATATCAGGTACACGTTAAAATTAACTATAATTTAGACGACTAAATAGTTTAAGGAAAACAAAAGGTCATCGGAAAGTAAAAAAAAAATAAATCAACTTATTTCTAATATATTTGATTGTGACCGCTCAGCAGAGGATGCTTACTCCTCCATGGCACCTGATCCTACCTCTATCTTGGAGGTCCGTGTTGCTCTGCTTTGAATTTGTATTTCGTTTTATGGATTTTTGAGATGGTTGACGGTTTGTTATTGTCATTTTTTCATCTACGCACTGATTTACACGTATCTCATTTAAAAAAGAAAATATATACAGTATTCATCAGAAGTAATTTGTGCTTCTAAAAAAGAACTTAATAATATTCGTAATTTATCAATAGCAATTAGTTATTAATTTTGTCGAAGATAAAAGATATGCAAATACTATATGATGCTACATTTTACACATTTAAAAGTAGGTACATCTCTATCTGTCTGATTAAGTAGAAACAAAGGTTATACACAAAAGAAGACGCACAGTTGTCCGATTACTTGAAACAGCTGTATTTCACTTTCTAGGGATGCGTTCGTTGTGGTTACAGTCTTCCTTAAACAGATGCCGCATCGATATGGTCACTCAGGGGAAAGCAGTTCAAAGAAATTATATTTTGTGATAAAATAAGATTAAACTGTTTTTAGCGGGTTTTTAAATAAATTATTTGTTAATTTTGGTTACGGACTGAATCTATCCGTTTACGACAAAAATGTTTGATACGAGAACTTTTTTCAGTACTCACTGTGTTGAACGTTTTCTAGAAAATTACATCGTCTCTCCGTGGACCTGTTTAAATAAAGTTAATTCAGAAAAGACAAATATAGTCATAATGGCCGGTAATGAATATCCACTAGTGCTTTGTTAAAACAAGATTTTGGCTTAAATGATTGATCGTTTCGATTATTTCCGTGAATATGAAAATCAAATTTTTTGTCTAGATTCCTTATATTTACATTTTTCTATAAAAACACTACCAATCTTTTTTGGAACGTAGAGACAAATACATTTAATTAATGACTATTTTGATATTCAATCTGAAAGGTATATATATATAAGCATTAAGGAACCGTTATTTGAATATAAGGAGGTGATCATCTACAGTCGGACTTAATCAAATCTCATAAAACTCTTCGGGAATTGATCAGCCCTAACTGTATTTGACCATCTTTGACTACTTAAATAATGATTCCTTCTTTCTTAGATGTATACCCAAAGTCGTAGTCCGTCGCCTGTAGACACTGTTGCAGCCTTTGGCCAGTATGAGACAAGGACAATTTAATCAGAACATCAACAGAACATACATCGCAGTCGGAATTGTTGAAGACGTGAACAGAGGCCCCGACGGAAGGAATAACGGAAACCTCGGGACTGGAGTAAAGAAAATAGAGGATAAGTGAGCGTTGAATATGAAAACGCATTTAAAGTGGCCGAGTTTAGTTTTCGTTGTGCATGTTTTTGCCGTATGGGAACACTTTAATATAAGTGGTCACAAATGGGAAGACATGACAGTAGATATGGAGCTCAATTATATACATGCAAGCGTCACAATTAAAAAAAAGGAAAAACCAGGACATTTTCTAACGGATATTTAGATAAAATACGTTTCAATTCATTTTAAATAAAATACATTTAGTATTTGTTATTATAAGTTTTTTAATGTTCTTTAGTTTAAGATACGATGTATATGGCAGTAGCATTATTTTATTGAAAATGGACTCACGGTTTTAAATAAATCATCGAGTACTCGACTATCGCTAGACTAAAGCCTCCGATTAATCGACTAAGCCAACCGAGTAAAATTGACATCCCTAATATTTATAATAGTTGCAGATTCTATAGATGCTTTGTTATGTATGCTTGTCACGGATTACATGTTTTCTGTTAACCTTTGACACATACCTATGTTTTACTCATGCTATGTACCGATGCGGGAGACTAACCCCGCATACCTTGACGCTGTGATGGACAGTTTGACAGTTTTGATACTATATTTGGAATTAAAATACTGCTTTTGAATTAAAACACTGAATCTACACTCATGATCAGAACAGGTGATCATGGCTTAGGGAAACTGTCCGTCGCAGCCGAGAGGATATATATACTGATGTAATTTTGTTAGAAAGTAGATTCATTCAGAATACCACTATACGACACGTTAGCTGAGAGTACTGATTGTAACCATTATACGCAACGAATAAACTTGTGGAAATCTTCAATTGGACTTGTTGGTCAATAATAAGAACCAGACGGGGAGACTTTGCGCGGTGAGCTCAAACGTCTTACATCTGACTTATTATTTTGGTGCCGTGACCAGGATAAGCGGAGTTCGAAAAGAAAGGACAAGAAAAAATTCTCAAGGGAAGAATGCAAAAGACAAATGGATCAATTAGAGCAAAGTATGTTACAGTTAGGCCAAGATAAAGGGGAACAGAATAAAGAATTCTCGGTTAAGTCCCCGGGAAGTAGTAAGGAATCCTTTCATGAAACTAGGGAGTATCAGTTCCATGAACCCAGATACCAGTCCAATGAACACAGACATCCAAAGCAGGATGACGAAAAAGATTTTTTTATAAGTCAGGTAAAGGCAATAACAGCCGCTCTGTCAGTACCAATATCTTCAGTAATAACACTTTTTGAGGGGGACCCCAGAAGTTTAAACAATGGTTGAAAGAAGTAGAAAAATATGCATTAATGTCAGGGAAACAAATCATGAAATCCTTATGTTAGCATATATCTCGCCAGTAAAGGGTCCGTGGGAGATTTTATAAAAAGATATCTCGATAAAACAGAAGCGTCGGAGGAGGTACCGTCGTGGCATGACCTTAGGACTTCGTTAAAAAAATAGATTCGCGGAAATAACAGATCCTCAACACACGTTTTCAGTGATGCGTAGGACTAGGCAAAATTCCAATGAAAGTGTCCAGTTATTTGCGGAACGACTGTTACAAATTGTGGAAGACGCGTATAGCAAAGACAGACTGAATGACCCTATAGTTCACAATTGGTCGTCATTTTCTGTGATGGGTTGACTTGATGCGGGAACAAAACGTAAGGCAGAGATTAGCAATTAGAGGATCAGATATAACTGACAATAGACAGAATAATAGTAACGAACTGACTGTCCCCACTTTTGATACTACTTTCCCTTTCTTCAGAGATCGGTAAGATAAACCCGCACCAGTAGACAACAGACAGGAAGAGCCGATGAAGATCGACCACGCACGAAATAATCGGTGTTTCAAATGTAAAATTCGTAAACAAATCTCAGGTTAGACCCCGCCCCCAAATAAATAAACCAGTCAATCAAAATAGGCCTGTACATACTACTGAACGAAGCCCCCCGATCGCCTGTCAAATGTTGGAACTGTGGAAAAATAGGTCATGTGCGCGCTGACTGTTGGAGCTCGCGTAACTATCATAACACGCATACAGATAGGTCCTTTGAATAGGCCATGCGACATTTAGAATGAAAATTCTGGTAACAAACAAATCAGGAAAACTAAGATGTTCTTCCTTCCTTCCTTCGTTGAAGCGCGAAGAAATAACTTTAAACAAAGACCTAGATATGAAATTAATTTTACTAATAACAGTACTTGTTTATTAAAGATAGGTAAAAATAAATTAAGAGCTTTAGTAAATACCGGTACCGCTGTATCTTTAATCAGCAAGAAAATGTTTGATAATTTATTTCCCCGCCCTAAATTGTGTAAAAATGACATCCCCGCTCTTCAAGCAGCAAAGGGTACGTAAATATTTCTTTTAAGATTTCAGGTTTAGCGTTAGAAAATAAACTTTATGTGACAAAGGGACTCAATCGGAATCTGATTCTTGGTCGCGATTGGCTCAAGAAAAACAACGTGCGTCTATATTTTGACTTGGGACTGATGCGAATAAATGGCAAAACTTATGCAGAACTTAAAGAAGACTTACATATTCCTTGGACGAGCACCAAGAAAACACGTGCGTCCATTTCTATCATTTATTCAAGAACACAGAAAACGTGACGTCATACACATCAGTACACGTAAAGGTCACATGGTACACAAACAGCTGATTCAACATAGAAAATGAATGAAACATGAAACACCTCACCCTCCCAGTTAAGAAAATACAGTAAATTTTAAACAAGTTCCTTTTGACTAGAAGTGCGACTAGAAGAAATTTAAAGGTAAGTAACCTTATTACTAAGGACATATATGATGCACATGAGACACAAATATTACAGTCTTAGAACTTTCAAGTCTGCTACTAATGACACATTCATACAACACGTAGTCATTCAACAGACATAATCGTCTAGGTTCTTTGGACGTCTGATAGCTCCTCCACTGCGCGTTTGAGTGACTCCAGGCGACTGCGGAACCCTAGGAATATCACACGCGTTTTGGTTTTGCGGTCGCAATTCCTTATCAGTGACAGGTGGATTTGGATCGGCATCTGGGACGAACGTTTTGGAGGGTATTACCGGTTCACTGTAATTGGAGTGTACGGGTCTGTCGGTTTTTTGGAGATATCGGCGGTTCCTGCAGTATGTTCCTCTGGGAGTTTCAACAATGTACGATCGCCTTTTTGTATCTGCTTCCTGTACAGTTCCTTGAGTAAGCTATAATTTGTCCTTGTCTGTTTTGATTCTGACTGAATCTCCTGGCTTTAGTTCGGGTAACGGTTGCGCGTAGTAATGTTGGTCATAATTACATTTGAACCGTTCCTTGTATCGTTGATCGCGAAGGAAAACGTCATCGCGGTCCATCCATTCTGGGTCTAGCATTTCCGGTATCATGGGAATTGTTGTGCGTAGCTTTCTCCCCATCATAAGTTCAGCTGGACTTTTACCTGTCGCTTCAATAGGGGTATTGTGGTACGATAGATATGCTTTAAGGATATCATCCTGGCGGAGAATTCGTTTTGAGATCTTTACGGCACTTTCTGCTTCCCCGTTGGATTGCGGATAATGAGGACTCGTAAACGTCTGTCGGAATTTGTAATCTTCTACAAATTCGTAAAAAGGTCCCATTTTGGAAGTCCAAGGTGTCCCTTATGTATGTTCCTCAGAATTTTGTTTCTAAGTGTCTCGGGTATAACAATACGATTTCTGTACACAAGTAGTCCTCTCGACTCTGACAGTGCACTGCGTATTGCAAAGTAGTCCCGCAATTCACTTCTGTAAATGGATTTCATGTGTGTTGGCCATCCGTTTCGAGTATGGTTGATAGCCTCTTGTAGGACGCTGTCTTCTCTTGTGGCTTTCTGTATTTGCTCTAATAGCTTGTCGGTCAATGGTCTTAAGTTCTCTAGCGAATCAACATAACACTGGACTTCCTCCGCAAAGGTATCACTCTGGTTTGGTCTTCCTATCGGACTTCTTGAAAGTGTGTCCGGACAATAAGGTCTTTTCCTGGAACATGTTCTGCATGTAAGCTGTATCCCCGTAGTCGCATAAGCATACGCTGACAACGTAAAGGTGCTTTATCCAAGTCTTGAGTATTAATCAAAGGGACGAGGGGTTTGTGGTCTGTGAGCAACTTAAATGATTTCAGTCCTACCACACAGCGCGAGAATTTTTCACAAGCCCAAAGCGACGCAAGGCATTCTTTCTCAATTTGCGCATACTTTAGTTCAGTGCTAGTTGGTTTACGTGAACAATATGCCACTGGCTTGTATTTATCTCCTTCCATCTGAAAGAGTGCTGCCCCTAAGCCATAGCTACTAGCATCTGCACTAACGACAATAGGCTTCTGTGGATCATAGAATGTCAACACTGGAGAACAGGTAAGTAATTCCTTAACACGACTGAAAGCATTAGCTTGAGCTTGGTCCCACAACCAGGTATTTCCGGATTTCAGTAGGTCTGTCATTGGGCTGATTACTGAGGCTAGATCAGGAATGAATCGTCCTAGGTAGTTCACCATACCAATGAATCTGCGTAGTTCGGTAAGATTGGTCGGAGTTTCAATCTGTCTAATGGCATCAACTCGGCTGCTACTTCGTTGGATACCTTCAGATGAAAGGTTGTTTCCAAAGTATTCTATTTCAATCTTACGGAATTCACATTTTTCCCGGTTCAATTTCAGTCCTGAATCGTGAATTCTGTGCAACACTGTGTCAAGCCTCCTGTCATGTTCCTTGCGTGTTTTTCCGTGAATCAGGATGTCGTCAATGATAACTTCCACTCCCTCAGTTCCACGCAGTAAATCAGTCATCTTGCGCTGGAGGATTTCTGGGGCGGATGTAATTCCGAATGGTACTCGTCTAAAGCATTAACGTCCCATCGGGGTTATGAATGTTGTCAATTCGCAGCTGTCTGGATGCAAAGGAATCTGATAAAATCCACTTGATGCGTCGAGTTTGGAAAACAATGTTGATCCTGCTAATCTCGGAGAAATATCATCAAGATTTGAAAGCATGAAATGTTCTCTTTTCACGGCTTCATTAAGGTTCTTGAGATCTACACAAATCCTCACATTTCCATTCTTCTTTAACACTGGCACCATAGGAGCACACCAATCCGTTGGTTTCTCCACTTTTTTCGATGATGCCCTCCTTCTCGAATCTGTTCAATTCCGCTTCTACCTTTGGCATCAGTGGGAATGCGATACGACGAGCAGTAGTTAGACAGTACGCCTTTGCACCTTCTGTTAGTGTGATTCTGATAGGCTCACATTTTACAAGTCCAAAACCTCCAAACAAACTTGGTTCAATACTGTCAATTTTCTGAATTAATCCAAACTTGTATGCAGCTGATCGTCCTAATAGATTACTTGTTCCCTTGATAACATGGATTGGAAATACAAAGTTTTTGCCCTTGCAGCTGGTCTCAGCTGTAAATACTCCAAGACAGTTGAAACGTCCTCCTGGTCCGAATAAAGCTGTGTTTGCAGATTCCAGTTTTGGTCGGTTTTGGAGTGCATGGTAAGTTGGTTCACCCATAACTGAGGTGTCCGCTCCTGAGTCGATCTTAAATGTTACAGTTTTTCCACAGATTTTCAGATTTATTTTCCACGCTGCTGCATCGTCATTTCAGGTTGTGACAGATCCAAGAAATCCTGTTTCCTCATATGGTTTTTCCGGCTCGGATTGCACTATCTCTGCTATGCTATTCTGGTTACAACACACAGCGAAGTGATCATATTGGTGACACCGTCTGCACTGTTTGCCTTAGCAAAACAATTGTCCCTTGCATGGTGTAGGTTACACTTGTTGCATTTCCCTTGACCTTGTCTCCTGTGATGGTTACCTCTGCCACGGCTATGTGTGTATCTGCGTCCACGACCTCGACCTCTGCCTCGGCTTGTTATTGCTCTGCGGACTCTGACCTGTAGCGCTGTGCTTGCGAACTGCCTCCACGTTTGTAGCTGACACACTCTGGTCCTTGATCTGTGATTTCACCATTTCTGATTGTCGCGCAGTTTCGACTGCTTTCTCGAGTTTCATATCTGATCTGAGCTGTAATTTTTTTGAGAGTTCTTTGTACAAAATTCCAATCACCAATCTATCTCGAATTTGCTCTTTCTTGTCAGGAAAGTCACAATGTTCAGAAATTTCGTGGAGAGTTCCAACAAATGTTTCTACTAACTCACCTGGTTGTTGTGCACGCTGATAAAATCTGGCTCGCTCGTGAATAGTATTTCTCTTTGGAACGAAGTACTCGTCAAATTTCTCAAATACTTTTTCGAACTTCTTCTTATCCTCTTCATTAAATTGGAAGGACTTAAAAAATGTGTTCAGCCTCCTTACCCATTGCGTAGATGAGGGCGCTGATCTGGCTGTCCTTGTACAATTTCGACGCCATTCTGAAGCGCGAAAATCGTTCCCTCCAGTCGAGCCATTCCGTTGGGTTGCTGAAGTTAAAACTTTCAGGGGGGTTGAACAGAGACATGATTCCGTTTCTGCTAGCTCTGAGATTGTAACTGTGGGTTTAATTTCACTGAAGAGCCGCTTCTGACACCATGTTTAGACGAGCACCAAGAAAACACGTGCGTCCATTTCTAACATTTATTCAAGAACACAGAAAACGTGACGTCATACACATCAGTACACATAAAGGTCACATGGTACACAAACAGCTGATTCAACATAGAAAATGAATGAAACATGAAACACATATCTCAACAATTGTGAGAACCTCTAAGAAACTAATTGTGAAACCAAATACTGTGGCTGTGTTTTATAAGAGAGTGAATAACAATTTCCCTACTCAAGAAAGTAACTTAGTCGAAGTAAATTGTATAGACAACGACTGCATAATGGAGGATCCGGGATTTTATTTTAAAAGATTCTGTGTGCAAAGTTCGCAAGAACGAAAAAATTCCTTTGATTTTCGTGAATCAAATAAACAAAAGCTATAAGATTCAAAGAGGATATATCGTGGGATGTATTACCACCATAAACCATAAGGAAGTCTAAGAGATATCTTCCGGACAAGACACCAAAGAAAAGATCGACGTACAGAAAAGATTTTAACCATCTATACAAAGACTGGTGAACAAGAACCAAGACTTATTCGCTAAAAAGGATAGTGATCTTGGAGTAACAGATACAGTGATGATGAAAATTGAAACAGGAGGTCATCATCCTATAAAGAATCGACCTTACCGAGCGCCCCTAAATAAGAGACAAATCATAGACAAGGCAATAGCGGAAATGATGGATGCCAAGATAATAGAAAGATCACAATCACCTTGGTCATTTCCCTTAGTGGTAGTGAAAAAGAAAGATGGATCAGATCGGATGTGCGTTGACTTTTGGAGCCTCAATAAGATTGTGAAGCCAGTGTAATTTCCACTACCATTAATTGATGACATTCTGTGCTTGTAAGGAAAGGCTAAGAACTTTACTGCCTTAGACCTTAAGAGTGGATATTGGCAAGTAAAGCTTGAAGATTCTAGTAAGGAAAAGACAGCCTTTGCATGCCACAAAGGATTGTTTCAGTTCAATCGAATGCCATTCGGGTTGAGTAACGCGCCGGCAGTCTTCCAAGAACTGATGGACATAGTTCTTCAAGGACAGGAGGAGTTCGCCATTGGATACCTGGATGACATCTTGATATTTTCTGAAACACCGGAAGATCACCTACGCCATATCCAAGATGTATT
This sequence comes from Magallana ariakensis, assembly GCA_020458035.1. NCBI lineage: Eukaryota > Metazoa > Mollusca > Bivalvia > Ostreida > Ostreidae > Magallana > Magallana ariakensis. The sequence continues at coordinate 2,548,681 of CM035816.1, read as the reverse complement.
TCATCGTCTAAGAAAGCAAGGACTGAAATTGAAATTTAAAAAGTGCAGTTTCTTGAAAGAACAGACGGAATATCTCGGTTTCATTATCAATGAACACGGAGTAAAACCAGATCCGAAGAAAGTAAAAGCCATACAGAAGTTACCTGCACCCGCTACCGTCAGAGAAGTTCGTGGTTTCATAGGAATGTGCAGTTATTATCGACGTTTCATCCCAAACTTCTCGAAGATAGCAGAACCTTTAATTGATCTTACCAGAAAATACGCAAGATTCAAATGGACACCTAACTGTCAAGAAGCGTTTGATTTCCTTAAAGAACGTCTAACAGTGGTACCATTATTGGCATACCCAGACACTAATAAGCCTTACATCTAGTATACTGATGCCAGTGGTAACTGTATAGGAGCCTGTCTTACTCAGAAGACTGACGAAGGAGAAGACAAGCCAATATATTATCTGTCTCATAAGCTGAGCAAAACTCAAGAAAAATTGTCAACTATTGAAAATGAAGCCTTCGCCATACACTATGCCCTTCAGAATTTAGACCATTATCTTCACAGCGCTCAGTTTACTATAAGGACAGATCACAAGCCATTGAAGTATATTTTAGAATCTCCGATGCAGAATAAAAAGATTCAATTATGGGCACTAAGCATTGCTGGATACAACTGCAAAGTGGAATACATTGAAGGCAGATTCAACTGCTGTGCAGACCTCCTATCGAGAGTACCAACTGTGAGTAATGATGACGAAACAGAAGAACAGTCTGAGTTCCTGGAACTGAGATTCACGCCCCCTAATGAACTGTATAATATATTTATAACGAACTGTGAAATGTACGACTATGCATTTAAGATGTATATATGGTTCAACATAATGATTGTCACATCTAGTGTATTATATCCTGGTCACTTTAACTGCTTAAATATTGTCACTCTTTTGTTTACCGCCCACAGCCAGAGAAGGAAATACATCACATGGTACTACCTCTTGATGATATGTTCCGACTGGTATGTCACTGGAAAGTTCATCCGATATAGGGGAGATCAAGGGGGAGATCAAGGATACTTTCCTGCTCTGGGCACCAGGCAAAAGAAATCTCCCTCTGTGATATTTCTTTTGTTTGGGGGACGTATGTAAACAGATGACTATGCAGTGACCTTGATAAAAGTTATTAATATGAACACGTAAGCAATTATGTATGGACTGTGCAATTATTATGAATTTAGCCTATTAATCATTATTTTGAAATGTCCTTCGGAAAGTACAGTTTAAATTTAATTGCACAATAATGTGAACTCATACGTCCAGGTATGGGACAAGAGTTCTATATTTATCATAGTTGCCGATTCTATAGATGCTTTGCTATGTATGCTTGTCACGGATTACATGTTTTCTGTTAACCTTTGACATATAACCATGTTTTACTCATGCTATGTACCAATGCGGGAGACTGTAAGCCCGCATCCCTCGACGCTGTGATGGACAGTTTGACAGTTTTGATACTGTATTAAGAATTAAAATACTGCTTTTGAATTTAAACACTGAATCTACACTCATGATCAGAACAGGTGGTCATGGCTTAGGGAAACTGTCCGTCGCAGCCGAGAGGATATATATACTCATGTAATTTTGTTAGAAAGTAGATTCATTCAGAATACCACTATACGACACGTTAGCTGAGAGTACTGATTGTAACCATTATACGCAACGAATAAACTTGTGGAAATCTTCAGTTGGACTTGTTGGTCAATAATAAGAACCAGACGGGGGAGACTTTGCGCGGTGAGCTCAAACGTCTTACATTACAGCAATAATAAATAGGCATTTGAGTTTGAACTATTTTGCATTAATTTAAAAGAAAATACCATACTAGTATTGTATTTGATATACTTTGTCATCATGTTTGTTCGTGATCTTATAAACGCCATATATAGGTCAGCTTTTGTTTTTCATACATGTAAAATGGATCTCAGTTACCTACCCCCTTCTTTAAATAGTAAAAATTAACTAATTGAAAAGATAAAAAAAATATTTGAAGGATGGCTGATGGCTAATTGGTGCAGTTCATGTGATGTGATATTTTGATATATTGGTCAGCAGCGGTGGTCAGCCACCACTCGTTGGTTCGGGGCATCCAGCTCGACCTATCTCGACTGTGAAATACACAGCAGGATGAATTCTAACTGTTGAACTGCAACTCTACGCACTGTCGACACTATTCCTAGCTTCTGAAAAGCTTTTACATTGACTGAGCTGGACAGCCTCTACATCATCCTCGACTGGGAACAATGAAGCTTTCTCCACTGCAGTTTGCGATTAGGTCCGTGTATTTTAGGCTCTTCCTCTGGTTTTCTTCCCTGGTACTGTCGGCTCTATGGCAACTATCGGTTTTGCTTGTTTGGACCACAGCATCATGTCTGCTCGTAGAGTTGTTTTTACGATGTTTAGAAAGACAAACATTTTGAAAAAAAATCATATCCCCTCTTTATATAACACGTTGTGGGGTTTTTTTTCAAAATGTTTGTTTTAAGTAATTTTGTTCAATTGTTCAATGAATGTATACATTAGATTGTAAATATGACATAAAAAGATAATCTAAAGAAAAAAATGAGTAAAGTCCCGGGGGTCTAGATACTCGGGGTTGGGGGATTAAGGGGGGGGGGGTCGGTCCTGTCCTCAAGCACCTGTGTGAGAAACACCCTCAGAGTAAAATCAGTCTATCCTGTCAGTCTAGTCACATGACAAATTAACCAATCGCTCTCCAAACTTTTGGCGGGAAATACATTTATTCAATAAAATTGCAAAAAACTTGATAAATGAACTTATTAAATTATTGTAATTAATGATCTGAGTAAAACTTTTATTAACACACACTATTTTCTATATTAGAAGTACATACAACTAAAAACATAACTTTTAAAGTTTAAACAGATTTTTCGCTATGATAAGTTTGATAAAATCAAGTCTTCGTCTGACATTAGAGAAAGACAGGGATTTTGAGGTTATTGTAAGGCAACTTTTATTCGCGACGACTTTATTTTATTATAACAGAAAAACGCATCAGTGCGTTATGTATTTGTCTGTAATCTTTGCAAGCCAATGACATCTTCCTTGGAAATGAAGGAGCGGTTCGTAAACCCTTAGCTACATGTAGCGAAGAAAGATACATAAGAGTCATAAAAATATTTGGTCGCCATATATTTTCGATCGTTCCTCTACTGCCACTCGGGTTTAATAAACTGGTCGAGAGAGTTATGGGCGGTTAAGTTAGGATCGAGGCATCATTTTACACGGACTTAAATTCTAATAACACGAACTTCATTTTGGTGAGGTAGGAATAAATCAACCAAAATCAATAAAAAAATATATTTTTGCAAGAGTTGTCACATTATTTGATTTATATGAGTTATAAATAACAGAGAATGGCAACTGATCGAAATATCGTGTAATTCCACGGTCCCTATGACCAAGATTAAATCAGTATACCTTTCTAATAAACCAATATATCGAAATAAAAACAGCTAAATCCTATTACCAAAACATTCAAAATATTATATTTTCATGAGTTTGTGTCATATACACAATTTTAAAAGAGGAGTTTCAGGTGGCAGTTGGCGACCCGTCGTCCGAGATTTCGCCAACGTTTTATAGCTGGCCTATATTTTCAATATATTAATACGTTGACAATAGATTTTGCTTCTGTACATTCGTTAACTATAGTCAAGAGTTGTTAACCGTAGTTTCACAATCTGAAACAATATAATAATCAGATAAACTTTGTTTTACAATTGCAAATGGTTGTTTTCAGGGTAAATTATAGTTTTACACTTTTGAAACATTGATGATCGCGCCAACTATGGTTTACAGATGTAAAATATAGATAACCGTCATTAACTTTTATAGTTTTCTATCCGTAAACTACAGTTTACAACCGATAAACCTAGTTTATACCCTTGAAACTATGTTTAGCTCATTTTTTGTGAATTAGACATTCCATACATGTCAGCTTTTTAAAAATAAACATGCATTATTGAACAATTACCACAACACAGTCAAATTACAGAAATAGTTTAATATGCAATAATGTTGAAGTTTATGGTGACATGTCTTAAAAACAACAAACCAGGTATATGTATAAATATTTGGCTATCCTAGTCAACAGCAGATCTCTTTATTTTGTACCAACACACACAGAAGAAGGTCATGATTCTAAACTTACTTCAAACAAATTCATACCGACATAGAAATGTGACAAGACAATGTTATTAGTTATCATAATATCTCAATCCTTCATCAGATACCAGGTTTGCTAACTGTTAGTTGCTTATTGCAGCAGAGTGTTGCATAGACCTTCAGTATACAGAGGGACACACAGAGAATGAGCAGAGACTGAACACAGAGAGAACAACACAGTACCCAACATACAGAAAACATGGTGACCGACACAGGGTATGCTGATGTAAGTATTGTGATCGCATCACAGAACACAGCCATAACACCTGGTGACCGACACAGGGTATGCTGATGTAAGTATTGTGATCGCATCACACAACACAGCCATACAACCTGGTGACCGACACAGGGTATGCTGATGTATTGTAACACAGCCATACAACCTGAACTTCTGAAAGGACAAATAAAACGGTTCTATATCATACAGCTCATATTACAATCAAATAATGACAAATATAATAGGTTTCTCTTCAATATGATACAAATCAGGCTTAATTTAGACAGTGGACATGTATTGTTTGTTATTGAATAACAATTAGGCATATGTGGGCAGATCTGGATTGATCTTTCATTGCATTGTCAAGCCCAAAAATATTACAGCAGGGGACATACTACAGAAAAAGAGAACATACACCAAAGAGAAATGTCCAGATACAAATAAAAGGCGGATAATACATACAAGGCTGACTGAATGGAAATGGTCTGTGCGATCACAATCCCTTCCTCGTGTATTACAATAAGGCTGCACCTATTGCCGGGGACTTTACAAGATAATTGCAGGTTACATCAGACGTCTTATTCATTAATTAAGTTCAAAATGAAGGTCACACAGAAAGGTCCAAGTAACAGATTCTTTTTGTTGATATAAAATAGTTTATCACAGTTCAGCTTGTTTTAAAGTTCCTAACTCTTAACAAGAGATGTGTTTTCCTGTGGTCGATGATCAGTACATGAAGCAACAGTTCAAATATCCTCTGTGTGGGCGTTTCATTTCTACAAAGTTAAAACCAATACCTAAATGTCAACATTAAAAATAATAATATACAAATTAAAACTGTGGGTGATGGTGGTTTCTTCGTGGAATGGGTCTCCAAGTGACAGGACTTCTCTCCATTGCATCCTTAGTGTTTATCCTGGAGGCTCGGGAACATAGTCCAGCACTGTAAGGGCCTTTAATGTCTGAATATCTATATATATCTAACGAGCAGTTCATACACTGTCTAATTCCAGCACAAACTGAAATACTAGACAACTTGTGATATGTTCAATAAATTGATTCCTTGTTTAATGTTTCCCCTGAAGTTTTTTTTTTGGGTTTTTTTCTTTCTTTTTGTCTTGTGGTGATTTTTAAATTTTGTTTCATTGTTTTCCTTTATTTCATTTTTTCTGTGGTTGCTGGGGGCCCCTAGGGGGCGTCACTGGTCGCCCTGAGTTCAGCCCTCCATACTGGTACTTGGCTTTCTTTTCTGAAGGCTTTAAAATCTAGTAAAAAAAAAAAAAATGAGATTTTTGTTCAAACCAATAAAACAACTACATCCAACAAGGACTAGCAAATATATCCAAGTAACAAGGCCAGGAGACAAACGAAAAGTACCGGTATGCACGATTCAAACAACGAAAACAAAATATTATTTGATAGATATAAAAAACATTTTCCTGTTGGGACAATTTACAATGACACCTTATTATCAATCTACAAGTACATGTATTTACAATGAACTTACATTATCTAAGGCCTTTTACAGGTACAATAAAACCAAGTGTCATGAGTTTAAAAACGTTGTATCTAAAGAGACTGTTATTTTTTCAGCATTTTAACCCTGGGCAATCCTAATAACCTACAGATTCTAAAGTTACCTATTTCTACTTTCAACCCTCTCCACAAATATCCTTCTTTGACTGATTGTTGTCTCATTGTAACAATTTAACACAGTACTCATGACACAAGACAATTACACTGTTGAGGTATTTAACTGTTTTTAACTGTAGATAACTGACAGTAGATACTAGTTCACTCACCTGAAATGAACACATGAGTGTTTCGTCTACTGACATCATCCCCCCTGCATTATCGAATTCACCACAATAATTTGGAGCTGAAAATAATGTGACTAACTGTCTCTTGGCAAAGAATTCGTAGCCATCTTCTACAACCTGTAATCAAAAGTCATATTTTTCTATTGTTCACTGGAATATTGTTCTTTAATGTAACAAATAGTTAGCTATAAATAGCATAGAGGTTTTAATTCATTTTTGTTTAATAAAAATAACAGTACATCAATGACCAAAAAACAAAGCTACATGTGATCAAGATATTAAAAGTTAAAAAGACTTTATAATCAAACCTCATAAAAAATCTATCACATACAATTCAGAATGACAGTCATTCATTGCAACAGTTCACTATTTTGTTTGAATTGAAGTGTAATCATATAAATTGAAGTGTAATCATATATAAACAAAGCTGCAGAATTTGAACCATAAAAAGAATCAAGTTCTAAAACACAACAGTGAAATGAAGGAGACCAAACACTCTCTTTCTTATCACAATTGACAATACTGTTGGAGCCAGCAGAGGGCACTCACCTGATGAGCTCGACATATTAGATCTAGATCATGACGATTTAAGAATTTGCTAACAACATCTGCACCAAACGTGAAGGAAACCCCGCGGTCATTTTCTCCCCACCCCTGCACCTCTTTGTCTGGGTCAGACCACAGGAGATCACACAGTAGACCTGAATAAAGGAAATGTTTATGGTACATGTACAACACATTCAGTCATCTATTCATAGCATGCTTGGTTCTAGGATTAGTCAACTGTTCATCCCAACTTTAAAGCACAGTATCTAGAATAATAAAATTCAGATTTATACCAATTTTGTGAAAAGATCTCTCCAAATATTTTTAGATATGTTCATAATTTAACATCAAATATCTAACAATCCAAATAATTTTGGAAATGTTATTAATTTCACATGTCAAATATCTAACTTGAGTTTACAGTCCTAACTTTTTTAGCCAAAAACTATTCAACTAATTTTTTCTAAGTTCAGTTTTTATCATTTCTTTTTAACATTTCCTGAATTTTATAGTTGATAAACTACATACAGAAAAAACATTTTCTTTTTATGTTGAAAGTTTCTTTTAAATCATGTGCTGTACTTGTAGACAAAAGAACTTCTTGTAATTATCCTACATGGGTAAGTGTAATCTTTTGTTAAGGTTTCAGAGCCTCTAAGAGAGCAGTGGGTGTGTCCATACAGACCCTGAGACAGCATTGATCGGTCTTACCTGTGTCTGGGACATCTGTGGGTCTCATAATCCTCCTGATCTGTTCCATAGACTGAAGGTCTGGAGACAAACCTACACAGAAAGCAATGGTTATTTCTATCCCACACCAACATACTTGATACTTCCATGTGATAGACACATCTCTGATTTTCAGATTTGTCTGTTTATAAAAATATTCTTCTAGAGATCAAAACACTTCAGTATATTTGGCAGAACTTTTTCAATGATCTTACACCATTACAAGATATTTAAGATTGCCCATGTCAGCCCTGGAATGGCACTGACCAGTTGTCTATATTTAAACCTGCTGTCAACTACGACGAGACCAGCCTCATTGACTAATGCCATCTAAGGAGCTTATAATCTAGTCAGTTCTGAAGTCATAAGCAGGTAAATATCTCCCTCTTTTTTAAAAAAATGTGATTATTTATTCACTACAACATAAAAATCTGCAAGTCTCGCCCTCAGTAAAACAAATTCTTACCTCCATGACAACAAAATATTTTTTCATCTATGATAGCTGCAATGGGTAAACAATTAAAACAGTCTGTAAAAGTCTTCCACAACTTCACATTGAATCTTCTTTTACCTGAAATAGAAAGAAAACATTAATGATTGTTCAGAATCATATAATCTCATTATTAATGTAAAAACATGTTACACAGCATAGGATTAATGCAGCCTTCAAGATTAAGCTCCCCCAGATCAAGATTCACTGGTATAAAAAATGGTGGTGCGACTCACTCAGGTCGTGAACAACTTTGTGCCAAAAAAAAACTTTGATGTTCCTTTTTGTAAAAGAATGGGACATGAAAATGGGATGGACAGATGGATAGACAGACTGACAGACAGACAGACAAAAAGATATGGTGATTCCTGTATGTCCCAAATTTTGTTTGGTCTGAGTATAAGGCACTGCAGCAGGGATCAATCCCAGCAGCTAATCTGCCCTGCCGACACTGACCCCAACTACAGGCCGACACTGACCCTAACTACAGGCCGACACTGACCCTAACTACAGGCCGACACTGACCCTAACTACAGGCCGACACTGACCCTAACTACAGAGCTGTATGCTGATAGGTGTATTATATGTAAATAGGACTATGCACAGTACATGTAAATATTTGTATCAAACACAACACAGCATAATACAGGTGAACTTCAATATCTTGAACACCAATATATCGAATACAATGGATATGTCAAAGTGATTTGCAAGTCTCAACCACTTATTTTTAAATATTTTACCCTCGATATCTTGAATACTGTGATATCTGGAAGTTTTTAAAAAGTCCCATCTAGTTCGAGATAACGAAGTTTGACTGTATATGCCAAACAGAACCATTTTGTACAGCTTTAATGCCCATGACTATCGATATTAGTTGATCTTGATGAATAAAAATGTGTCACTCTTAAATTTTGAAGAATATGCATATATAATGGTGAAAGATATGTGTAAACGTATCAAGACACTCACATTCATCATAAAAGCCGTATATTCTGTTTATACTGGCATTTTCATGGTTGCCTCGCAAAAGGAAGAAATTTTCTGGGTATTTGATCTTGTAGGCTAAAAGAAGACATATTGTTTCCAGGGACTGCTTCCCCCGGTCCACATAGTCCCCGAGGAACAGGTAGTTGGACTCCGGGGGAAACCCTCCGTACTCAAACAGCCGAAGGAGGTCTGTGTACTGTCCGTGAATGTCACCTAAAAATCAAGAGGCAAAGAAATGACAAATGCCTGCCTCTTTCATGCTAAAAGTGAACTGGCTGGTATAATTATAGCTGGTATAGTATAGACCTTTTCAGTATGAAAATAATTAAACAGTTGTGTTATCATTTCAATACAGAATATCTTCTTTCTTAAAATCTGTTGCCATGGTTGCTGTAGCCATATTCTGCTCTCGTTTGTTTCATATCAAAACATCAAAAAAAGTAGTAACAACAATGAATGATGATCAAAGGTGTTCCTTGCCATCACCATTGTAAGTTTGGTTTTCTCTGACTGTTATCCTCAGTCTTATTGTATGTATACCAGTACTTACCACAAATTTTGAGGGGAGCTTCCAGCTCCAGAAGAATGGGTTGACTTAGAAAGATTTCTCGGGACTTCAGACACAGGCCTCTCACCTCAGCATCTGTCATCTGAACTATCTTACCGGGCCTACATCCCCTCACTGGAATAAAAATATCACATATTTATCTGTATGGTATTTCTGTCATATAAACAATCAAATCATTTTTAAGTTGGTACGTTATTACAGCACAGACCATCACTTTAACATGGTAACCAGAATCAAAACATGAGGGTTTAAGTACAAAAGTGAATTAGGGCTATGCTAGTCTAGTTTGTCCACTTCTTGGGAATGAAAAAAAATGTCTCTGGTTTACACCAGTCTTTTCATATTCATATTCTTGTAGAAACAAGGTAAGATTTTTATTTGTATTTAAATCTTTAGGATGGTCTTCCTATTAGCATGATTAGCTTGAACATGTGGAATAACATTCTTCTTTACAACAACCCCTTCAAAGATTTCTTTTTAAAAAGGCACAAAAATAATTTCAACGTATTTATAGGAATGATTTTTCTCATTTATTTACAATCTTCGGATTATGTTTATCTCAATAAATCGCGAAATCAGCGACAAATCATGTCAAGAAGGTGAATTTGCAAGCATGAAGAATGTGGAATGTCATCGCTAGATCAAACAGATACCCCACCATATCCAACCAGTTCATATTCCATTTGATCCCCAATTCTAAGGGTAATTAAAATAAAAAAAATATTCAACGGATATGGAATAGCTCTTCATATCTCTGTAGAGAAGGAGCGCTTAATCTTCATGTTCACATGTCTTGCTCAATATATGGGAAATATTTGCAACCGGAAGAAGTTTGTTGAGTTTTGTTTACAATATAAATTTTCTTCACAAAGTTGTGTGGCAAAGCCTGCAGTTACATTTTAAATAATAACAACACACCTCCTTTTATTCATTAAAGCATCTTATATCCTCAAATCACGCAAATAATGGCCACTTACCTTCCAAAAGTCGGGAGATGAGGCTGTCAACATTCAACTCCGTGTCCGCCATTTTCGGCTAGCGTGACGTCATTCGTTGCCAAAAGGGGCGTATGCCGATCTACACCAAAATTGTGCATGCTAGGTACTTGTGAACCCATCAAGATATATATCATGTAATAAAAAATTCATTAAAGATTTGCGGGCTTTAAATGATTTTGGACAAATAATAAAAAAAGTAATGGATAAAAAATGCTAAAATTTGACTTTTTCTGGAAAACGATTGAAAGGGGGAGGGGGGGGGGTATAAAAATTGTGGAACTTTAAAATATTAGAAAAAATGTTTAATCTATAGGCCTGATTATTTCAATTTAATTTAATACATTTATGTAAAGTTCAGTGGAAATATATATATATATATATATATATATATATATATATATATATATATATATATATATATATATATATATATATATATATATATATATATATATATATATATCTGTGCTGGTATGTATTATTAATTCCATTATTAATTCATTTATTGACAATTACCATGTCGGCATACAGTCATGAATATGAGTTACATAAAACAAAACATTAAAAGATAAGCATGCAAAAGTTAAACAAAAAGTGTGAATAAACTATTTACTCTTACTCTACTTACTCTTGTTACCCAGTAAATTAAGAAAAATATTAGTTAAGTTCAGAACTACAAATCATCATCTTCCTGTTGAAAGGAAGGGGTGGGGTACTGTTGAAAGAAGTAAACGTTATTGTAATTTGTGTAATTGTAACAAAATTGGTGATGAATTTCATGTGATTTTAGAATGCAAGACATTAAGTAAATTACAAAGTCAGTTTTTAGATACATATTACCGTTCTTCTCCTAGAAAGTTCTATGAAATCATGTCTTCAAGTAACTATATTACATTAAGAAAATTGTGTTTCTTTATTTCAAAAATTAATCAAACTGTTTGTTCACCCCATTTACTTTCTTGACCTTTACAACTATATTGTATATATGTAAATATGTTATGTTTTCATCATGTACCTCATGTACCATTATATGGTGTTGAGTGAAATAAACTGAACTGAACTGAACTGAACTAAAACCTAAAGAATATTAAAAAATATGGCTTGTATAAACAGTAATGTTTCTTTTAGTATGTACATTTTCAACAACAATTTTTTTTTAAGCATTTGTATATAGCGTACAAATGATTACAAAAAAAATTAACAAAGCATTTATAGACTAAAATTACTCTGAATGATAATAACTGAAGCATTCATCCATTATTTACTCACTTTACAGCTACTGTATATATTTACTCATTTCATAAATATAAGCTAATGTAATTAGAGAATAGAGGAAACGTGACGTGTATAAGGTAAATTATTTTGTAATTTAAAACAACCATAAGAATTCTTTCCAAGATAAAAGAGTTTAAACGTTGCACAAGTTTGAGCACCAACAATCTTTTCCAAAAATAATGGTACATGTATGTATGCAAAAACAAAAAACAAAAACAAAAACAAAAAACAAACAAACAAACAAAAGACATCAAAATAAAATTCATCTTCTAGAAAATTGTAAAACTTTAGATAGATTTTGTTTTATTCTTGTCGGTGGCATTAAACCGTTAAAGCATAGGTATATATGAGACGACTATATTACTATCGAAATGCTTTTTGGAAATATTGCAGGTAAAGCTTTTTATAAAACTACTGTACACAAAAGTCGTAACATAAGGTATTTGTAAAATAAACATTTACTGGAATTTTTCGATACAAGCGAAAATTTCTTTTTATGCTCAAGGTCAAATACAAGAACTCTACAAAAAGTGAGGCTCAACAAATAGATACACTCCTGACCTACGCAAAATGAGGTTTAATTTATATTTAAAACAAAAACAAAACCCGAGACTTTTGAGGGAAAAATGATATCGATTTTATTCTAATTTTATTCGCGTTACCTTGTGAACCATTTTTATTTTGATTTTTGAACCCGAGGGTTAGAAATTAGGCCCTTTTTATCAATTCCTTAGGTTTTATAAATCTTACATAATTAATATAACTATCATTAGTGGGCACCGTCCTTGTTTTTGTGTAAAAAAAAAAATAAGAATAATTTAATTTTCCTTCTATTTAAATTAAATTCCTAGAGAATATGTTGTAAATGAACGGATTGAGAAACTTATAAATATGTACGGGTATCTACTTATATAGAATGTGTATATAACATTCCACAATTATATAAGGAGTTTGATGTTTTGTTAATGTTATTGTAAAAAGAATCTTAAATTAAAGCTTTGTTCCAGCAAAATTGACTCATGACGAATGTCCAGCTAATGCCTTGAAGTATGCGCGAACAACAAAGCCTAATTGTGCCTCAGTCACGGCGCTCTCACGCGTGGCTTGACTCCGCGGCTTGAGTTCAAAATATAAGTTTGGGGAGGTACGTAATCGAAGCGCTAGGAATCGGGTCAGAAGCTGAATTCTGTTATCTCTCCCTCTCCCAGGATAATCTCGGCTCTTATCTTCCACCAATCAGACTCGGCCTCAGTTCGCGAAGTTGTTGCTCGTTCTGATTACTGCTGGCGCTACAGGGGGGAATAAAGTAAATGCTTTAGCCATCACCCGACTATTGTTCACTGTGCTGGTCAGTCATGGAGGCTCGGGTGTTCGGGGTAGTGCTGCTGGCGGCAGCGTGGATCGGTTTATGTCAGGGAATTTCTTACGATTTGTTCTACTCCTATGGTTACCAGTTCGGGGATGTGGTTCTAGAGCGAGGGGATGATGTGAGTTCCAATGAAATCTCTCTGGATGTCCCGATAGTCTTCTACGATCAGCGGTACAACCGTATTTTTGTGAGTACAACCATGTTTTTTGCTTTAGTTTTTTTCTTTGATAACCCTTTTTTGATATGTTTGGTTAAACAACACATTTCACAGTTACATGAAGCTAGACGTGTCTTTGGATTCGGGGTTAGATACTCGTATGAAAACACCGTGAAATAATGCGTTGTATACGTCCAGATTCATTTAATAAAAAAAACTTTAATTTTTAATCTTAGACAACTTTCATACATTCCTTTAGCAATAGAATAGATGGCGGTATTCAGTTTTGTTCATCACATTGTACTGAGGAGAATTCCGAGTGCCAATTGTTCGTCCCACCTGGGTGCCCCCCATAATCTCTCATTAGGCACTAAACCTGTCATGTTTATGTAGAATTTAATGAATTCGAAATTAATCCGGGTGTCAAAACTCTTTGAGTAATTGTGTTTGTTCAAGCGATCAACACAAAGCATCCGGGAAAATATCATGAACGGTTTTCTACACTATGTTTCTTCTACAACTGTTCCGGTATAAAAAGCGGCTAATTACAAATTCAGCAAGTTGTATGAGGAAATATTTTGTTTTGGTAAATTTAGTGACACTCAAAGGTAGAGTTTTTGTCATCGGTACTTGATATTTATTAAATTTTCATAATTCAATCATTACTGATGTGGTATATCTATATGTATATGTATATGCTTGATTCTGGAAATTCAAACTCCGTTTATATTTTGTTTAAGACTATTGATGCCCTGATTTATTTAAATTCTATTGTCTGTAAGTGTATAAATACGACCGTCATCGGGCATTCGAGGGTCTCTCTTGTTGGTCTACGGACCAAGCTCTCCCCTCTCCCCTTTTTCGGCATTAAGGTAAATTTTCATTTCTCCTTCTTAGGTTATAAACGGAATCAAACAATGTTATTTATGTTCAATATTTGATTTTGCTTAATATGGAAATCTTCAATATCTTTGTTATTTTGTAATTCGGAGGCAAACTGAAAAAAATGAACCTGAGTTGATATTGAAATATGTTTCCGTCTTGTTTTATTATACTACACTGCCAACAGATTTGGCCAGTTTTGGGCAGAAACAAGCCAGTTCAAGTAATGTTTACATTTTTTTTCTCAAATGTTCAAGATGGCTGCACATCCTTCTTAATAAGAATATGTTTGGCATTTTAAAAGAAATATCAATGTTCTTAAGCTTTGATGATAAGTTGTAATTAATCAGTTATCGAAGAATATTATTATATATAAGGGCACTTTCCATTAACGTTGCCTCGCTGGCAATGTCATTGAGAAATGGTGATGTAAATGGAACGTTTGGCAACGTCAAAATGCTCTAGCGAGGACGCCTAGCCATCTTTGAGATTGATCAACCCAATATATTTCAGTAGTGAGTCAGTAACTAACCTAATAAGTAATAATATGATCTTTGTTAGCAAAGGGTTACAATCTGCTCCTATTCTCTCCAATTTTGGTGTTGGAGATGTAAACCCTTGGCTAGCGAAGATGTACATACTATATATATGTAATACAAGTTTGTCAATTTTTCTCCCCCAGAATAGCATTTTTTTGTTTTTCATCCAGTTGTAGACATATAATATTTGTGTGAGATTGTTTTTCAGGTAAAATGTGTAATGTTGTAAAATGCTGAACAATGACTCATTGGAGTAGTACAAACTTATCAATTTCAGAGATTTTTCTGATTTTTTCAGGTCAATAATAATGGACACTTATCATTTGATTATGAAGTGCCAGTGTATTTACCCACACTGCGTCTGGGATCTAGGTACAAGTTAATCGCAGCGTTCCTGTCTGACATAGATACATCAGCTGCAGGAAGTGTTTATTACAGGTTCGTCTTCAGTTCAGGTGTAGCGTTAAATTAACATACAGAAGAATTCAGTTGTAGCTGAATTATAGTATCTGGATTCTAGCAGGCTAATTCTTAAGTGTTTCAATCTCCTTAGGATGATGTACGTCCTGATTTGACTCAATTTCATCTTGAATTAAGCAGCTTGAATAGCTTATATATAAATTATAACAATTTTAAAGTTTTTGTTTGAAATGCTTACTGTTTTATTTTCTGAAAAATTTCACATTGATAAATACAACTTTTTTATAGAATATATCATAGTGAAATTAAAATCCAATCAATTTATAATTCTGTCTTAATCATAATTAGACAAACACAGGATGAAAACTTATTGGAAAGAGCTTCCTCTGATGTCAAAGGTCATTTCCAAGGTTACCAGGATTTCAAGGCCACAAGCCTCTTCATTGCTACATGGGAAGATGTGGGATATTTTCCTGCTAATAACACTAAGGTAATTATATGATTTTGTTGTTTTTCATTAAAGTCAGCTTAAGGTGGTATGGGACACCTCCATATTGTGACGTACTATTTATCAAAATAAACAATAAAATCAAGTGTAATGTTATAGATGTTTTCTTTCCAAAAACTGTTGCCTAAAAGCGTAGCGCAATCGGTTAGAGTGTTCATTATGAACCTGTAAGTCATAAGTTCAAATCCCACTGGGGATTTTAAAATATTTACCTTTCCAAAAATTTTAAAAACATGATATTTAGTCAAATATTGTAAAATTTGAAAATTCTAAACTGGTAAAAGTATTTTGATTATAATGTACTTTTATCTACATTGATATCGACAGATGTCCCAAATCACCCTAATTATTGGCTATTTCATCTTAAGTTAGATAAGGCAAATCTGATGGATAGATTGTTGACCACCCAGCCCCCTTAATGTGAAGAAGTTTTTACATTCCTCAATACTCCAGGATGAACAATATTTTGAACATATTTCCTGCACATCATTCAAGTCATATCAACACTTCTTTTTTTATTTTGATAAATTTGTTATTACTTAAAAAAAAAATGACACAGATTTTGTTGATACATGTTTGATATAGGGAATACTTATTTTCCAAAACTATTTCCATAAAAGATATTGATCAAGTTGATTGAGGACAGGCAATGGATTAAAAATGTTAAATTTACTGCCTCTATTAGATACTGATACCTGGATACAACGGGCTGACAATGATTAGTTTTTGTTAGATCAGTTGGTGTGATAGGTCGAAGTTCTCTCTCTCTCTCTCTCTCTCTCTCTCTCTCTCTCTCTCTCTCTCTCTCTCTCTCAGGATACAATCTGTACACAAGTGGAGTATTTAATGGGAGGAGATTTTCTGTAATCTTGTTTATACAATCTTTCCATTATGATGGGTTCTACAGTCTCAGCATTCACTGGATTATCATTAATCCCACAGAGTGTTAGCATTCTTTGGGTTGAACATTTAAATATGTTACTGTTTGATATGGGGAAGTAGGAATTTGATATGGGGGAGTAGGGATTTGATATGGGGAAGTAGGGATTTGATATGGGGAAGTAGGGATTTGATATGGGGGAGTAGGAGGGATTTGATATGGGGGAGTAGGAGGGATTTGATATGGGGGAGTAGGAGGGATTTGATATGGGGGAGTAGAGATCTGTGCCACTATTTACAAATAAACTAAAGACCATGCAAATTTATAATTACTAATTACCCAATTCTTCTACCTACCAGTGATGCTATGGAAATTTTCTGGTAGAAATGGTTTTGTATAGATTTTTAGAAATCAAATGAGACTGGAAAGATTAAAGACCAAGTTATTGAGTTATTTTGTAAATCTCACCCCTGCTGTATATGTTGTCTGCATCCTGATTCAGTGGTCAGCAGGGAGGCATAGGGTCGGGCTAAGTAGTGTGACTCTTGTTTATAACACAACACCCCCCCCCCCCCCCCTTCAAATGCAAATATTCATGCTTTTACATACTGACTAGCTGTAAATTTTAGTTCATATTTCATGGAATGGATGTAATAAAATAAACTGCTCAACTTTGGTGTTTTCCGTGAACAATACAGATTGTTGATCACTTGACACTTGAGGTTAGAGAATTTTAAGTGTTTTACGCTGAGTATCTGAAGTATTTAATGATAATGTATGGAAAATGATCTCACAGCCAGCATTTGACAGATTTCATACCATACTAACTGTATCCTAACATTGTTAGAGAAACATTAGACAGAGAGTTCATTGAAATTAAGTCAGGACATGTTTTATTTGTTTTCGTGTCGCTGTCCTTAATTTAATATAGTTTAAACATTTTTTTTTTTAAATTGTTAAAGCTTAAGTTAGGTTTTTTCTAAATGATTATTTTGAAGTTATACTATCAAAAGATGGATGAAATCTTTTTTCACTGATTCCCACACTATTAGAAGACATCTGGTGAGCTTTTCTGACTGTGATATCAGTCGACTCCTGGCAGTTGTTGATTCAGGGCGTGTGGCCATTGTTAGGATACTGCAGTCAGTGAAAACAATAAACACCTCCTGTCCATTATCACATGGCTCTACAAGCTATCGGCCAATCAACAGGCTTGTTAACACTGATCGTCAGGGGGAGATAACTTCTGGTATCTCAGATGTGACTGACAGCTTTGTGAGCAGACTCTGTAGAGAACTCATCAATGTCCATAAAGCTGGTTAGAAAGCTCATAAATGTCCAGAAGCTGTCTTCTACATTCTCCCAAAGCATGGGAAATTTTCAAATTACAATACTGCACATCTGGTAGGAAAATTGAGCAGATAATTCCAACAAGCTGTATCAAATTTAAGAACATTTTTTTTTTTTATTTTTAACAGAATAAGAAATCCTTCTTTGGGTGTTATGAGTTGGTCATAACTGCATGGTCAGGGCATGATCAAGTCCAATAAAGCACATACTGTAATGATCACCTCATAATATTCAAAAAATGATTTCTTTAGTAATTAGTTTTATTTATATAATTTTTAGTAATTGTATGATTAAAAAAATATTATATTACCGACATTTTTACTTTATTTGGGTTCATTTCTTATAATTATGCAAACCCCGCTTGCACCCCAACAGTACGTCATGATTTTTTGCATTGATGAAATCAGACAAAGACACTGTCTGGAAAATGTAAATTTTTAAGAATATGTTGTAGTTTTAGAATTTCCATAGAAGTTTGAATACTAGCTAGCTCTACATACACTCATCATATGATATAGAAAGCAATTTCATTTTTCATTGCTATTTGTCTGAGCAGAGTTAAAATGTGGATGGAATGTATATTCAATCATGTGAGCTTTGCATTATAAAAAGATGTAATATTTTAAAAATAATTTCTGACAATTGAAAAAAAAAAATTAAACCCAGCCTGTTTTTCCATGTACATTGTATATAACCTTTTTGAACATATTTTTCTGCTTCAACATTGTTAGTATATTGACAAACATGGGTCTATAATGAGAAAGGAGGGTTTGTTTACTATGCATTTGTACTCTGTACAAAAGTGATACTCTATACAGGGAATTATTTGCCCTGTTTTATTTTCACACCTTTCACACTCATTGTAATTCAAAACAATTTTTAAATTACTGTGTTAATAAGTTTCTATCACACAACTGTGTCTGGACAAATTCAAGACAGATACAAAACTGTTTGCAAAAGTAGAAGGGCAAAAAAAACCCCAAAACATGGAGTGAAAATAAACCTGTATAAAGAAGCAGCAACAAAACAGCTGGTGTATCTTGTACATAGCTATATACTTTTATTATACTTTCATGTTAAATACTGAAATCTGATTGGTTTAGACGCAGTTGACAATCCGTTCTCATACCCTCAGCTTTAGCAACACACTTGGCAATGGGCCGATAGAACGAATTGTTACATGCGCGTAAATTATGCGCGTACGGTTCACCGTAAAACTCTTTTCTTTTCTTTATAAAAGCAGTAAAATTTGCTATAAAATTAAGACATTCAGTATAATAAAATAAATAGTGCCTGTTTGGGAGGGTACCAGTTGAAATTGACGTCCCTCGAAACCATTGTCAACCTCCGCTTCGCGTCGGTTGACAATGGCTTTCTCAGGGTGTCAATTTCAACTGGTACCCTCCCAAACAGGCACTATTTATATAATAGCTATGTTGCTTCAGAAGTGGTAGAATTTTACATCACAATATAAATACATGGATACCATTTCATGCTTTTTGTATCCACTTTATGCATTAATATGTTAGATGTTACAGTTTGATACATGTAGTTTAGGATATTTGAAAGTTCACTATTTATATTTAGAAGCAGCTCTGAAGAAATACAAATATCAACATAAATTAAAAAGATTTGATGAAATACACAGAGATATAGATGAGTTGATAAAATAGAAATTCAAGTTATATAATAGTGACCAATTCAACATTCCTTACCTATTGGGTTTTTTCTTTTCTTTTAATAGCTAAACACATTCCAAATAGTTCTAGTATCAGATGGATCAGATACCTTTGCCATATTTAATTATCTGGATGGAGGCATAAACTGGATCACAAGTGAGGGCAAATTAGGAGAGGAAAATAAGGATCCCCCAGGCCAGGTCGGATTCGATGCTGGTGATGATAAAAGAGCCTTTAGGATTGAGAAATACAGTGGAAAAAGTAACGCTGCTGAAGTAGCTATGTAAGTGTCAGAACTGCTAAACTAGCAAACTATGTGTCAGAACTGCTGAACAAGCTAAGTAAGTGTCAGAACTGCTGAACAAGCTAAGTAAGTGTCAGATCTGCTGAACTAGTTAAGTAAGTGTCAGAACTTATAAACTAGCTAAGTAAGTGTCAGAACTGCTGAACAAGCTAAGTAAGTGTCAGATCTGCTGAACTAGTTAAGTAAGTGTCAGAACTTATAAACTAGCTAAGTAAGTGTCAGAAATTCTAAGCTAGCTAAGAAAATGTCAGAACATCTAATCTAGCTACATAAATGTCAGAACTGCTAAACTAGCAAACTATGTGTCAGAACTGCTGAACAAGCTAAGTAAGTGTCAGATCTGCTGAACTAGTTAAGTAAGTGTCAGAACTTATAAACTAGCTAAGTAAGTGTCAGAACTGCTGAACAAGCTAAGTAAGTGTCAGATCTGCTGAACTAGTTAAGTAAGTGTCAGAACTTATAAACTAGCTAAGTAAGTGTCAGAAATTCTAAGCTAGCTAAGAAAATGTCAGAACATCTAATCTAGCTACATAAATGTCAGAACTGCTAAACTAGCAAACTATGTGTCAGAACTGCTGAACAAGCTAAGTAAGTGTCAGATCTGCTGAACTAGTTAAGTAAGTGTCAGAACTTATAAACTAGCTAAGTAAGTGTCAGAACTGCTGAACAAGCTAAGTAAGTGTCAGATCTGCTGAACTAGTTAAGTAAGTGTCAGAACTTATAAACTAGCTAAGTAAGTGTCAGAAATTCTAAGCTAGCTAAGAAAATGTCAGAACATCTAATCTAGCTACATAAATGTCAGAACTGCTAAACTAGCAAACTATGTGTCAGAACTGCTGAACAAGCTAAGTAAGTGTCAGATCTGCTGAACTAGTTAAGTAAGTGTCAGAACTTATAAACTAGCTAAGTAAGTGTCAGAACTGCTGAACAAGCTAAGTAAGTGTCAGATCTGCTGAACTAGTTAAGTAAGTGTCAGAACTTATAAACTAGCTAAGTAAGTGTCAGAAATTCTAAGCTAGCTAAGAAAATGTCAGAACATCTAATCTAGCTACATAAATGTCAGAACTGCTCAACTAGCTAACTATTTGTCAGAACTGCTGAACTAGCTACATAAGTGTCAGAACTGCTCAACTAGCTAACTATGTGTTAGAACTGCTGAACTAGCTAAGTAAGTATCAGAACTGCTAAACTAGCTATATAGGCTAAATAAGTGTCAGAACTTCTGAACTAGCTAAGTAAGTGTCAGAACTGGTGAACTAGCTAAGTAAGTGTCAGAACTGGTGAACTAGCTAAGTAAGTGTCAGAACTGGTGAACTAGCTAAGTAAGTGTCAGAACTTCTGAACTAGCTAAGTAAGTGTCAGAACTTCTGAACTAGCTAAGTAAGTGTCAGAACTTCTGAACTAGCTATGTAAGTGTCAGAACTTCTGAACTAGCTAAGTAAGTGTCAGAACATCCGAACTAGCTAAGTAAGTGTCAGAACTTCTGAACTAGCTAAGTAAGTGTCAGAACTGCTGAACTAGCTAAATAAGTGTCAGAACTGCTGAACTAGCAAAGTAAGTGTCAGAACTTCTGAACTAGCTAAGTAAGTGTCAGAACTTCTGAACTAGCTAAGTATAATGTAAGTGTCAGAACTGCTGAACTAGCTAAGTAAGTGTCAGAACTGCTGAACTAGCTAAATAAGTGTCAGAACTGCTACACTAACTACATAAGCTAAATAACTGTCATAACTTCTGAACTAGCTAAGTAAGTGTCAGAACTTCTGAACTAGCTAAGTAAGTGTCAGAACTGCTGAACTAGCTAAATAAGTGTCAGAACTGCTGAACTAGCAAAGTAAGTGTCAGAACTTCTGAACTAGCTAAGTGTTAGAATTTGTTAAAACTTTGTAAGTATTTAGACACAATGTGCAGATATGCATATTACCAGGAAATTCCAACTCCATTTTCTTGAGGGAATTTTGGACCTTTGGAATTTAATATTTTGTGGTTGACAAAGGAATAGATGAGCCTAGTTGTAGGTTTTTATTTGATGATTTAATGTGAGTTATGCTCTTTATCAAGCTTGCTCACTTTTCTTTCATTATCCCTGTAAATGTTGAAAAGGCTACTTTCATTCATTCTTTATTCACTTTAGGCTTTACAGCCCATCAGTATTCATGTTTATGCAATACATATATCATATAAATATGCAAGTGGAACAGGAGAATAGACAATATACTTAAATTATGGTAACAAATCATTTCGTAATTTTAAACTATCATTTATATACTTTCCAAGATTATTCATAATTTTGACATTTTCTGAGCTTCAAAGTTGCACAAGTTTGAACATTGAAGGTCTTCTAAAAAAAAAATGAGGTTTAATATATTTTTTACGAAAATAGTCATACAAAGGACACACCAATAAAAAATGAAATTCATCTTCCACACAATTAATATTACAATTTATACATTTTCTCTGATTTCTGGCGGTTCTATTAAATCGACCAGTTTCAACAGCAAGATTATATTATGAGAAGACAATCTAATTTTAGAAATGCATTTTTGAAACTTAGCAGGTATAAGTTTTGTAAGGAAGTATTGTAAGCAATGTTGTGAAATAAGGTATTAATAAAATGAACTTTTACTGGAATTTTCAATACATGCAAAAATTTCTTGTTTTGCTTGGTCAAATATTCTTTGTTTGATAAGACATAATGTACCTTCATTGCAGGCTGAAACAAAGCGGTAATGTTCTTTGTATAACTTCAGTGTTAATGACAGTGTTATCAAATGAGGTTGAGTTCGTCTCTGTTTTATGTAAGATATATCTTTAATTGACTGTAATAATTTATCTGCTGTTCTGTATAGTGCTTCCAATGTGAAGGTCCCAGGTCAATGGATGTTTAACATTGGGCGTTTAAATGGAGGGGACATCCAGAAGCCGACATTCAACACAGAGGACGACACTGGAGGTAACCAACTCTAATAATTTATGTTTGTACATGCTATAGTTTCATGCTTGAAAATTCTTTGGTCTTATTTTTTTTTTCCCCACTTATTCCCATTGTTGGTCTGTCCTTTGGTTTGAATCATCAGTATTTGTACCTACTAAGGAATCAAAAGATTTCATGGATGGATAATATTCGTTGATATTTCGGTATCCCTCACAAATTAACTTCCCGAATATATTATTAATTTTACGTTCAAGCAAAACTACAAAATCACATCCCCACTAATTTTTTGAAAATTTACAAAAATTGCCCCCACTAAAATAAATTTTCAAAGTCAGAGTACCTTAAATGCTTTTACACACTGACTAGCTGTAAATTTTAGTTGTGATCTTTGAGCCCACCCTGGGGGGTGAGACGTGCACTGAGGGAGCCAAGCAGTGCCACCTGAACGCCCAATGTGTGGACTACACCGGCGGATACTGCTGTAAATGTCTGGACAATTACTATGGCAACGGGATCACCTGTCTGGAGACGGGTAGGTAGTATAAAATATCAATGCCTACTGGTGCTTCAATACAGACAATGTTACAAACGGTTACACACTGTAAATATTGACTTAGATATAAAAATCTCAAAGCAATGACTAACATATTTTGTATTTAAAACTTTTTTGTGTGTGTGTCTTCAGTGTCATGGTTGAAAGAGTTGAAGATGTGAACAGCTGTGATCAGGCACACCTCTCTCTAGGACAGCTTCTAATAAACCATAGTTTAATTAGATTAAAAATATGGTCAGCTATACTAGTGTATGGACATCTTTACTAGTAGAGTGACAGCTATACTAATATAGTGACAGCTATACTAGTAGAGTGACAGCTATACTAATATAGTGACAGCTATACTAGTAGAGTGACAGCTATACTGATATAGTGACAGCTATACTAGTAGAGTGACAGCTATATTAGTACAGTTATAGCTATACTATTATATGGACAGCTATATTAGTAAAGTGATAGCTATACTAGTAAATGGACAGCTATGCCAGTATATGGACAGCTATACTAGTATATGGAGTCATGGACAGCTATACTAGTAAATGGACAGCTATTCTAGTATATGGACAACTATACTAAGTGTCACTGTATTTCAGGAGAACCTCAGAGACTCAATGGGAAGGTTTATGGAGAGCTGAATGGATACCCCATTGATAATCTGGACATGCACGTGTACATCCTGACGAGGGACGGTCGGGCCTACACTGCCATCAGCAGGATTCCCATCCAGCTAGAGGGAAATATGCGATCCCTGGTCACCATCGGTGGAATCATGGGATGGATGTTCGCTCAGCCCCAGCACCCTGACGCCAAGAATGGATTCATGCTGACTGGTAACGCAATGACATCTATTGGGGCAATTTTTAGCTTTCTTTATACTAGAGCTTTTTAGCTCACCTGAACCGAAGGTTCAAGTGAGCTTTTCTGATCACCCGTTGTCCGTCGTCCGTCCGTCCGTCCGTCCGTCCGTCCGTCTGTCCGTCTGTAAACTTTTCACATTTTCGACTTCTTCTCTAAAACCACTGCGCCAAATTTAACCAAATTTGGTACAAAGCATCCTAATGGAAAGGGGATTATAAATTGTTAAAATAAAGGGCACAGCCCTTTTTAAAAGGGAGATAATTGCGAAACAGTGAGTATAGGGTGTGTGTCTTTAAAAATCTTCTTCTCAAGAACCACTTCACCAGAAATGCCAATATTTACACAAAAGCTAGTGTATATAGTGAAGATTCTAAATTGTAAAAATCGTGACCCTCGGACCAAAATTGGGGCCCTAGGCGGGGTTCAAAGTTTAGCATAGAAATATACATAGAAACATGTTTACAAGATTTACAAGATTTTTGTTCCATTTAATCAACTAAATTGTGCACCAAAAAACCCAACTGTGTCTCCCTGATTATTGACAACTCATGGCATAAGTATATAAGTTTGTTTAATCAAGAAATGACGGATGAATACGATAAGGTGTAAAAATTCACTAAACATTATTTTAGTTTATCGCTTATAGTTTATTTGGAGACCGTGCCCGATAAAAATAAAAATTAATATGTAAATTTATTTGTTGTCGGGCACGGTCTCCAAAATGAATGTAAGCGATAAATGTATCTTGTGATTTTGTTGTATATTGGTTTAGCATTATAGATACGGCATAGACTGGTTCGCCAGCTTATAGGAAATAGCAGTGACGAGAAAAATTTATTTTTAGGCCCACAAGTTATCTTTACACGCTTGCGATGGAATGCTGAAAAAATCTTTCGGAGAGTCAATAGATTTATTTTAAAAGTAAAACGGCTTTAATAGTTATAAACAAAGAAAGAGAAACATCTTTCGATTAAGTAAAACCGCTACAAAGTGTTAGCCTGAAAAAATCTCTGGAAGCCAGGCAACTGTATGTTTATTTTACCTACTGGTTATGGAAAGTTCTTAGCTTTACAAAAAACCAATTTCTACACTGACACGATCCCACTCTCTAAGTTAATAACTCCATATTCTATAAACACATAAGATAATATGTACAGACCATGTGCTAATTGTGTGTAGCCTGTGTGCATTCAATTTATATGTGTTTACTTAATATTCTTATCGGACCTTTACGAGAAAACGGAGCTAAATCAGATCGTTACCATCCTCAGCAGCCCCATAAATCAAGTTATAATGGGCATGGATTGGAATGCTACGAGTAGTCTAGTGCCAATTATAACTTACTCAACAATGAAAATATTTAACATTATACATTTCCGATGTAAATTAATATTTACAATACCCACATAAACAATGTATTGTCAACGGTGTCAATTAGTTTGTTCCTGTTAATTCGATATTTATTGTCAAATTCATGTTTAGTTCTTCTTAAACCTTCTTTCTTTGATCCGCCTCAATCTTCTTTCCGATTTATTTTAAGTGTGCGCATTTGCTGTGCGCGAAGCTGCAGTGAGTTTTCCCACTGTTTACCTGTCCTTGAATTTCCTAGCGGCAGCGTTTGGAATCAAGGGCAGGCTATCCAGTCTAAGATACGGCAGATCTACGCACGTGGTGTAGATTTATTTGTAAACAACACTACATAGGTAATCTTGTTTCACACTGATATTGAAATAAATAAAAGTATGTTTTATTATAATTAGGGAAACACTGTTAATGTGTTACACTCGTATACTAATGATGAACCCGTGAAATTTGTTCAAAGACTGCTTAAAGCAGAAAGAAGTTAATTTATTTTTAAACTTTGAAATTTCTTCGATTTTTCAGTGTAACCATGATGAGTTATGATTCATTGTATTACAAATGCATCACTACGTATTTTATAAGGAAATATACTGAGTATACAATCACATGGTAATGTTAAAATTGCAAATAAAAATATAGTTGCATATGTGCGAATTTAGTTACACAAACCATTTTCATATACTGATAATATTGGATATACGACTATTGGTACAGAAAATTAAATTAATGATATCTATATTAAAGAAAATGTCAGCTCGACACCTTTGTGACCGTTCCGGCCTTTGATATGTATAGGGAAGATTCTAAATTGTAAAAATCGTGACCCTCGGACCAAAACTGGGGCCCCAGGCGGGGTTCAAAGTTTAACATAGAAATACATAGGAAAAATGTATAAAAATCTTCTTTTCAAGAACCATTGCACCAGAAATGCCAATATTTACAAAAAAGTTTGTATATATAATGAAGATTCTAAATTGTAAAAATTGTTTACCCCGGACAAAAAGTGGGGCCCTAGGCGGGGTTCAAATTTTAACATACATGTATATAGGAAAATGTTTAAAAATCTTCTTCTCAAGATATATAATGCAACAGTTTGGAATATTACTATGCATACATCCTTAAATAATGTAGATTCTAGTTTGTAAAAATCGTGACTCCCGGACTAATACTGGGGCACCAAGAGGGGTTCAAAATTTAACATTTTAAAAAATATATAGAAAACGTTCAAAATGTTCTTCTTGAGAACTACAATGTTACAGTTTGTGGAATTACTATACATGCATCCCTGGCTTATATAGATTCTTAATTGGTAAAATCGTGACCCCCGGACTAATACTGGGGCCCCAAGAGGGGTCAAAGTTTAATATAGAAATATATAGATAACATGTTAAAAAATCTTCTTGAGAACTACAATGCTACAAGTTGTGAGATTACTATGCATGCAACCTTGGATAATGTAGATTCGATAGTTTTAAATTAGTGACCCCTGGACTAATACTGGGGACCCAAGATGGGTTAAAAATTTAATGTAGAAGTATATATGGAAAATGTTTAAAAACCTTTTTCACGAGAACTACAATGCTTCAATTTGTCAGATTACTACGTAAGCATCCTTAAATAGTGTAGAAGCTGTGACCCTCAATCTAATACTGGGGCCCCAATAGGGGTTCAAAGTTTAACATAGAAATATAGAGGGAAAATGTTTAAAAATCTTTTTCTAGAGAACTACAATGCTTCAACTTGTGAGATTACTATGCAAGCATCCTTGAATAATGTAGATGCTAAATTAATAAAGCTGTGACCACTGGACTAATACTGGGGCCACAAGAGGGGTTCAAAGTTTAACATAGAAATATATATGGGAAATGTTTTCAAAAAGTTTTTCTCGAGAACTATTATGTTACAGTTTGTGAGATTACTATGCAAGGATCCTCAAATAGTGTAAATTCTAAATTGTTAAAGCCAACCATAAACCTCGGACCAATACTGGGGCCCCAGAAGGGGGGTTCAAAGTTAGAAATAGCATATGCTACGAAATGGAATGTTACAAGAAACTGTTGTTCAGGTGAGCGATGTGGCCCATGGGCCTCTTGTTAATGAGTTATTCTAGGTAGTTGTTATTTAGTGCTATGCTGGAGTTTTAGAATGATTTTTTCCTTGTATGTAAACCATGTTTAAGTGGGACATTATATATTTTCTACATGTAAGTTTCAGGACTAATTTTAGTAGATACTGAGTATGTGCCGTACCTGATGTTTGTCTGCTGTTTGTAGGTGGAGTCCTGAACCACACCGCGGTCATAACCTATCCATCCGGGGAGCAGGCTCAGATTACACAGCAGTTCTTTGGACACGACACCCAAGGTCACATGAGGCTGGAGACCCAGGTCCAGGGTAGTGTCCCCAACGTGCCCCCCAACTCCACCATCACCCTGGGGGACTACACTGAGGAATACCAGCGGGTCGCACCAGGTACGGGCACACAAGGGGGTTCAAGTGTGATGCCAAATCGTGTAAAAAATGATTCAAAGAGGAAATACAGTCAAACTTCGTTATCTCGAACTAGATGGGACTGTTTAAAAACTTCGAGATATCTGAGTATTTGAGATATCGAGGGTAAAATACTTAGGCCTAAGAAAAAAAATGGTTTGTTTCCGCTTTCCCGACCGACCCTAGCTTTTACCCCTTGACTCAAAACTTTTTTTTAAGGATTTTTGATGGAAAATCTTTTATTTCCGTTTTTATCCGATTTGGAAAAAAATTACTCACAATTTTGGTCACAAAAACGCTTGAAGCAGTTAATCTTTTCAAATCAGTGTAACTCAAACGTTTTGTTTCAAAATGGCTGTATGTTTCCATGTGTTGTCGATTTTAATAATGCTCTCATTGCTGGCAGAGGAAGTATCTGATATATAATATCATTTTTGTGTTTTCTTAAGACCAGCTTAATAGTCAGGAATGATATTAAAAGTATTTCTCATTTTATACCATTCAGCAGTGTCAGTATCTAACCGGCATGTATGGATACTGCAATATTAAAGGGAAAAAAAATATTTTAAAAAATAAAAAAAAATTCCGACCGACCGACCCTACTTTTTTTCAGCATGAAAGCGGAAACAAACCATTATTTTTATTAGGCCTTAAAAAATAAGTGGTTGGGACTTACAAATCACTTCGACATATCCATTGTAATCGAGATATCAGTGTTCGAGATATCAAAGTTCAACTGTAACTATTTTGTAAGGAAGACATCTGCCCATTGATCTGCAGATTGTTATTTTCTCTTTGCCCCAAATCAATGGTTAAGGCCATTGCTTAAATTGTCTGGTACAATGTTTCACTTCTTTAACCCAAAGCTAAACAAATCTTCAAAAAGCATTAGGTACTTAAATTTTGTATGTATTTTTTAAAGAAAAAACTACAGAAGGCATTGTACCTAAGAAAATTAAGTCACAATTATTTGAAAAAAAAATTAAGTTCAAAATTATACAAATTTGGGTACAAATATTAATTTTGTAATTCCCCTCTTACAAAACCTTAATGTTCATCCTATAAGCATTTTGGCTTTAAGTAAGCCTTTGTTGTGCAATTATCTGATTACGTTTCTGATTAACTGGCCTTTGTTGTGAGATTATCTGATTACATTTTTGATTAACTGGCCTTTGTCATATGATCATCTGATTACGTTTTCAGGACATTGGCATTCGACCTCCACAAGCCGCTACGTGATGAACGGGGTCACGCGCCAGTATCAGCTGGACCAGACCATCATGTTTACAGAGTGTCCGTACAACACTGACCCCCAGCCCAACGTCCTCCGACTGATAACCAGCAGGAACTACCTCAGCTTTGAGGAATCCCAGAACATCGTCCGCTACATTATCTCTGCCAAGGTCGGAGTTAGTCAGTCAGGTACGTTGTCAATAAAACTTTAGTTCTGTTTGTAACAGGCTTTTTAGGCCAAAAAAAATTATTGATTTGTTTCTCAGGCACCGCCGCATCAGCAAAATTATCGCCGCATCAAACTTTTTTGTCGTTATTTTTCCGGAATGTTCATATCTTATCATTATTGGTTTTCTCTATTATAGAATCAATGTAAACAAACGCTCAGAATAAATGCTTTTCTCTGTAAGTGAAAACGTGATTATATATAACACATCTACCCAGTGACCAACCTGGGGGGGGGGGCAACTTGAGCTAAATACAAGTATATGTAAATATAAGTACTCGCTTTGTGGTCGGTAACTTCGCCAGAATTTCCTCAGAAAGAGAGGTTGAAGTCACCCTGTATTCTGAGTTAACGATCGTGAAAATTAACCCCAAATGCAATAAAATGATAATTATTTAATCCAAAAGACATTTTCATAGCCTAAGTTAACCCCTGTTGTGATTAATAACTAGCGACTGTCTTATCTTTAGAGGTTGATGCAACCATGCACATACTCGTGATACTGTGCACTGAAAATTACAACTGATATTTATAACTTTAGTTCTGATATTGCAATTAGTTGGTAACTTGTAATTAGTTAATAACTCTGCCAAATTAATGCTAAAATAATCATTAAACTGTTTGTCTACAGTTATCTTTAAAATTAAACAGATCCACTACATGACGGTTGTAATTGGGTCAAAGGGTTGGACTAATACCTCCAAAATACACAAAAGTACATAGACTGATTTTATTTGTCATTTAGCTAACACAATTACAAAATATTTCATTTATAAAATGTATGAATACACCTAATAATTAAATTTAACAAATTGGATAAGTTATTAAAATTTTTAGGAGTTGTTTTATTTTTAATTGACCTGCTTCTAATCCAATTTGAATTAGGGTTGAATCTGTGTATACATGTATTATCATTAGCATCATGCCAATGACAAAGAATGGAACTAGTCTACCTGATTTCTCAAACTTCTCCCTATTTTTCTGTGAGGGAGAAGTGAAGTCTCCCTAAAAGTTTACCCAAGCTACATGTAGGTTGGTCCCTGTTAAGACTACCACTGAAATGTCTCTGTTATCTTCAGAAATTGAGGCCTCTGTAATATTGCCTGGTAGCAGGAATAAAGGACAATTGTATTGTTTGAGAATTTTATGATGACTAATTTACTTTCCCTTGATTTCTGTCATGTTCCCCCAGGCACTGAAGATCAATAAGAAAATACTCCAAATGAATAATTTTTATATGGCAAATTCAACTATAGTGAAATGCCATAAGAAGTCCCCTATTTCAGTTCAGAATTGTGTTATTTCTGTAGACAGGGAAGATTGGCTGCAAAAGGAAGCAGGGGCATAAACCATTTGCCCATGTTTGTTCATCTGCAAAAACTCATCCTTTGAAAATGAAACAGAAACAGTTTAAACTTAAAAGAACAAAAGCAAATATTTAAACTTTCCCAATGTATCAGCTTGATAAATATCTGCTGATGAGTACACAAATAAATTATACAAGATGGGTTGCCGTCATTGTAAATTGTGTCTCTTAAAAAAAAAAAAAAAAAAAAAAAAAAAAAACCTGCCTGCCTCATCAACATTTCAAAATTTTGGCCTGAGAAACTAATGATTAATTTTTTTTGGCCTTAATTGGTTAAGTTTAACATTTACAATTTTTTTGCAGGTGTCACAATTTCTTGAGCAAAAAAATTGTTAATCAGCATGACATTATGTTTAAATATTGTACAATTTAATGCCAATTTTAGGACTATTTGTCCTAAATTCTTTACCGGTACTTGATGAAAGAGAATTGAATTATAATGATTGAATTTAATAGCTCCAGAGTATATATTCATATAAACAGGATTAAAACAGTTAAGGCTCTTTTTATTATCTGTAACACAGTTTCTTATGCATAAACTACTCAATCCAGTTTATAGTTGTATAAAATATTGTAGCTGTTAGGCCATAAAAAATTAATCACTTGGTTCTCAGGCCAATATTTTCAAAAACAGCTGCAGGCGGGCGGTGGTATATTTTTCATCATTAATTCTTGTTTCTGGGGATGTCAAAGTTTTTAAGCAAATGATCTGGACATCTAACCATAACTCTTTTTATTTCATAAAAAGGGAATGCAGGATTTTTTTTTTTATTTTAACAAGGTGCAAATCTTATCTAAACCAGAAAAAGCAATGTTTTAAAGCAAATGAATAGTTACCTTGCAATGAATGTATCGGTCTTAGATTTATTAGCTCAAACTAAATGGAATAAACAAATCGTCATGTTCATCAGGAAACACCACAGCTAGGAGGCTTGAGAAAGCCCTGTGTTTCAGCATTATAAGATATTTAGAATAGTACAAGCTGCAAAAACTATCCTCCTACATGCATTTGAAGTTAAACAATGTCCTTCTTCATATCAAAACATAAATCATTGCTGTCGTGATCATAACTTGAACACAGCATCTTGTAACTAGATTAGTCGTCCATTTGCAATCTGATATAATTAAGTCTGGATCACCGCAATGTTTGCCATAATGTTCTTTTTTAAAGTCAAGCGTTTTACTGACTTGAGACATGAGTGTCTAAAATGTGGTCCTAAGTACAGAATTTTTTTCCGGAATTCACAAGAGCACTAGAGAAATTTTTTAAAAATTTATTTACTGATGAAAATTAGCAATGCACAATATTAAATCAGATGAGGGCGGGCCTGAGAACCAAGAAATTAATTTTTTATGGCCTTAAATTCATTACATTCCTTAAAGCAAGCACATATTAAATTTTTGCCTCAAAATTTCAGTTTATTTTAAACATGAAAGAGATATTTTGGTCAAATGTTGCATATTGTTGTTGAAAAATTATGTTACAAAACAAAAACAAGCATACTAATCAGAGTTTACTAGGGCAGTAGAAAAGAGGGAAAACTCTTGAACAAAGTAGGTTATAATGTTAAATTTTGACTTGCTTTTGCTCAGGTCTGGATCCTTGTGTAGATGGTGCTGCTAGTTGTCACCGGTATGCTGAGTGTATTCCTGATGGGGACGACTTCCAGTGCCAGTGTCGCACGGGTTTCATCGGGGACGGCACAGATTGTCAAGGTAACTAGGACCACTAGTTTACAGGTTGTCAAGGTAACTAGGACCACTAGTTTACAGATTGTCAAGGTACCTAACTAGGACCACTAGTTTACAAATTCATAAAGTAAATAGAACCACAGATATTTTCAAGACTTTAAATAAGTTCTCCAGGTAACAGATTGTTAAGGTAACTAGGACCACTAGTCTACAGATTGTTACTAAAATAGGATGACTAGTTTTGTCAAGAATCATTTTAAGAAGGTTCTCCATTTAACAGATTGTCAGGATAAAATAACTCCCTCAGGTCACTGATTATTTATCTCGTCTGAATTGAATCAATAATCCATGTTAATCCTCTGATTCTGTTAATCCACTTAAACAGGTAGGAGATATAGATCTCATTTTGTACTCTGCTGTCTGGCTTCACTTGCCCATGATTCTAAAGGAAACTAGACAAGTTTAGATATATCAATGATGTTGATGATTTTCAGATGTGAACGAGTGTACGGACAGCCCCTGTGATGTGAATGCGGACTGCTACAACTTGCCAGGCTCCTTCGAGTGTACCTGTCAATTTGGTTTCACTGGAAACGGTCTACAATGTCAGCGTAAGTAAAGAACAGAGATTTCAGACTATAAACCTGTCATTGGTAGGTTACATGTATATGAAGAAATTGATATTATACAAATACTGTCTGGAATTGTAGGTGAGGTGAGATTGTGTGGAGACGATGTTTGTCATCAAAATGCTCGCTGTGTCTTTAACAGCGATATCGGGCAGCCAATGTGTGAATGTAACTCCGGTTACTATGGGGATGGAAAAAACTGTTCAACTCTAGGTTTGTTATGAATTTTTATGCCATCCAGAACTGAAGAGCATAGAAGTTTGAGCCCTTATTAAAGAATTGTGTTTAAATTTAATCTCTCAGATATGGAATGATTGTTTTTCAGCCTTTGAGTGTAACGAGGCCCCCGAGGTTTGTCACCAGGATGCCCAGTGTATCTATGACTACCAGGAGCAGCGCTACAAGTGTGAGTGTGGGGAGGGGTTCAGCGGGGACGGTTTGGTGTGTCAGGCTTACAAGGACCAGTGTGACCGTTGCCATGCCAATGCCACCTGTGTCTTCAACATCAACACCTTCACTCACACCTGTCAGTGTAACCCAGGGTTCACAGGGGACGGCAGATACTGCTCTCTCATTGGTTAGCATTTCAAATCCAAATGTATGCAGAATCTTACATGTATTAGAGCCTTATCATGTTTTAACAATCTGTTCTTGTTGTTTATCAACCACAACAGAATCTGAAGTCTTTACAACTTTGAAATATTTGATCTATGAAGCTTTACACTCTTGTTTCTTCTGTTCATCAGAGGTCCCAAGTGTCTGTCGGCTGTGTAGTGAGAATGCAGAGTGCTTGCTCGATGTCTCCAGCCAAGAATTTACCTGTCAGTGTCGCTCAAATTACCGTGGTGATGGAATTAATTGCACTCAGGTGGATTGCCGTACTGAGCAAATATGTGATCCTAATGCAGACTGCATGTACGACCCATTCGAATTACGAGACCTCTGTCTGTGTAGAAATGGTTTCACAGGTGAGTTCTGTAACTCTGGCAACAGAAAACAACTAAAATAAAAACTAACATTGCATATCTCCTTTTGTTTTTCAAGATTTTTGTTAAAAGTTAATGTATATTATCAAGATTGAAGAACTCCATGCACTTGATTTGTCCTTATACGTGATGCTTTGGTGGCATAAATGAAACCTTTGTCTGTGGTGTATAGTTAGATAAGCCTTTGTCCGTGTGTCTGTAGGGGATGGACTTACCTGTGAGCCCGAGGGTTGTGAGGTCCTCAATGACTGTGATGTCAATGCTCAGTGTCTACCTGACCCCAGGTATACCAACAGGTACGCCTGTCGCTGTAACCAAGGATACCTAGGGGACGGCAAGCGGTGTGAACAAGAAGGTGGGTGTTACCAGAGAGAAACACAGAGATATTAAGGATTGGTATATCTTGCCTTTAAGTGCTTATGATACTGTTTATGTGAGTATTAAAATTTGTTATTGAATATTTGCATAAGGAGCATCGTTGACTTTTCTATTCAGAGATATCCTGTAACCAGATAAACAACTGTTCGCCATTTGCGGAGTGTCTGTACAGCCTCTCTGTGGACTCTTACAGATGTCGCTGTCGTCCTGGTTTCGACGGTGATGGAACATCCTGTATCCCAAGTGGTAGGCGATTTATAGTTTACTGAGTATATTTTATAGTACTTACAAATATTTTCCCTCAGTAAATCATAATGGATGATAGTCTTTAATTCAAAATTAGAAATGATATAATGACATTGCATAGGGCTGTCTCCTAGGTTTACTATGTCATGTGATAGAACAGGTTTTTAAGTTATGTTTATTTCATTATTAATATTTTCTAGGTGACAATTGCCAGAGAAACCCTTCTGTCTGTGATGTAAATGCAAACTGTGTCTCCAATGGAGATATCTATGTCTGTCAGTGCAACTCTGGTTTCCGTGGTGATGGCAAGATCTGCTACAGTGAGTACGAATTTATAAAGTGTTTAATGATTAACCTCATTTTACTGCTGCCAAAAATACTCCTGAGTTTGATTTACAGTTTGTAAAAGCTTTTTTGGTGTGTTTGGAGAGAATTTGGATGGTCTAGATCTGTGAGATAATTTGTTCTCTTGTACAGGGACAAGTTCTGAGGATTACCTGATCCTGTCTCAGGGTAAAACCATCAGCCGTGTTAACATCAATCAGGAGGACGGACCAGGACAACTAATCCTGTATCAGCCCGGTGAGTGAACCAGTCAAAACCAATCAGATAGGTGTCCAAGTAGCATAGTGGACAATGCACTCGCTTATCACCGCTGCGACCCGAGTTCAATCCCCGTGATCAACAGTGGTTGTATGTGAAAGGGTATGGTGGTCGCCCACTTGGACACATGGGTTTTCTCCAGGCACCCCGGCTTCCTCCCACATCAATGACCCCCTCACACTAACACCGGTGCCAACGAAAGATATTAATATAAGTTGTAGAACTTGTTTATCAATTGTTGTAAAATAAATAAAGTTCAGTTTTAAAGAAAACCAATCAGAAGGGAGGACCAGGGTCCTTAAGCCTTGTTCATTGTTGTTGGTTTTAATTTTTAACATCTAGATAACGTTTCCTTTAATTGGCAATGTTGGTTTTATGCAGTGTTTTGATTGGTTGTTACAGATCAGCTGATTGTTGCTGTGGACAGTGACTGCGCTGATGGTAGCATTTATTACACTAATGTGGTAGAGGGCAGCATTTATCACATGGCTGCCAATGGCTCAAACCTCAAAAGAATAGTATCAGGTAAGTGGTTCATAAAAGATCCATAATTGATACTCAAACCAAATCTTAATGTTTTTAAAGCATATACATGTACACACACACACACACACACACACACACACACACACACACACACACACACACGTGTCACTACAGTATTGTGGGTCTCTGGGTGATGTTAGAGTTAAGTCCCCTTAAGTGAGGGAAAATATATCTGTAGTATTATGTTAAGGATTGAGGGCTCTTGTCTGATTTTAGAGTTAAGTCCCCCTTAAGTGAGGGAAAATATATCTGTAGTATTGTGTTTAGGATTGAGGGCTCCTGTCTGATTTTAGAATTAAGTCCCCCTTAAGTGAGGGAAAATATATCTGTAGTATTGTGTTTAGGATTGAGGGCTCCTGTCTGATGTTAGAGTTAAGTCCCCTTAAGTGAGGGAAAATATATCTGTAGTATTGTGTTTAGGATTGAGGGCTCCTGTCTGAATATAGAGTCCCTTAATTGTATTACAATAACTAGAGTGGTGTGGTTGATTTTAGGGTTAAAGTCCCCCGAGGGTCTGTCCATTGACTGGGTCTCCCGTAACATGTACTGGACGGACTCTGAGTTGGACTGTATAGAGGTCTCCAGGCTCAATGGAACTTCCAGGAAGAGGCTGTTTGACAGGGAACTTGTCAACCCAAGGTCAATAGTGGTCAACCCACAGAGAGGGTAAGTTATAATTACCACTGAAATATGTTAATTATTTTACAGATAGAATATTGTTGGCAAAAGAGTCTATCTCACTGGCTCTTTGCTTTATTTTGGCCTTATAACATTTTAAATTCATCATTCTGTATATGTTTTATTTGTCACTTAAATTTATTTTGATTCATTTTGGTCAGTCACATGACAGCAGTAACACACTCAACCTTGTTTGTTCTGGGATATACAAGTATAATGAAGAGTATAAAAATCCACCAAATTTCTTACACACCAAATATAATGCGTTTACAGAAAGTTGAAAGTAAAAGTTAAAATAAACATGCGTATCACAGTTGTTTAGGGATATACAAGTATTATGTAGACTGTAACGTTCTGATTCTGCAGGAGGATGTACTGGACTGACTGGAACAGAGGGGCTCCTAAAATCGAGGTGGCAAACATGGATGGCACCAACAGGAAGGTGTTTGTAGAGTCAGACCTAAGACTCCCTAACGGCTTGACCATCGACCTGTACTCCAGCCAGGTTTGCTGGGGCGACGCAGG
Source organism: Magallana ariakensis (assembly GCA_020458035.1). Lineage (NCBI taxonomy): Eukaryota > Metazoa > Mollusca > Bivalvia > Ostreida > Ostreidae > Magallana > Magallana ariakensis. The sequence goes on along the minus strand of CM035816.1, from coordinate 2,511,424 downwards.
TGAGTGAAGTCAGATATATATGATCAACGAGCAAGTCACAGTGGGTAGCACCCAGATTCTTCTACCAATAAGACTGACATATGCAGTGAGTTTCAAACATGTAATGTCCCTGTGTCACTGGAGCTTATGTATACAGCTTTTGTTGACCAGGTCTGGACTACATAAGAATAAATATGAATTTCTATATACAGTCAAAATGGTACACATGCACTTGTAAGGTTTATAATTTGATAAAAGCAGAAATTTCTGCATGAAGAGGTCAAAATCTATTTGAGGCACTAAGTCGGGTTGTTTTATCTTGAACTGGAATCAGTTCTAATGAAGAATTCAATTTATTTTGCTTTGGATTTACTATAGATGCATTAAATCTCTTGATTTTATAACAGGCACCAGTCAAGTGGAGTGTATACGAGAGGATGGAGTGGGGCGTGTCCTTCTGACCGACGCTGCACCTTATCCCTTTGGTCTCAGTTACCATGGTAACAATGTTTTCTGGACGGATTGGTCAGAGTAAGTTGAATTTCGCTGCTGGCAACCAACAACATGTGGGATCATGCTCTTTTTCTAAAAAATTGCTACATTCATCATCAAAACATTCAGATTTATTTGTTACCGTCAAGTATTTTCACAATGATTAGAGTTGAAAAATTATTTGTAGGAAGGCAGTAATGGAGATTAGCAGAGGGGGAAGTCCGAGGGCAACTCTGGAGATCCCAGTGGGAGGGAACGGGCGACTGTACGGCCTGACTAGTGTGACAGAATGTCCAAGAAGTAAGTGTTTTCATTCTAGAAAGGCATTTCCAGATATACATGTACCATGATAGTTTTAATTTGACGACTGGCTAGAAATAGTAGAAATACATCCCTTGATATGTTGACATGCAGTTGCTAGAGAAGATTTTCTAATCTGTTTCAGTAAACAATGCTTGCTCAGTGAACAACGGTGGATGCCGATTCCTCTGTCTACCCACACCTAATGGAGGCAGAACTTGCTCATGTCCTGATGATGTTTCAGAGGAAACGTGCAACGAGATATCAGTCATTAGAAAGAGAAAGTAGAGGTAATGTAATGAGATATCAGTCATTAAAAAGAGAAATTAGAGGTAATGTAATGAAATATTAGTCATTAGTAGGAAAAAATAGAGGTAATGTAATTAGATCTCAGTCATAAGAAAGAGAACGTAGAGGTAATGTAATGAGATATCAGTCATTAGAAAGAGAAAGTAGAGGTAATGTTATGAAATATCAGTCCTTAGAAAGAGAAAGTAGATGTAATGTAATGAGATATCAGTCATTAGAAAGAAAAAGTAGAGGTAATGTTATGAGATATCAGTCCTTAGAAAGAGAAAGTAGAGGTAATGTAATAAGATATCAGTCCTTAGAAAGTAGAGGTAATGTAATAAGATATCAGTCATTAGAAAGAGAAAGTAGAGGTAATGTTATGAAATATCAGTCCTTAGAAAGAGAAAGTAGATGTAATGTAATGAGATATCAGTCATTAGAAAGAGAAAGTAGAGGTAATGTTATGAGATATCAGTCATTAGAAATAGGAAGAAGAGGTAATGTTATGAAATATCAGTCCTTAGAAAGAGAAAGTAGAGATAATGTAATGAGATATCAGTCCTTAGAAAGAGAAAGTAGAGATAATGCAATAAAAAAACAGGTAGAGGTAATGCAATAAAAAAAACAATCGTCATAAAATGTAAACAGACAATTGTCCTTGATTTGAAATCAAATATTCCTTTGCAAGGCTGCAAGCTCTAATCAGAGAGTCGACATTGTAAAGTGCAAAGATATCAGTTTTCAAATATTAAAGAAGAAAATACAGAGATGATAATAGCGCTATAGTCATAAAGAATGTATTGAGAAACATGATCAAACAAATATCAGTTCAATAACCAAAGACACAGTGAACAAACTATTGATGGGTGCCACCTTCAGTATTTTCATATCATAATCAATAACTGGTGATTGTATCTAACTTTTCTGTGCTGTTTTATTAAGCATCACATTTTTTTCCAATATTATCAATCACTTGATATTTTTCCATTCTGTCTTTTGTGTAGAAAAGGAGGAAATGGTAACGAAATACTCACGCCAAAAGCAGCGATGGAATATGTGTGATATGACATGAGCTCGCTGAGTGCCAAAAAAACTTGTATCTGTACATTAATTGACTGAATGTTGTAGATGGACTCAAACTAAGAGTTATTTAGTGAAAATCTGCATGTCTGTTGTGTAAACAAGAGATAGCAAGAGACGACCACAAGTCAGGTGTAGCTAGCCAGCCATCTTCATATAGCTAGGGAAAAAAAACCCAGAGGGAACTCTGGTAAAACCCCCAGAGGGAACTCTGATTAGCATGTCTTTATTTACCAGTAGTTCTTATTTTATTTTAAAAATTTTTTTGCTAAACCTTTTTTATACTCTTACTTTGTTTATGCATTTCATTGTTTAAGTTGTTTTCTTTTCTTCATATGATCAGGGTTAGGGTTACCAGTATATGAATTCTTAAGATTTGTTATATCAAACTAAGAATTTACTTTGAAACATTTATTTTAGCCAGCCAAGTTTATTTAACAAAGAGCAATTTGTTGCCTTAATGTTGATATTAGTTGTATGTACTTGTAACATGTTGCCTCATATGTATAGAAGGTACAATATTGTCAAGATAGATGGTAACTAGCTAAAAAGCTGGAAGTCATCATCAATTTTTTAGAAAAAATCTCAGACAGCAGTATCATGTACACCATTTTGTTTTGTTTTAGTGTAGACAGTATCATTTATGATTTGGTGTATAAGCTGTACTGATCCTTCTTTTAATCCTAGGATCAATGACCAACCTTCTGTCACATGACCTTGCTATCCTTCAGTGACCAATCATTTTAGTTTTAACATAATTTTTTTAAATATCTGATGACCAACCATATCATTTTAAACAAATTGACCAATCATATTCGTTTTAACAGAATCTTTTATTCCCCTAATGACCAATCTGAATTTTTTTGCTTATCTTGATAACAAATCAGTATATTTAACATGTTCTTCTTGGCTTCCATTGGTTACTTTTAATTCGGTAGTTCACTTTGTGTCAGTTTATCAATATTTTGTATGTTCCTTTTTTGACCACTGCCATAAAATTTAATAAAGACCTAATATTTCTTAAACATTTTTGTCATTTTATTTTATAACATTGGAAACTTCAGCCGATTCCCTGACTTATCACTATGTCCCCCTGAGAACGCTGCTGGTATTTGTAGGTACTAGCATTTTGATTTCTCTAATACTTTGTCACAATACATGCATACTGAAAACCACCAACAGTTCTGTCCTTCTCCTTTTGTGTTGGTTTTGGAAATAAGGATTAAACAATATCTTTGAGTTAGCTTTCTTTAACTGTCTCCCTCCATGTTGCAAAGTAGTATACTAGTATCTCACTCTTTGTCTCTCTATCGCTCTTCTCTATCTCTCTGGTTTAGTTGATTTGATCCAATTTCCTGACATCTACATAAACTCAGGTCTTGACATATCAAATGCTCTTTCATGATTAATATCGGGTACTCATCAACCCTGGGAGATTTATACGGCACCTTTTAAAAACACTCGTTTTGTAACATGTGAAATTGGCTTTACGGGACTTAAACACGATAGACACGATTTGAGCTGAATTTTTTCAAAATTTATTTTTTTCATTATAATGTCTAGAATGGTCAATATGGATGTTTTTAATGCTTTGTCAAATTCTGGAAGACAAATATCGAGTTACAAGCGAGGTACAGAGGTTACAATTCTTTGTTTTGTAAACAAAGCTCGAGTCCTGTTATTGGTAAAAGTTTCAATCTAATGTTGCATTTTGTTGTTGATAAAATTATTTATGAACACATTGAATGAATTTATCGTGTTTCCACAAGTTTTTTTGTCAAAGAAATGGTAATTTCTTTACTTTACACTATTGTAAACAAATATAAGACTCGAGCTTTGTTTAGATAACAACGACTTCTTTCCTCTGTATCTCGCTTGTAACATGACTTCTAACATTCAAATTTTGGTAAATCATTCAAAATACACAAGTAAACTATTTAATACATAATAATCAAATATAAAATTTTCATCCGAAATCGTGTTTAGGTCCCTTAAAAGACCAACTATGAGAGAGAAAGTTAGATGAATGTAAGGCGAATAAATAAAACTGTCCACTTTTTTGTGTGGTGTTTCCTGACTTTGACACAAGCGATTGACGTAATGTTACACAATATAATGCAATACAAGACAAATTGATAACGACGCCATTTGTACACTCCTCTAGCGAGTTCAGTTCAAGTATCGTGCTGGCGTACTTCGGGGAAAAGAGAAATAAAAGGGTTTAAATAATTAAAGAAAAATAAATTGCACTCTGAAATTGTTTTGCATAAAAATAACTTTAACATTGTGTTAAACTAAGTGAGCAGTGGGCGCTGTAGAGTTGATCGATACAGACGTATGATGTGCAAGACGACACCACACTTTTTGTTTGACCGCCGGTTATTTGTGTGACGACACCACACTGTCTGTTTGACCGCCGGTTATATGGTGTGACGACACCACACTGTCTGTTTGACCGCCGGTAATATGGTGTGACGACACCACACTGTCTGTTTGACCACCGGTTATATGGTGTGACGATACCACACTGTCCGTTTGACACCGGTTATATTGTGTGACGACACCACGCTGTCTGTTTGACCACCGGTTAAACCGATAGACGTATGTGACGTCACCACGCTGTCTGTTTGACCGCCGGTTAAATCGATACAGACGTATGGTGTGACGTCACCACGCTGTCTGTTTGACCACCGGTTAATGTTAAAAAAAGTCAATGCTGCAATTTATAAATTTTGACAAAGCATCTAGATAAGACCAACGTTTACAGATTTAACCGTTGTAAGTACATGAAAGACAACATCAAGCCCGTATCAAATATTGATGAGGTGGCAACCGCAGTATTCAAATTTTGTTCACAAGCCCGAAAAAAAATTATTGTACATGTAAACTGACAAAACGTTAGTGTTCATACCTTTTTGAAAATCTGTTTGCAAGTTAAAATTACTGTAGTTAAATTACAATTTCCCATTTAGCATCTTTTGTTTTTGCTGAATTTGTCTTATATACATGTACAAGTTTTCATACATTAACTTAAGGACGCATTTGAAACAACCATATTACCTCCCTCCTCCCAAAATGCCTAAAAGATATGACATTTTAGGTAAAGTGAAAGGCATTGGTTGGTGTTCATGACGTCATAATGGTATGGAAATGTGTATTGTTACGTCACAATCACTCTATATTCATAACATCTATCGTCAAGGTTATTTTCAAGATGGATCTCTGGCTGAATCCCTCCCGATCAAATGAACCGACCAGTAAATGTGACTTCTGCTATCAGACCGGGGTTCCCGTCAAATCACTCTCATGCGGAAGCCATTTTTACTGTGGGGTTTGTGAAAAGTTCGCTCCCAAGTTTTACAAGAGATCCGACTACACATGTAGCCGTTGCCCCGGACCGCGGCGGTCGCAGAGGCAAAGTTTGGACCTGGACTTGAGCCCCACCACGCTCAACGTCCGCAATGTAAAGAAAAAGCAGGATTTTAAAGAGGTCACGATTGCAGTTGAAGGGGGAAATATTATAAGTTTTGGCGGTAAGCTCTTAGCGGTCAAATTTAAGCTTTTGAACGTCGTGTATTAAAAGTTTTGTGTTAAACGTCATCGTAGTTACAGGATGAAAGCGCTCGTTTAAATCATTTAAGCAATTATTAACGTTTTAGGGAAGTGTTTGCAAACGCACCTACTGTACTCTTTCGTCATGTACGAAAACGCCACTAGTTGCGTTCATAATTCCATAAACGTAATTGTTCCCATTAAAAACCTTATGATAAGTGAAACAAATATTTTTGACACAGACCCTGATCCGGATTCCGGTGAGGATCTGGAGGGAAACAACGTCCAGTGGGACCACCTTCTGGAGTCGCTGACGTCATCGCAACAAACGCAGGGTAAATCTCCGAAGATGAAAAAGATACCCCAGGCGGAGAGCCGGAGTGTTTCAACAGCAAACAAAGCTGATGGTAAAAGATCAAGGGGTGTTGATGGATTCACGAAGTCCTGTGATGATGTTCACAAAAAACAGAGCGGTTCACAGCGTAAATCCTCGGGACAGAAACAGAGAGTGGACCTAGAGGAGCAGGAACGAGGCTCGTCGCCTGTCAAGGGTAAATATCCTTAAATTTTTGCGGAATGTATTTTCTATTTTAGGGAAAGGCTGAAACCAAGTAATGTGTGGTTTGATGAAGTCAAGATCACAAATAACAATTCTGAAAGAAAATTTGTTGTTTTCTGATGCAGTAATAAAAAATATTAGTTATATAAAACAACCAAACAAAAATTTATCTATGCTAATATTCGGGGCTTTATTTCTTTTAAACACCAAACATGTATTTAATTGAAACACTATTCATTTTTCAGTTATATTTCTTCCTTTTTAAACAGGATTCAGGAAAAGAATATCCCCACGGTATGAAGCGACTCTGGTCAGGAAGACCTCCGAGAAAGAGGAGGATGGGTACAGTCCAATCGGTGACGTGGAGGGTCCGGACCTCAGTGACAGCGAGGGGTACCCGATGGGTTACATCAGCGATGGCGATGGGTACCAAGGGGGTTCAGAGGACGAGTTCTGGTCGTTTTAAATGTCCAAACAGACTAAGTTTAAAACTATCAGTAATTTTTGTGAAAAAAATAAATCAGTTATTTTGGATTTGTTTACGAAATTTAAGAGATGTATTAAATCATTTGAACTGTACAAATTAATTGGCTAATGAATTTTGCTTTGGTTGGGTTCCATATGTCAGACTGTTATATGAATACTGATAGCAGTTTAGAATAATTTCATTATTTGTAATTCTAAACTCTTGAGAGATTGTTTCCATTGTTTGAAAATCTTAACTTATTTTCTCTTTGAAATATTACGATGACATTAAACCCGGCCAGCGACAACTCAAAGGGAGATTACTCAGTCTTAGTGTCTCCCGCATAAAACTGTTAAATGAACATATTTTATTGTATATATACTATATAAAGGGTTCGAACACACGTTCTTTCAACTAACTAGGTTCTCAGCTAATACAAATAATTTACAATTGTCATAAAACATGATATATATATATTTTTAAAAATGGTAAAGAACAAACATATGAAAACAAAATATAATACTTATATAAATCTGAGAGAATTGATTATAAAGTTCTGCACAGCAGTGAAAATTTTAACATTAGTTTTATAATCTAAGTTATCATTACCCCATAGTAAAGTATGCGAAACTATAATACCTAAATCGTGTATTTGGAATAGTTCGTTAAATAAAGTATTTCTTGCATTCGAAAAACGTTTGCAAACAAATAGAAAGTGATATACATCATCTTTCTTTCCACATATGCAACTTGGAGAATCAATAATATTTCTTGAGTGTAAATCATAATGTAGTAAACAATTGTGCCTTAATTTTGTATAAATGATATTAGTTACTCTTTTACCATGAAGAAAATATTTAGGAACTTTTAAATCACTGGTATTATTAGAAATGCTTCTTTGAAACTGGCGGATTGATGTTGATTTTTTTGGTATCCGATTTAAGTGAGTTCCATTTGCTTATATGATTTTTCATATGTATCATACTTAACTCTAGGAGGTATATAATTGTCTTCATAACGAGTACTGTAGCGAGAAGCATCTTTCCCATAAATGTTAGCAATATCAATAAGATATTGTGGTACAAGATTGTAATGAATTTTATACATAATCGTTAGTTTAGCTAAAGATTCCCACCCTGTTTCAAAATACAATGATTCCCTGGAGGCCAAAATTGGAATCCCGTGACAATTCTTGCAGCGTGTAGTTGTACTTTTTCTAACCTTTTAATTTCTGCGGAAGAACATCCATCCCATACAACAGAAGCATATTCTAATATTGGTCTTACAAAAGTAATATATAATTTAGATAATTTGTCTCTGCCTAAAGTAAATTTAAGTTTCTTTAAGTTGTCCTAGTTTTTTCCAAGCGATGTTTACTATATCATTGATGTACACAGACCGTTAAATGACTCGATATTGTCTCTAAATGGCATATGCATCTTGCAGTGCCATGCAGTTGATTTACATGTTCCGTCGTTCCAAATCGAATAGACTGAATGAATTTTTCACGAGTGATCGATGTTGTATACATTTCATTTTTTTTCCCGATCGCTCCACGGCATCGATCGGCCGACCCGCCCCGTCGCCGCTTCAATCTTCACCTGTATCGAGTCCCTGCTCGTTTTCATCTTTCATGTAAAATGCATTGAAACAAAACGATCGATTTTTCTACGACAAAATAGAACTGATGTTAACTTAAGTGGTAATCTATAAATAATTCATTACTACCCATTGTTCTGCTATCGATTGTCTTCAATGCCATTCTGTAAGGTGTTCGGTTGCTTTCTTCCCCGATTAGTAACCTGGTCAGTACTGATGGGGCTACTCGTGCGACAGCAACCCTAGAGAGTGTAAGGAAGAAAGTTGTATTTACTCATCATAGTCTCTTAAGAATACGCAAAACACTTGTCACTTTTGGTACTGTCACCATGGATACATGCGCATCGCAATAGCAGTGGAAGAGCTTCCAGTCAGGTGCTGCTGATACCTGAACATACGCATGCGCATTACAGGGACATTCATTAGTAATAATTAAGCTGCTGTACTCATTATGATGTTCTGATATAGAAAGAGCAATGCCTTTTAGAGAATGTGAAAATGTCTGTTAAAACGGAAATGATTTTAATGGGCAATGTTGTCAAGAAGAAAGACCTCTGCTGTCGATCTCTTCAACCTTAGAATAATCGGCCAACTTATACTATTGGATTTACATTAGCTCTGGATGCCCACGTGAAATAAATATGCCCGGAGCGAGGAGGGGGCTTGTCGCCCCCCAAAACACATTTTTGGAGAACATCATCAGGAGGTCCAATGGCCAACGTAAGTGTTTGAATTTAAATGTTTGAGTGTAATGGCGGAAGATGGGGTGTTTTGGGGTGACAAATATCATGCAGTTACGTTATTTGTTATGAAGAATTAAATCTACAAGGAAAAATGAGACCAAATGTAACGTTATAATTGTTAATCTGTAAGACTGGCGGAGGTCGTGAAGGTATCACGTTTAGTTTACGAAACTAATGATTGATGTTCCAAATGGAAGGTTTATGATATGACACGGTGTTTGTTTACATGTGTTATGACAAAACATGTAGTAAAACCCCACCCTGTGATAAGACGAAACATATAGTCAAACCCCAGCCTCCACCCCCCCCCAAAAAAAAACCCCATAGAGAATAGCGAAATATGAAAGCTGTTGTTGTGTTTGCTCTTTATTAATAAATTAGAAATTAGATCATGGAAAAATAGCGATGACAAGCGGTGAATTATCAAATTACGAGCACTCCTGGGAAATCATGGCTCATCTTCCATTAAAACGGGCATTAAAATTGTTTTGACGAGGCATAAAGTTGCCTGATCTATGTGGGGATATGGAACCGTCACACAATGAGGAGTAGCCAAGTTACCCCCAAAACAATAAAAGACCAGCCACGAGCCGAGTAATACCATCCAGATAATTGAACTTTCTATAATATACGGTTAACTTGAATTCTATTGAGACGGCGACGGAAATGCAACGAGAACGCGGAATAAGGGGACACGTGGCTGCCTCATTCATATTAACCGATTAAAACATATCCATTATACAAATCCGATTTTTATTTATATTTATTTTCATTATTTTACTATTATTTTTTACATAGAGTTTTTTTTTTATTAAAATGGTATATGTATGATTTAGGGGGATATATAACGCGTATCTGTAAATGACGACTAGGCAAGCCTCGGAGTCAGTGTCAATATAACCATTTTTAGCATCATTACGGTGAGAAAATTAAAAGTAAATCAGCCGGAAAACTTATTAGAATTCATTTTGAGATTAATTATATATTTATCATCTTTTCTCTTGATTAAACTTTCTCAAACAAAAAACAAAAAACAAAAACAAACAAACAAACAAAAAAACCCCCAAAACAAAACCCAAAAAACCCCCGAAAAACAAACACTTCCTTTGCATCATTACACAAGGAAAATTAATAGTAAATCAGCGGGGAAACTTGTAATTAAAATTAATCTAAGGACGGAGAATACAATAAAATTAACCTTAAACCATAGTAATATAATATAAAAATCAATTAATTAGTCGGTGAAGATTATTAAAAATATAACATCGTAGTTTCCAATCTCATGCGTATTTTCAAGTCGAGAGAAAATCTTACTAAATTGTTGGAAATATGCCTTTCAAAATATATGGTATATATATAGGAACAAAATATATGGTATATACAGGAACAGTACCATTAACAGATTTAAAGTTTTAGAAATTCATAATGAGCAAATAATACTCGGCTACATCCCTCAGATAATTAAAGAGTCACATTCACGCAATATACGGCTTGTTAATTATCTGTGATGTGGGGATTTTTGGTAAGGACGTGAAAGAGAATTCATCACAGTGAACTTGAACATACCCCTCCCTTTTCCAGACCCATGAATTCCCTGTTCTTGTCCCGCTGCAGGCTTCACCCCGTAATTGAGCTCCGTTTGCTTCTGGTTCTAGCAGCTACTTGCGAGCAAGAAAACAAAACCCACCGAGTCTAGGTCTGTCATTGAATTAAGGTGAATACTTTGTTGGAATATCAACCCTGTTTGCAAACCACAGGACTACTACTAGCAATCGTCCGGTGGTCCCCACAGAAAAAACCATCAAGTATCACAACTCGAATTTTTCATGTAACCAGAAATAGTACCCTCAAATATCGCTTTAGTAATTGTACTGTAACCACAAAAAGTGCCATCAAGTACTAGTATCGCTTTAGTAACTGTTCTGTATCCACAAAAAGTACCATCAAATATCGCTTTAGTAACTGTACTGTAACCACCAAAAGTACCCTCAAATATCGCTTTAGTAACTGTACTGTAACCACAAAAGGTACCATCAAATTTCGCTTTAGTAACTGTACTTTAACCACCAAAAGTATCCTCAAATATCGCTTTAGTAACTGTACTGTAACCACCAAAAGTATCCTCAAATATTGCTCTAGTAACTGTACTGTTACCACCAAAAGTACCCTCAAATATCGCTTTAGTAACTGTTCTGCAACCACAAAAGGACCCTCAAATATCGCTTTAGTAACTGTTCTGTAACCACAAAAAGTACCCTCAAACATCGCTTTAGTTACTGTACTGTAACCACCAAAAGTACCCTCAAATATCGCTTTAGTAACTGTACTGTAACCACAAAAAGTACCATCAAACATCGCTTTAGTTACTGTACTGTAACCACCAAAAGTACCCTCAAATATCGCTGCCAGTAATTTTCCTCAGTGTAGGCCCCCTCCCCAACAAAAAAACATACCAATAAGATCCATGCTGGTAATGATTTTGTACCCACTACCATCAAGTATTGCTACCAGTATGTGTCCTGTAGTTCCACCCTCTACCCCCACCCCCCCCCCCACCCCACCACCTCAAAACACTAAAATTGAAGACCACAAAGAGTAATTGTCTTGTACCCACCCCATCCCTAACCCCACCCCTATCATCAAGGAACATTATCAGTAAATGTCATGTAGCCTCAACAAAAACTACCATCGAGATCTCAAAGGGAATTCGCCCGCAAAACCTCTGCTGAATTGATCAGTTCTTTTGATGGAGTACCTGGATTTTAATTCTAACAGTTCGTACGGTATTTTTTGTGTTTGAGGAAAACACGACGTGAAAGCAATGTACTCTATATAATGAGCTCTGTTACGAAAGTTTGACACAGGTCGGCCAGGAGTTACTGTTTATGTTAGGTACTTTGAATTATTACAAATGGCCACGTATCAAAGCAAATGTCACATACAATATTGCTGATGAGATGAAGTTATTTCTTGGCTGAATGAAAACATTGAATCTGATATATTACAAAAGGTCATGCTATTACATTCTCAATTCCATTTTTTCTCACAAATTTCGTTTGTGACTGCGGAGGGCAATAGGTTCAAGCGTCGACTTGGTTCAAACCCGCGTGGATTTTCACGATTCTTACCTTTTTACGAATCTTAAAATGCATTTTATGGTCAGATATTATGCAAATCGAAGATTCTAAATCAGTGATTATATTGAATATATACTTTCTTTCAAATTGATCATAATAGCTGCGCACAGTAGGTCTAAGACATCTTGACCCTTATTTCTCTGTAGAGATTCAGTCCTGCGGCTCCTACTGCTTCTATCAGATACGCCTTTAATAAGAGTCTTAAATATAATTGTTATAATAACCACAAACTGTTATGCAGTAAAAATCCCAAGGTCAAAACTAAAAAAAATAATATAATTTTGATATTATAATGAAAATCAGACATTTATCAAAATGTTCATCATGTGAAGGTATTTCTCAATGTTATACAAATGTTATACTAACTTGTCATTACACTGTTGTTGAACTAATTGAAGACCAGTATAAATACCTGAGAATTACATGGGATAATTCAATATACAATATACATTTATTTACTGCATATCTAACACCATAAAATGAGATCAAAAGAATCAACATTTAGATTTTAAATACATGTATATTGTTTTTTATTTATGTTTGAATACCGATGTTGTTATTTAATATGTTTGAAAAAATAGCGAGTTTGTACAGCGTTTGTACAAAATTGAAAAATACTATAAAGAGCGTGTGTATTTAATTTTTTTTTTACAGAGATATACACCTTTTTTTCTAAAATATGTAAATAATGCATCGAATTTAAAAAACTAGCTAGAAACTCAGATATTCAAAATTTTGAGATACATGTAGTTGTTGACTTGGACTTTAACAAAATACATGTAATTGAATATAAATAGAGTAATTTTGCTTCACTTCTATGATTTTTGTATTTTACTATTTGCTAATTCCCTGTCATCACATTCAGTCACATAAAGAATTACGATTCTCCATCTACCATCAGACCTAGTGGGTACATCAGGTAACAGCCAGGTAGCCATTAATGAACAGGTGGTGCATAACAATCCAATTAGTTTTCGCCTGATCAGGCAAAAGTTAATTTGATAAATTTCTCACCAGTATTTTTGAAAGTATTTATTTTCCCTGACAATATAATATAAAGAGGTTCGATTGTTCAGCTACCTTATCGGGGGTAATCCGAATCCAAAAGCTAGAATTCCATTCATTAGTGATATTTTAGATTCTAACCGGTTCGGACGCTGACCAAGGCAATTAGAGACCACCTTCCTGGACAGATTTCCAATTTATAATTATTAAGGAGATCAGAAAAGCGAATCGAACGCTCAACTACAAATGATAAGAAATATTTGTGCAACATTGTATTTTGTCCACTATGATTCTTTGTAAAAGCAATTACAATGGAATAACAAGATGGATTAGTATTCTTAAATGTCAGGAACATAAGTAAGTTTGATATAAACACTAGTTCTTTTACATACTAATAATTAGGTTTCGACGTACAAAGAGATCTAGTATATACAAATATAAACTTTAAAATAGTATTATGTATTACCTGTGGTTTCGGATGGTGGGGACATATTAAATGTACAGGACACTGCATGACAAAGTCAGGGATCGGACGGGCTTAATGGTTAACGGCATTGCATGACTTGTTTAATGTTGAGAGCCCTAGTGATTGTACACGGCATTGCACGACTGTAATCTGAGATCGGGTGGACCTAATGGTTGTACACGGCATTACGTGACCGTACGAGTAATTTAGGATGAGATAGACCTAATAGTTGTACACGGCATAAGGTGACTCGTAATTTAGGATAAGATAGACCTAATGGTTGTACACTGCGTTGCGTTACTGTAATTTGGGATCGGATAGACCTAACGGTTGTTCTCTGCATTACGTGACTGTAATTTGGGATCGGAACGACCTAATGGTTGTACACGGCAATACGTGACTGCAATTTGGGATCGAATAGACCTAATAACTGTACACGGCATTGTAGACCGTAATTTGGGATCGGATGAACTAATGGTTGTACACGGCATTGCATGACTGTAATCTGGGATAAAATTGTCGTGGTTGTTGTACGCGACATTACAAGATTGTAATGTGAGGGTCATATGGACCAAGAAATAGATTTGTTTGACTTTGTTTATGACAGCCGTCACATCCCTTAAATTCCGGGGTAGCATCGTTCATATGTCGCAATGACATTCAATTTTGACAACTAACTTCACGTGGCGAAGGAGCCGTTACAACCTACTAGTATTTCTCGTCGAGTTCGGCATAATGTCTCGTTAGAAAAGGAAATAACTCTTGCGATAATCTTTCGTTCCTTCCGTACGACACTCATTTAGAAATTTCTGACAAAGATAAACATGGCTCCTTTAGATTGTGTTCAATTTTATATTTCTGTTGAAAAAATTGCAGTAACAAAAGTAATATTTAGTATGCGTACGGAACGAGGTGGTGGCGTCATCAGTTGGTCACGGGCTGAATCGAAATCGACCTTACCAGACTACCACACACGAAGCCTAGGAAGTAAAACGTCTTGAAGACAGAACAATGATCTCTCAAGGATATGTCATCCACGTGGAATGGTCCTTGTCTCCAGGCATACCTAATCATTAACTCTTTCGCTCCGTTTGTTTTAATCAGACATCAATGAATTACATCTTATATAATGTAACAGCATATTAAAATCCAGAAAATTTAATTCTGGTTGTAACACGCTTTCTGATTGGCTTAAGAATTTATTTTATATCGTATAAAGAATGTTGCCTACGTCATAGTAGACGTATCAATCCGCCTAACGTTACGTTTGAATTTTGTACAATTTGATGTCATTTTAAAGGTCAAATGGCTGTTTTTATCAACAATTAATAGCAAAAAGATTAAATTATAAGGAATGAATTCAATATTTATTAGTTTTATACGATATAAAATGGTTTGGAACAGTTTACGCTTTTTTATAAACCGCTTCGCGGTTTATAACGCGAAAACCGCCCCAAACCATACTTAAAACTAATAAATATTGAATTCATTCCTTAAATGAACAAACGCAAACAAGAGACGATAACTCTAGTCCATAAATCGTAACCAAGAGCGCCACGGTATCCAGTAGAAAGAGGGGGGGTATTTCTTGGATTTCTTGGTCATACACAGAGAATGGTTGGCTGCCTCTTTCTTGTGTCCTGCTGTAGAATATATCCTCCCCTGCACCATCCCCGCCCCTAAAGGTCTTGAACGACTCCATCATTTGAAGAGCTTTCTCTCTGATCTACAGTAATAGATCTCGCGGCATGTTATCCTAACGTAGTACAACAAGTATACCATGCCTATTTCGTCCTCTTTGTCATGGCATAAAACAATGTATCGGATTTAAGCGAAAGTCTGCCTAATGAAAGCCAGGAATGTTCCGGGGGTAGATTTGTTTCCCCTCTCTGTTTCAGTGGTACATATAGTTAATACATGCTGGTCAACGGGGGGGGGGGGGGGTCAGTATCTGGATTTACATATATGAAGAAAATTTTAATTTTTCTTTCTTCCTACTTGTTCTTTCTTCCTAGAAGGATACCCAGTTATAAATCAAAATGAAGTCAAGTTAAACCGCAGATGTGAAGGTCACAAAATTATACACATCAAGACGCGGTCATCTTGTTTCTTGCATAGGATGGAGTGTTCTTGAGTTTTCACTAGAAACTTCATTGTTGGCAGCCATTATGTAAACCCTCTTATTACAAAATTGATAGGGTTTAAGGAGGCTGGATGGCCAACAAATTAACCAATAGATCTCCCTAAAATTTTCTAATAGGATTTGCTTAGCCATAAATAATTATTTAAGAAAAAGTCCATATATTTTACATTTAAAATTTAGATATTTTCGTGTACTTTTATATAGAGCTCTTCTTCCAAAGGAGATCAATACAGTCTAAAAATGGCCACGTCCATCGAGCCCTTCTCTTAAATGCGTAACAATGTGTTTTGTCCATGATTCTCTATTATATATTTTTAAAGAAAGGCTTTTTCCTTTATCTGCTGTTACAGTCATTGTGAAAAACCTCCTTAACAAAATTGAAAGGGTTCGAATGCGTTACAATGTTTCATGTCTATGATTCTCTAATGTTTAGAAAAGCTTTTATCTGCAACTTTTGTCATGCAGCTTGCATTTCAATAACGATGAAAGTATTTGTAAAGTTTGCCTATATTTAATTCATGTCCTTCTTTCGAAATACAATAATTATCTTACTGTATTACCGAGTTTCGTTAGGAAAAGAAAGTCCTGTTACATCAACAAACTTGACATGATAAATTATGCACTTCTGCATAAATAGTGACATTAAAATTTCACCAATCTGCATAGAATTTCCTATGTTTATTTCGCTATGTTATGACTACGGAACATTTCTCAATAGTGATGACGTCACGTCATTAATATCATCAAATCAATATGATTGAACGGATCGGCATAGAGAAGTGAACCTGCTAGGCCCTGATAGAAACTGTTATGTATCTATTACATCTATCCGTGATCACAACTGCCAGCCTCCATGAAAGACTTCGCGCGTAATTTTTGTAAATAGTTCAATGATTGGATATTTGCGGACAAAAATTAATTAGAGAATTGCAGTGGTTTCAACTGTCGTTCGCGTTATCTAGAACTTTATCGGAAGCTGGTTCATACATTTATATTACGAAAGAGCCATTTAACAAACACTTGTTGATCGGGGCAAAATGATT
This sequence comes from Magallana ariakensis, assembly GCA_020458035.1. Lineage (NCBI taxonomy): Eukaryota > Metazoa > Mollusca > Bivalvia > Ostreida > Ostreidae > Magallana > Magallana ariakensis. The sequence continues at coordinate 2,494,569 of CM035816.1, read as the reverse complement.
GCTTTAAGAAATGTATATTTTTTTATTTTCACTATATTGTATTATTAAAATCATAAACATTTTATTCAACTATACTATGAACAAATTATGGTGCAGCAACAGTTTTTTAAAAGTCAATTTCGGAGCATGTGTAACGACAGGTGTCACTTGTAATTTTTTTTCAGGTTAAAAATGGCGACCATTTTAAATAAGAATGTGTGGTCAACATATTACACATCAGGTCTTCCTTTAATTTTTTAGTTATGATTTTAAAACCATATAGGCCCCTACTGTTATTTTGTAAAGAACAATTCCATTTTTTCTATCTTTAATATTTGAAAATGTTCCTATATCTTTGTACTCAGAGCTTTTTCTCAAAAAAATTAATATAGTCTAAAAATGACCGCGATCATCCGCCCTCTTAGAATTATATAGGTCATGGTTGAGTGATATGTTATCGACCTGAATTAAAAGAGAAAGAATGTAGGTCATGGTTAAAGCAATATATTATGTGCAGTACATAAAGTATGAGAGGCGCTGAGGAAAAGTGAGGACAATGTTTCCTAACCATAATAGAAAGGAAAAGTTCTTTTGTCATAAACTGGCGTCAGTGAGAGTGGAAAACTCGAAAAATAATGTCCAAGGTCCAATGACAAGTTCGTGATTAATTAAAAAGTCTCCAACGTGAAATTTTAAATAAATAAATAGATATTTAAAGTGCTACAAACTAATAGATTGACAGGAACTTTAATGGAATGGTACCAGAAACGCAGGTGTCTGTCTCCAAAAACAGTGACAAAATTCCATGATTACAGTCCAGCGACCAAATTTTTAATAAGCTATTTTGATACAAATTGTTTTGTATGTACATTTTGTACGCTAGGGATCATTTTATGAGACTGAAGAGATTGACGACCTTGTCGTAAGTTCTTTAGTAAAACGCAGCCCTGGTCATCAAAAGACAAAACCTTCCTACAAGTATAGGGAACAGAAAACAGAGATGTGTAGAAAACGGAGAGACTAACACTCAGAGCAGGCATTTGACGCTATGGTTTTTTTCTCAAAATAAAAAGTACATACCCCAAGTACCTAATAATACGCAAGGTGTATTATTAGGTAGGGGGTTAATTGTTTTATTATGAGAAAAAATATATAACGGCTGGTGCCTGCGTCCGAACAGAAAACATATATTTGTAGAAAACAGAAATATAGACATTCACTGTCCCTCCGAAACTAATGATACTCCCTCCCACCATTGTCCCATACGTGAACTTTCTGTAGCTGATCTGTTTATTCTTGACTCATATTTTACGATGATTAGAATAATTAACATTCACTGTCACATTCAGAGAAAAAGATAAAGATACAGAACTTTAAACAGTAATCTGTAACAATGCTATTACGATGAGTGAAAAATCGAACTTGAAATCTAGCCAAAGTACTGCAATAATTATCTTTTTCTCGTAAAGGAAAATAACACAACAATTTGCAGATTCTATTTATAGTAATTGTGATACTCAGCCTTTTAATCAAGTGTTCGATATAATGACTATAGAACCGCTAGGTGTCGCACCAGGCCCACCGTGTCAACGCGTTTACTGGTTCTCGGATATCTGATGGAAATACGAAAGTACCTGCGACTTCTGTTCAAATCCTTAAATGCTAATTATTTATCAACTATGTTTCTGATTAGAACCACGAAATAAACATGTATATAGCGACTGAATTAATTCTCATCCCATGAAAATGAAAAGATCTACGATTAGTGTAAACATTCGTCTTATGGAGATACATATATGTACTGGTTAGAATATGCATGCATGTTGGTTAGAATGTTTTAATTATTTTGAACTATATTGCAACAATATAATGAAAAATAGTTCAAGGTTGGCGTGTGTATACATGATCTAGTATTTTAATGCAACCTATTCGCGACTACGATGTCACGTGATTTTATGAAAATTTGATTTATTCGACACAATCAGTGTCTGGCCACAGGGTCACAATCTATTAATATAAGACGATGATAGAGATATTATGACCGTAATCAACAATTATGCTTTTTGATTTTATTGGGAAACCACAAGTTTGGCCCCGGGAAGGTATTTTGGAATTTGCAGATTAAACTGTTAGGCTGATGGTTCCGATGTCGATCTATTTGATCACAACATGTTGTACACTGTGGCTTTGGTATGGCTTTGTTATCACGTTAGATTTATTTTATGTACACCTTGACTTGCTTGGAAGTTTTATTGAACTTTATTTTTGAGTCGAATTCACTATAGATATATATTTTTTTCCCCTTTTTAACTACATGTATAATGTTACTCATTTAACTATAGGCGCTCCCAGTAAATCGGTAAATGGAAATACACTGTAATATATTTTACTATAAGATGTATAGTTTTGGGATACAAGATTCTTTGGCTAATTTAGATGAGGAATGGGGAGCTATACAACACTTGGACAGTTTATATATCACGTGATTGACCAATATACAGCGTATATCACCAATGTAAAAAAAAGATTGACATAACTCTGAAATGACATCAAAATGGTTTAATGAAATATTTTGTAACAGAACCATATACAATTACAAATCGTGAGTGATCCTATATTCAATAAAATATATTCAATTAATTTACATGATACAGAACTCAGGCTGTATATATATAACTTTAAATCAGGGTTACAGACATCTGCTTATACGACAACTCTTTTTAATGAGAGAGAGAGAGAGAGAGAGAGAGAGAGAGAGAGAGAGAGAGAGAGAGAGAGAGAGAGAGGTGTTGGTCTTATAATGGCTTCATCAAATATTAATTTTCAATTCCCCACATTTGCATGTTTCGCCCCGCTGAGGACTAATAAGGGAACATCTCTCGCTTGTCTCCAATCGTGTTAATGAAAAAGTGTATGTTTCGGATTTTTATAATGTTCAGTTTCTATTCCAAACGCACGTCTGCATGCACTATTTTGTGCAATAAGAAACGTTATAATCCAATTAACAAAGTGCAGTAACTGTTAACTTCTTTTAATTTCACAGAGATATATGGAAATCGCAACGTTTAAAACAATTTAAACCTTTCGAAAAAGAGGAGCTATGATGTTTAACATATTGAATATAACAATAACAGTTCCAATATAATAAAACCAGTTTCAATATAACAATACCAGTTCAAATATAACAATACCACTTCAATATAATAATACCTGTTCCAATATAACAATACCAGTTCAATATAACAATACCAGCTCCAATATAACAATACCAGCTCCAATATACCTTTTTGAAGAAAAAATATCATATTATAGATAGATTGAATATCAAAGATGAAAAAAAAAACAGGGGTTTTTTTTCTTTATTAGATGTTAGTTTATTAGGAAATTATTTATAAAATTTTCAGGTGACTCTGATGTCACCTGACCGCCTAGGCAGCTTTGATCTATTGCTGAACTGCACTGAAGTGAAAATTCCGTTCAATGCAAAAGATTTGCAAGAAAACATTTTGCAATAGCATATATCATGCCGACTCTTAGATCAATCGGTGTAATATATAAAATAGACAAGATTAATATATCGACCCAGGTCCCGCGAACCAAGCTTTTCAGAGGGCTGGTTGTGGTCATTTTTAGACCATACATGTATATATCTCTTTTAAAAGAAGAGCTTTATATAATAATATAAAAAATATTTATATATTAGGATTTTCTTTATATTTATTAAATGAAAGTTTATGACATTAAACCTGATCTAAAGATTATAAGACAGATCTGGTGTTTAGTTTGTCGACCACCCAGCCTCCATAATTTATGCGGGGCGAGAAACCCGAGGTGTGATTAAATAGAATTGTGCTCATTCACGTGCCATAGCATCCTCGGCTGCTATCACTGGGATTGTCGATAGGAGCTGATTTGTTCGGCCTAACCCTAACCCTAACCCTGACCCTAACCCTGATCCTGATCCTTTCAAAGATAGGCTGCATCATCCAATGAAATGATTCTATCGGATGCCTGGGATAATAAGTCTCAATCAATAAATAGTTTTATATAAAGTTAAAAAAATATTGTTCTAGAACCATGTGTCAGCATCTCTAGGTAGGAAACGTGTTCCGAGTTTACAGAATGCATACATCAAAAGATAAACTGTAAAACGAAACAGACATAATTTTAGAATTTTGGTGAAATATTATACATGCATATACAGTTTTTTTGTTTAAAGAGTGAAAACAGTGATTCAATACAGCGGTTTGCTGCATTCTACGTCACTCCAAAACTTTAGTCAACTTGCTCATAGACCATTATAGCTTATTTGGGTTTTTAAAAATTTAAACTCTGTAATTAAAACCAAAATACACAGAATTCACGATATTGTTAAATAAAACTATCTATGCTGTTGATCAGCATTGAATCGTGCAACGCACCTAGTTCTTTTTAAAAGCTTTTAATCATGTAAAAAATGATTGATTTTTTGTTGGATTCCTCCGAATTAGCAATTTAGGAATCATTTTAAATTTGTATTATTTTTATAGAGGAATTTATGCTCGTATCTGCAATTGATATTATGAACATCCTTGATTTTTGATTTAACATAAAGGGTACATTTCCATTTTGTACGTAAATCGTCAAATCATCATGCTAATTATGTTACTAGTAAATAATTAAACTCATTGTCGGTTTAATTTTTATCCCAATGCGATGAAAAATGTTCTGATCATTGCTATTTTTACCTTGGTTCGAATTGAACTTACCTCTACAACGGCAGAAGAGAAGGCACTTATATCAGCTGCAGCATAGAAGCTGACAATCTATTGCTGATGGAACGAAATTTAATGAACTACTTTAGCAAGAAATATATATGGTCAAGGATTTTTAAAAGGAATATAAGTATGCGATTTTTAGAAGATTCATACGTTCGTTATGATTATTATGTAAATAATAATTATCATTGTATAAGTTTTAATGTTATCAAGTTCAAGTTCAAGTTCAGTTTATTCGCTCAAACCAAATCATTTGGTACAAGAGGAACATATATATACAATACACATAAATATAAATCGTCAGAGGTACATACATAATGGTAAATTTTCATACAGGAAAAATATATGAAAAAAAAGACAAACTATATGAAGAATCACTACTTATTTAAGACTATGGTATAAAGGATCAAAATAGGAAAACAGCTAAGGGGAACAGACAGCATCGAAAATATTTGAAATAAATACACACAGTTTTCTTAGCGATTTACAGTTGCTATTGGTCATGAGATCAGAGAACTTTTTTAAAAAGTTTGGTCTTTTCCAATATTTTTTGTCTAGATATTTTTTCCTTATTTCTTCTAGGGCCGAACATTCTAAAATATAATGAAATTCATCGCCAATGAGACCTTTATTACACAAAAGACATAGCCTCTCATTCCGAGGAATGTTATACCATATGCCTGTCTCTACAGGGAGGCGATGGTTTGATGTACGAAATTTAATTAGTTTTTTTCTTAGTTTTACAGGTAAAATATCGAGATACTTCTCGAAGCAAAAATTGGGTTTTAAAATTTTATACACATGACCTCTGGAAGAACAATTTATATCGTTTGACTATATTTGCACAAATTGGTCTTTTAATCTTTGTTTTACAGTAGCAGTTAACCATTTTATATTGACAAAATTTTGGTTCTGCCAGACATATTGTAGCCCGCACATTATCAGAAAACTTCATGTATAAACTTGCCTTTTTCAAGTGACCCGTTTATATGTATATTAACATGTGTATATTAATTATCATGTATATGTCTATGAGCTTTACAGCTATTGACTATAACAATACAATTTCCTTAATGCATGTTTTTAGAATTATGAACATTGTATATCTACATGATATCTAAGTCAAAACATACACCACGACCGTATGATCAATTCATAACTGTGTTATCTCTTTGAGCCGGTACTGACCAATCTAATAAAACCCCCCACCCCCCATCCCTGGAGCTCGAGGGGCAGCCTCTCTCTACCTCCTTATCGTTGAACCCTCGTTAGCCAAATCTGTATATTTCCATTTATTACATACTTAGTAATAAATACAGGTTTTTTGCAGATGTGATACAGATGACATCATACAACTCGTATCGGCCTCCGGGGCTGATACAGGTTATCAGCCCTCTTGGGCTGATACGGATCCGTATCACACCCCTTGCGGAACTCCTCTGCCTTTTTTCGTTTCGGCATTTGTGCATGTTTACAGAAGAAAATAAAACATTTGTTACAGTCGTCATTCTTAAGTGCAGTTTGAAACTTCAAATGCTAACAATTGTTTTGGAGCAGTTAACTTTTAAAAACTGAGGAAATTCCGGTTCTGTAGCTACATGACTAGCTGTTTGTTAAAACAATTAGATCTCATATTTTTATTCAATACATGTATAAAATACTTTTAAATAATATTTAAAATCAATTTGTTCATGTTGGTGGGTTTTTTTTACTAATTATGTAATAAATATAATAATAAATACCCATTTTCCATATCACAGCCTGTATCAGCCCTCGACCAATATCATCCCTCGGGCCTTCGGCTCTCGGGCTGATATTGGAGTCTCGGGCTGAAACTGGCTGTGATATGGAAAAGGGTATGTATTATTCTCTATTTATTGACCTGGGTCGAGTTGTTGAGATTTCAAATACGTACTTATATATTACTAGTATATACATTGTGTATATTGATACAAGATCGATTTGGTTCTTTTTTTCTGGACGAGATCCCGTGAGATCTCATCGATCTTTGATACACTGTCGTCTGCTATGTTTGTTAGTTTATTCCTTCTAATGTTTTCGGCAAATTTGGAATTACATTCTTTGATCGTCTTAATTTAATCTTTTCTGAAACCTGTTTATATACGAAAGATTGTTTAAATACCGTTTGTTAAACATACAGGAACTGACGTCATAATGCTATCGTCTGATTAAAGTAATGATATATGTTCCCTGTAATTAAGAGTATTATTATTGATTATCATTTAATTGATGTTTATTGTGTTTCGCAGGTAAACAAATTTTCTTTCGATTGCCACAAACAACTTCCATAAGATTGATTTAGGTAGAGAACTGAACATGTTCGTGAGATTGCAAAATAATGGTTGAGAACTCGTTCATTTTACGTATCATTATATATCTTTCTTAGATGATATATCCATGTTAATGAACACGTTATATCAGCAATTACTTCTTGTTTAGAAAAAACTCATAACAATTTAAATGAATATTTTTAATACAGCTATGATACGTTATTGGTGGTTGATTATTTACAATATGAACATATAGTATTGGTAGGTTGAAAATATTTTTTGAAGACCCTGGGTACATAAAATACCAAATGTTTCCTGTTATATTATGAAAATCGTTCCTAAATAATACCTTTTTTACTCAGTTAAGATCTGTCTTTGTTTTGCATTCCTTCCTTCAAATTCTACAAAACAATAGTTTTCTGGTGTGTGTAAGATTCCTTTTCCTGACCAGCTTTGCTTCAATATTTCTTTTTTCATCTCTTCAAATTTAATTCTGCACTGTGATACCTAGGCCTGGTTCGGATTAGCCGGTATTATCTCCCATTTGATTTCCAATAAACACCTTGGCGAGTTGTTGGTACACACTGCGCTCCTAGACTTGTGAGTTATTAATCAAGAGATAATAGTTGACATTGTAGATATAATCTTCTTCCCCACTGCGGCGATGTCCCTCGATACACGGCTACCGACAGATGGCGTGCTAAAAGAAATCCGAGCCAAGATCCCGTCTCCAACGTGACCATCGCACATTGATGCTAAGTCGGTCGTATTAGATTTTTTGCCTTTGATATGAATATAAATATACGTATAAAGCGAAACATTTCTGTCATGATTATCATGCAAAAACTACTGAAGTTAATCATGTGTATTTGTAACTAAGTACGGGTATGTAATTTTATCACCGATATTTTCCCGTCCATTATTATAGATTGATATGCGAGAGAGATTTTTTTAATTTAAATAAATTTGAAAACCCTTTTAATTAATGTGCGTAGATCTCCTATATATAAAATAATACAAAGCTTCACCGTGGTTTTAATGAGGGAATGCTGATAAAATATTAAAGTTATATAAGAGGTTATTACTTACAGTGACATTTTAATATGAGCCGCATTAAAAAATACAACGATATTATAATGATAACCTTTATCTAATACCAGGGAAGTTTACCCGGCCATCCCTCATAATTCGATTATATTTCAGAATATGTCGCGAACAAAATTGACCGATTTACTGAAAGACATTTACGTAGAGTTCATGTGACCTTTTAAGCGAAGACCTGAACAAGAGAACTCAGTAGTCAGAAATCTCGCGGTTTGGCATCAGGAAAGAAAGAATCTCAGACATATCTCAAATAAACAAACCGCGTCGGTGCCAAAAGGCAATGTCTGGAACTTTTAATTAAAACTGAAATCTTTTAAGTGTCATTTACTGTAATCTTTGTAAATAAAATCTACTCTCTGTCTTTTTCTCTACCAAGATGACGTCATTATACCCTTGCATATACACTTCCTTTACCTGAGCACCTGTCTATAACTTCCTGGTTTGAGTCTACCAGGAAACAGGCAGAAAGCCTATTGACTCTGTGATGTTGCTATTAATTTCTATAGCAAGATTCTATTTCTTCATTCCAAAATAATTTTTCGACGTGGGAATCGATACAAAGAACATCCAGTTACCTAGTTATTTAGGTGGGAAGATGTGACTTAATATGAAGTCCTTTATCTATACATGTCAACATCCCCCAATACCGGAAGCATTGTCATTTATGTCAACTGGTCCGACTAAAACAAAAAATAAATGATTTTCAACCTAGGTATGAAATTAAACAACTTAAATAAAACAAGACGATTTCTGCATGTAGAGTACAATATTTACTCGGATCTTGTTACGACCTATTTACTTTCGGGTCATAGAGATCTTTTCCAATGTTTACGAGTTTTCATAATAATAAAAACAGAATTTTGTATCTCCTTTCCGGTGTCTGACCATGTACCTCTGGCATTACACATGCCGTGCAGGAAATGCGTCGTACACTTTGGTTTCAAATGACAAATAATGGTTTTCTTTTTATCACAATGTAGATCAGGTTACCCTGATAGACTCCGGGTCAATGTTCTACGGTATGATTATTGAACGGGACGGTGCGGCGTTCTTACATCCTTGTGATTGGGATAAAAGATACACCAAATATTAAAACCATTTATTCTCGGATATCATTAATGGTTGCTAAAACACTTGGGCTTTCGAATGTCTACATTATTTTGAATTAAATAAACCCCGAAGAAAACGGATATAAATATCATTCGTCTCTGCAAAATACCAAATGTCCAAATAAAAAGAATTAAAACGGTGTGTCTTTGTGCATTGGACATCAAACAGGATACCTATTAATATAAAAGTCCTGATACAGATATATTTAAATTCTAGTTTGGAAGTTTTGGATGACTAAGTGTTAACTATATACATGTGTATAAGAAAAAGCTACAGTCCAGAGAAATACCTACAAATCAATTTTTTAACCCAAATCTAATGTTTTTAAATAATATAATCTGCTGACTTTTTAATCCATTTATTTTTTCACAAGAAATTCATATGCCAATGATTTATTATGTTTTAAAACAAATAGAAAATTTGCAGATATTTTATTATAATACAAACGGACTAGTTGCCTGACAAGATGGTTCTTATTGACTTTCAATCCCTAATACAATCTAAAAAACACTTAGATTAATGGTACTCAGTCAACAACAAAAAGTATAATTACTGAAAAAAATTCCAAAACCGAAGAAATTGGTGATTATATTTTTTTCAGCGAAAACTTTCTCCAGGGTTTACGTAATAATGGGGCTCCTTGTAAGACTCGTGAAAACAAATAACAGGCTATGGGAACTTTCATCGGCCGAAACATAGTTTGGCTACCGCGAAACGTAATGAGTTTCTGGCTCTTTATGTTCATTAGGTTCCAATTATTGCTATTTAAATCACGGACCGTCGTTATCCGATATTTAAACCAGAATAAATCAATCGCAGATTGCAGAAGATCGATGAGGTGGAGAGGCCCAAGTGGCTGGCGACAATAAGCAGACGATAGGCCCCCTGCCGCCGCACGCTCACAGTTCTATTGACTAGTTTGTTTTCATTATTACAAATAGGTAAATGTGCAAAACAGGAAAGTGATACACGTGACGTCATAATAACGTATTTTTCTTGGCGCACTGATGGGCCAATGAAAAATATGCAACGGAACTGGGAGATATAAAGACGGTAGAATAATTGATAATGTGGCTGTACAAATCTACACGGGTATTGATGGCCAAACTGACGCAAATTAAATTTCAAAAGGCATAGACAGCGTGTGGCATCGATTGTGAAATCGATGCTTGACATTCGGCTGGTTAACCCTAGAAAACGGACCCCAGTGTTGGAATGTCGGCGTGCGGCAATTGGAGAAAGGAGGTCCGTGTTCAAACACCAGCCCACAATGCAAATTATATCTAGTCTTCGATAAATCATTGAAAGAAGCTATTTATACCGCAATTATTATACCTATGGTACACAAACAAATTACTCGTGCTAACAGATGTGACCGTGCGGCATGCCCGTAATATTACTGAAAAGAAATTACATTTACCCATTTAACTGCCGCGGTAACCATTACGCATGTAAACAGTTATATAGGGGCACCTGCTAGGCTGCCGGGGGTTAACCAACATGACCCGGGAGAGTCAGTTGTCCATACTACCCCAGGGACATTCACTAACCCACCAAAAGCCCCGCCAGACCCGACCGATGACCTTAATTCTGATAAATACCACTTTGAGAGTCTCCCTCCCCGGAGGTTTAAATTCAAGAAGGTTAATAAAATAATGTATAAAAATAAAATTTATCTAAAAAAGCTCTGATGGTGATGTTTATTTAATGTAAAGTTCTTGGAAATTATATCGGAAAACCGCTCGGTTATTCGGAAAAAAAAATGGCGAATACGTTTATAGCAATGACTTCTTTCTAAAGCTCTGTACAAGATTTATCCATCATAAAAGCTTCAATTTTATCATTATATGTGAATTAATATATCTGTCCAAAAAAATTACCCAAACATTCTGGTATATCATTTATACGCGTCTTATTTACCGGTATGTTTTAGTTGGTATATCAATGTTTTAGTTGGTATACCGGTATATCCATGTTTTATTTGATATACCGGTATATCAATGTTTTATTTATTTAATATACCGGTATATCAACTTTTAGAATGTGAAAAGGAAATATTATCTCCGCTTTTTTCTATTGTGAGAAACAAGAAAAAGGCTAATTATTCTATAACTTGCCCTTTCAAGTAGAGCTTGTACGACATAGCAAAATGACCATCCGTTTAAAAAAAAGTATATAAAAGTTCCAAGGAAATATTTACATCAAGGTTTTTCTAAAAATTACGATGGTGTTTCGTTTTGCTAAATTATGGTAAAAACAATATTTCTTAAAAGGTAATTTAACTCGAATCTAGTTAATGATTTAGAAAACATTTAACGCCACAAGGTTTTAATAAACTTAAAGTAAACAAGATCCGGTTTATTCCACTGATTGTTTTTATTTTTTAATTTTTCATATTTAATGAATTAGATCTTCCTCAATATATTAATTAGCAATTCTTAAATCTTTGTTGTATGACGAAAGTGTTTGTTTTTCAAAGTTCTGAAAGTTTTTGATATCCTCTCGATCGAGAGACCTAAGATATTGTTATTTTTGATATCCTCTCGATCGAGAGACCTAAGATATTGTTATTTTTGATATCCTCTCGATCGAGAGACCTAAGATATTGTTATTTTTGATATCCTCTCGATCGAGAGACCTAAGATATTGTTATTTGTGCAGTGTCTGGTAGACCGTGGCCTAACTTTGTCTCGTTTTGGTTACAGATAGCAGCTTCCTGCTGGCAAATGCCCGGATCATGGACTATCCCATCGTCTACTGCAATGACGGGTTCTGTAAGCTGTCCGGCTATAACCGGGCCGAGGTCATGCAGAAGAGCAGCACGTGCAGTTTTATGTACGGCGACCTATCGGACAAGGAGACGGTGGAGAAGATCGAGAGATCGTTTGAAGACATGGAGCAAACACAAGTAGAGATCCTGCTCTATAAGAAAAACCGTACGTCTACACACTGCTGCCACTAGCAACTTTATAATGCCTAAAACAATTCCTTATGTTGGATGTCAAATAGCCCCCACCCCCAACAAACCTCACATATATGCCATGCACATAAAAAACACCACGCACAATCTTACATTAAGGTTATTACGTGGTATTGTAATGGTCAAAAGAGGGGTGGTACTCTATTTCTGTGGTCATTGTTTCCGTTCCCAGTAGTATTAGGAATTCCATTGAACAGATACGAAGAAATATGTGAGCAATCTTAGGCGTGACATACCAATGCGCTATTGCTGCGATTACAATATTAGTACGATATCAGTGGTAGGATTGGTTTAGGGATCTAACTACGATTTCAATCGTAGCATCATTTTGTCGATCTAATGATGGGTTCAGGTGTAGGATCGGTGTTTGGAGATCTTATCAAAATCGAAGTTGTTAACTCGATTTTCCGATCTCACATTACGATCTCAGTCATAGAATTGCTTTGGCGATCTCAGTATACGATCTTTGGGGTGGGATAAAATTGGCGATCTTATGACAATATCAGTTGTAGTTACGATCTCGCTCTGATTAGGAGGCGAGTGATACTGTACTCATACTAAATATTATTTTGCAATGAGCTTTACACCCGACACCTCTTATAACATCAGTGCAGTTGATTATAACAGATATCAGTATAAGGGATGTTTTTATACACTATCAAAGATACGTGTTTATAAGCTTAACTTATTGTGCAATTTTGTCTCCAAAAAACGAACATGTTCGACATTTATTATAAAAAACATTTCATTAAGTAAGTAAAGGTCGCAAATGTTTCTTAAGCATATTGTTCGCAAATATAATTAAAACGACAGGTCTTTCAGATGATTCCTAAATTTAGTAGTCATACTTTTGTAAGATTGCCGATGATCATTAGAATAAAGCAGTAAAATTGTTAGATGAAGAAACTCGGCTTTCCATGATTATCATACGGTTATAGACTAACTGAAAACTTAACTCTCTCTCTCTCTCTCTCTCTCTCTCTCTCTCTCTCTCGATTCTATCGCTGTCTTTCTCTTTCCCTCCCCCCCCCCCCTGTCTCTCTGCATGTCCGCCCGTCTCTCTTTCTTTTTTTCTTTCTCTCGATCGAGAGTTAGACCGTCTATTTTAATTAAACGTTTCGTGTCTAGTAATTTACCAAACTCCGTGGGACTGTCCGCAAACAAAGCTATCTTCCTCCGTGATTTAATAAAGACAGAAGCTGTCCTTTTCATCAACACGATGATACGTTTAAAGTCTATATTCACAATTTATTCCTTCTTATTTATCCTACATGTACATTTTACCCTAGTTTTGATAAGGAATATATACATATCAGTTGAATTAAAATAATGTACATGTAGTGTATTTGGTCAGATATCAATACCAAAGGTTTGTGGTTAACTGCTTAGTTTTGTGATAGGTTGCTAACAATCAGAGAGCTGGAAAGTATTACTTAATATTACACCTGAACAGTGCAGGTGAAATGGAATTCAGACAGGTCGGGTGTCCGAATATGTATAGGTCATTTAAACAGTTCCCAGAATGCCAGCACAAACTGAGGTATTTGCACTTGAAAAATACAAGGCGGGTCGGCTTCAAAAGAAAACTGTGTATTGTTTTTATGGCAAACTTTCAAATGCTTATTTAACAAATTTTGATCATTGAAGTTCAGTCGAATAAGTGTTGACTTTGGTTCATGGACGGCCACCTGCAGGCATGACGTCATAATCGGAATCTACCTCGCTGTACCTGGATAACAGTCTTTGCTATTTTTTTTATGTCTCCTTTTAATTCATAAATTTATTTTTGAGTATCTTTTGTGAAAAACTAGCATAAATATACAATGTTTAACATTAACAATTAGATCCCCTTATTACTGCATTGAACGTATAAAGAAAAAATACAAATAGTTAGTTTTAAATAAACATTTACCTTTAATTTCATACAGAACTGTTCATCAAAAGGAGGTAAATATAGCCTAAAAATGACCACGATCGTCGAGCCCTCTTAAATATTGTCGTGAGATTTCAATAAACCAACACCGAGAAAAATAAGCCCCTGGTGTAGCAATGTGAGCCTTTGGTAGTGATAACATAAACAGCTCAAACAGAGATATTTTATTTTAACACTTTATAAATAAAAGTATTAGTAGGCATTTTTAATTTATTTTAACAAATTCATTTATATTTGTCATAAATATGTTTGTGATTTTGAAAAGTAAGGTTCTTAAACTTGTACACATAATACCTGTAATGATTATGTATTCGTGCTGATTTGTCTTGACTGATAATTTTAAAGATATTTGTGCTGACTCGATAATAATAACTCTACTTTGTGTTTGAATTTGACAGGTACACCACTGTGGCTTCTGTTGCACATTGCACCGATCAGAAACGAGAAGGAACAGGTGGTGCTGTTTCTGTGTACATTCAAGGATATCACGGCCTTAAAGCAGCCAATCGACGAGGAGGGCAGTAAGTGAATCATAGACCAAGAACCCCCCCCCCCACACACACACACTAGTCATTTTTCTATCCGTCCTAGTATTATCTATCTATTCATCACATGCCCACCTATACATCTTGCTATTCATCCAGTTTAGAACCATTAATATCCGTCCTTTCACTTCTCTACTTATCCATCCACGTATCCACACCTTTTCTTATTCTGGTGGATTAATTAATTGACTCCGCGCCACATCGGAATGGTACTTTTGGTGATATACTGAAAACGTACTACATTTGGCTGTGTATTCTATTTAGCGCTTTTGGCGGAATGCAGCTTCCGCTAAATCAAGTACATCGCTAAATGTGTATGTATAAGAATAGTCACATTTAGTAATACGCTAATTCAAATCCACGCCAACGAGTTCAAAAGCTAATTTCCGCCAAATATCGTACAAGCTAAATATGATTCACTGGCTGATAAACAACAACACCATGTAACAACAACAACAGAGGTTAACGTGTTAATGAATCCCAGATAATGCTGCTATATTTACGACGCACCTCTCTTTTCACTGTATATTATCACTTACATAATGTAACAGTTATTAACCCTTTTCTGGGTAATTTCTATATATCCTAACCCGTCGAACAATGCCTGACAGAGTCCCAATGACAGTTACCCAGTAAACCTTTCACTTATCATATACAGTACAGTCATTGCTGTCACCAAATAAACGTCATTTTGTATAGGTAATTAGAGCATCAAGGCGTTAACCAATGTATTTTTCTTTAATTGTAATAACGTTGTTGCAAAGTGAACTTCGAAAAGAAAACTGACGAGGACATGTGGCCTTAGATTCTCTTGTTGTTACATGTATTTTAAAACTTTCTTTTTCTTTTTAAAATTTGGTCCTTGAAACTTTTTTTAAACGTAATTATTTCCTGATACATAGTGATACAATCGATATCTTCAATACCGTGATAGCCATTGATATGAATTTCAACTTTAAAGTGTGTGATGTACATATTATATAAATAGTGCCTGCTTGGGTACCGACATGTCAACCGACGCAAAGCGGAGGTTGACAATGGTTTTCGAGGGGTGTCAATTTCAACTGGTACCCTCCCAAGCAGGCACTATTTATATAATGTTATTACTACCAGCCATAAATGTTGTTTTTTTTTGTGACTCTACGACTTGCAAACAAAACACCAAACTTATCTATTGCTGAGTGAGAGCGGACTAATATACACCCTGGCCGGAGAAAAAGATATGTCCATTAATTTCTATAATGCATTTTATGAAAACAAAAATTCTTTACATGGCTAAATTTTTTAAACTTTAAGAAACCATGGCTGTATGGGTACACGTGTATCTACTACAGACACGTGTATCTACTACGACACGTGCACATTGCGACTGGAGAGCTTGATTTAATTAATTAGGGACAGACTGCTGTGATGTTGTGACATAATTAAGTTTCACTGCAACTAAACTCATTTCCTTCGTTAGAACACGTCATCCTGCGGTTGTGGGCAATGCTTCAGCAACTTTGAAATCTGAGGAGTTTCCGACTTGACTTATAATAGTCTTCAAACTCCTAAACAAATGAGTCAATATATCCCTCAATTAATCTAGAAAAAACACACTTGAGTCAAAAAGCACAGTTAAAGTCGAGAGACCAAGACACGTGTTTGCATACACGTGTAGTATATTCATTCATTCTCTCTCTCTCCTCTCTCTCTCTCTTGCAGATTTAGTGATTTAAAAGAGCATATAGCATAATATAGTATTATCATAGGCGTCGGAACCAGCTTGGGGGGGGGGTAAACTTTTTTTGCAAAGTTATACATTTTTTAAATTTTATCTTTTGCTTGTCAAGATTTTTGATAAGTCTTGCCCCCCCCCCCCACTTCCAATTTGCTTCCGACGCCAGTGATAATTTATCATTTTTTACCCCCCATCCCCACCCATTAATTCCATTCAATCCTAATAAGATTCAAGTAAAGGTTTTTATATAGATTCCCTGCATACATGATCATTTTTATCATTGTAGGTTTGAGCAAATTCGCCAGGTTGGCGCGTTCTGTTACCAGGAACAGATCCACTCTTTTACAGTTCTCCTCTCACATGCCAACCACAAAGTTCGACAACTCCAAACCATCACACATTGCAAATGTAGGTGGCGCTTCAATAAAGTCAATGACATTTATCTTTATAACATAAGATGACAAGCTTCATTTCTTTCCTTGCAGATGATGAGTTTAAATTCTGATGTTTTACCGCAATACCGACTAGAAGCGCCAAAAACGCCACCTCATATCATTCTTCATTACTGCTTGTTCAAAACCGTTTGGGACTGGATTATCCTGTTTCTAACTTTTTACACCGCTGTGACGGTCCCCTACAACACCGCCTTCAAAAACAAAACCATGGACCAAGTTCCGCTTCTCGTCATCGACAGTATCGTGGACGTGGTCTTCTTCGTCGACATTATCCTTAATTTCCACACAACGTTTGTGGGACCTAGCGGGGAGGTCATCTCCGATTCTAAAATTATCCGAATGAACTATTTGAAGAGTTGGTTCGTGGTTGATGTATTGTCTTGTCTGCCCTATGATGTGTTCAATGCATTCCAATATGTTGATGACGTAAGTTACCATAGTATCATCCCACGATATCCACTGAAATATCATACCAATTTGATATCAATATTATACAAACTTTCCTTTTTCTTTTACAGGGTATCAGTACTCTTTTCAGTGCATTGAAAGTTGTCCGTTTATTAAGGCTTGGTCGAGTTGTCCGAAAATTGGATCATTATTTGGAGTATGGAGCAGCCATGCTTGTTCTCCTCATCCTCGTGTTTATTCTATTTGCTCACTGGTTCGCGTGTGGTTGGTACAGTATTGGATTAAGTGAGATTCAGAGCGGAATATCCTACGGATGGTTGACCTTTCTATCCAACACGACTGGGGACGTTTTCTATTTTGCGAACTCTACCGTGAATCCTGACGTCACTGGAGGCCCCGGGAAGGGGATGCGTTACTTGACATCACTTTATTTCACTCTTTCGTGCATGACCGGTGTAGGATTTGGGAATGTAGCAGCTAATACAGAGCATGAGAAGCTATTTTCAATTTTTATGATGATAATTGGAGGTAAATATCACAATCTTTCTCTGTTTTCAAATAATTTATTGAATGCATTCGGAAATACACGTGTTATCTTTCCATTGCAGCTCTTCTTTATGCACTTATCTTTTCCAACGTGACAACCATATTTCAACAGTTCTACGCTAACTTTGCACGCTACCACGATATGCTAAATAGCGTGCGTGAATTCATGAAGTTGCACGATGTCCCGAAATCTCTTAGTGAGCGTGTTATGGACTACATCGTGTCCACTTGGGCAATCACGAAAGGAATCGATGCAACCAAGGTGAAAGTTTTAGAGTTTTAGACACTCAGAGAAATCAAATTTGTAATCATTGAAATGAAACAAAATTTTTGCAATGGAACGCTTTTATTCGTTTCAGGTCCTGAATTATTGCCCGAAAGATATGAAGGCAGATTTATGTGTTCATCTAAATCGAAAGGTGTTTCTAGAGCATCCAGCTTTTCGGCTAGCAAGCGATGGTTGCTTGCGGGCACTTGCTATGCATTTCAACATGACCCACAGTGCGCCGGGTGATCTGATTTTCCATCAAGGAGAGAGCCTTGACGCGTTATGTTTTGTCGTCACGGGGTCACTAGAGGTCATACAGGACGACGAAGTTGTTGCCATTCTCAGTAAGCATTAACGTTAAGATCCATCAATTCTATGTTAAATATCATTGTGTAGCATGCCAAGAACTCCTCATAGTTCTTAATGGCAAGTTATTATGATTTTGATTTTACATTATTGGTGATATGAGGGCTATTCAATGCCATTTTTATACATTTCCTGCGTGGTTTCTTTTAAGGTAAGGGCGACGTCTTTGGTGACAATTTCTGGAAAGAGCACACGATTGGTCAGTCAACTGCGAACGTGCGAGCGTTGACGTACTGTGACCTTCACACCATCAAGCGAGGCCGACTTTTGGAAGTGCTTGAGTTTTACCACGCCTTTGCAAACTCCTTTGCTAGGAACCTGACACTTACTTACAACCTCAGACACAGGGTACGCTCTTCACTTGAAACTTTCACAGAATCTGCGTTAATTCATGTCTTAGGATAAAAGAGCAAACTGATGAAAAATAACAATAATGTTTTATATCTTTTTTCTTTACAATAGCTTATCTTCCGAAAAGTCGCCGACGTCAAGAAAGAGAAAGAACTTGCCGAAAAGAGAAAAAATGACCCTCCTTTAGAATTATCCAGTGACCACCCAGTTCGAAAACTGATCTCCAGGTTCAGAAAAATAAGTGACGCCAAGGCGATGCAAACCAACACGGACCCCGAAAAGGGGAGCAAGTCGGACATGAACGGAGGAGAAAATGGGGGTAAGGAGAAGTCTCGAAGTTTCGCTCGCCTTATAAACGTGTCCGAAAACTCGGCGCCTAAAACCGGGGGAGGGTCCTCGAAGTGGGGGAAGATGATGAACGGTTCCGGTCCTCCAGACGGTGAGGGCAAACAAAACAAACCAAATAACGAAAGCAAGGAAGACTTGAGGAATGGAGATCTCCAGAAACCACAATCAAAGCCGGGCTCCAAATGGGGCAAAATGGCGGGAAAGAATTCAGAACCCGCCAAGGAACACGAGAAGGAAGAAACTCAAAATAACTTACGTAAGAATGAATCAATGGATAGTGGGATTATTCGCAGTAACGTGAAACTCGACCATATAAATGAGGAAACGGTCGAACAAAGTTTGGTTGTACGGCACGAGACTAACAATAACCAATCTGTCTCCGCCATGTCATTGGCCGAGCGTCATATGCTTACATCCCTTCATGACATCAAATTGGAGATGAAAGAGGATATGGACATCTTGCACCAAAAGATGAACAGAATAGATGAACAGATCGCCGAAATTCTGCGAATGTTTTCTCCCAGCACCTCTTCTTGTTCCTCCCACGAAAATTCACAGGAGACTGATGGTGGGGCGGAAGCGGAAACAACAGAGGAGGAGGAGGCAAAACCAGTGGTCCTAATCCGGGATGTTGACTTTATTCCCAAAATAAACTCTGAAAATAATTCAATTTATCTTCCGCGCGACTACGTCGTCAACTCTGCGCAATCTAATTCGACGTCGTACGGCGTTTCTCCGGTAAGCGGAAACACCTCCCCAGGAAGTGGCGAACCATTGGCAAACAGTGGCGTATCGCCTCATAACACAGGGCAACAGACGAGTACAGATGGTTCTAACACAAGTCCGACAAACACAAATGAAGGCAATTCGTCGCTTAACTCTGCCTCAGGAGAATCAGCAGATAGTAATCATTTGCATCCACCACCATCAGACACTGTATTAAATTCGAGCCATACGAATATTGCTGTTTTCAGAAACTCAGATAACGAACCCAATCCTTCAACAACGAAGGATCCGAATGGAACATCAACAAATGTTCAGATGAAAAACGTTCACACGAAGGAGGGAAATCATATTCAAAGAAGCGGTACACCAATAAATTCTAATACAACAAATATTCACGCAAAAGATGGAAATCTTTCGCAAGGAAATAACAGAAACAATTCGCCGAGTCCGGGTGTTCATAGAGGTGTATCGCCAGGTGGTAGAAATATGTCATTGTCCAATAACGATACAAAGAAGATTAATCAAGGGAGACCAACCAGTAGAGATAAGGCAGTAATAGCACAGGAAACGGGAAGTCCAAAGCCTTCCTCCCCGCTTCGTCATGAGGGAAATCATTCTAAGAAAGGAGATTTTATTGGAAGTGAAAGGGATAAGGAAGCTAATGAGAGAGAAACCGGTGGTTCAAAATTAACATCTTTACCAAGTTCTGAGATAAACAATAGTAAATATGATGGGCAGACATCTTTAAATAAAAACAATGAGCCTGTTTCAAACGAAAAGAAAGATTCAAACTCGTCTTCTACAAACAGTCAAGATAGACATCCAGCAACTGGAGATACACGCCATCCAACAACTGGACGAAATACATCCCGGCCGTTAAGTGGAAATAAAGCTTCAAATCCCAGTAGCACAACAAGTTCCGGAGCAACTTCACCATCCGGAAGTGGACATAGTTTCGCGCCCAAAGAAGGGGCAGTATCAAAAGCAGACGAATTTCCGTTGATGCTGGCATTGGGGCCGGCGGCAGGATATTCTGCTAACCCTATGGCAATGTCCACCACACCGCGGCCGATTTCTCCCAAACTTTCATCGCGTCAGGTGACGTCGTCCCTAGGACCTGCCGCGTCTGTGAGTGACGTTAGCGTAATTGACGCTTCTAGTCCTAGGAATGTGATGTCCATGGCGGAGGATGTACTTAAAATGAAAACCAAGAGTCCCCGGGCCGCCATTAGCCCCGGCCTCAAATACAGTTCAAACATCCAGAAAATAAGTAAAGCAAGAATGGACGGGCGTCCGGATACACGGCGACTTCCGGGCGGAATTAAGATACCCCTGGACACAGACGAGGCTCATATCAAAGATAGGGACCTTGACATCTTATGATGCTTCGTACGACGTATTTTGGATACATTCTGGGCTTTTCTGGTGTTGTTAGTGACATAAGACATTCCAAGCGATGTGATAGATTCCCGCCAAGTGACTGCTCCGTACTAAGTCAAACTCAGGATTTCCGTTTCTGTCCTGTGAGATGTGAGCGAACGAACCGTTCCGCTTAGTTATGACGTTGTGGTTGCCATGACGATGGTTTTTTTAAAAATACTGTTGAATTTTTGTTTGTTGACACATATCATGATATAGATTCATTACGAAATGCATTTTACCGGAGTCGGTTAACGCAAACAAATATACCAGTAGAAAGATGTATGTTTATAAAAATTTTACAAGTAAGTGTACCACAAACTAAATCAAATATCAAAACCTAATATCAATAGACCAAGTGAAAAGCCAAAATCTCCATTATTATAACCATATTTTCTGTTAGTTGGGGACAAGTGGTGGTGAGCAATGTCTGAACCCCCGAGTTTTTTAATTCAATATTCATTGCCACAACCATTTACATGTAACAGACCAGATTTTACTTCTCCGAAGCATTTCAAACCTAAACCTTGCATTGTTGACATTTTTAGAGTCTAGCTATTTGTTTCTGCCGATGGGCTTTCGTTGATGATTATAACTGGTAGTAAGACGATTTTTCAAAGCTTATTGAGAATGATCATTTTACGAGATGTCTGAATATTCGACTACTGTATATTGGACACTTCTATAATCAAGGAAAATTTGGGGGAGAGGGGAAGGGGACAATTTATTGTATTACAATCATTAACAGTTTCTTTTAATTTTTATGTAGAAAGTCTCCTGACAAAAACCTAAAAATATAAAATTTTGGGGTTTTCCTCCAAATATTTAATTAACATATGAGAAAATTCCACCAATTTTTTTTCAAAACCATGAAAATAACCAACTTAATTTTACTTTGAGATGGGCCAACATTGTTAAACCGACAGGGTATGTGATTTTTAACGTGGCCTACATTGTTGTACAAAGAGGGTATGAGTTTTTGGTGCATGCGCAAAGGTTCCTGTTCAACTTGCTTTATATTTAAAGATATCTCTTTTGTAGATTTGAACCTTATCTATAGTTTTATCATTTAAAAACGTTTAAAATTAGTTTACAATTATTCTTTAGTCAACACATTTTAACACTGCCTTCTCGATATGAATATTGTTTATGTATGCCAAAATTATTTGTATCCATAAATAAAACATTGAGGGCAAAGACGAAACACACGTCATTACAAAACCAATTTTGAGTTCTATAATTATAATTGGACAATGTCCGAACCCGACCCTGCCGCCATTTTATCAGACACGAGCTGCACGTAGATTATTTTGATTGCAATAACCCTTTCGTGACGAGTACCTCCTTGTTAACCCGTGGATTGTGATATCTTGTTACTATTTTAAATCATACTTCTCTACCTTCCCATTGGATGTAGTAGTCATGTGACGACATTCCCAAAGTTTCATCACCTTAGTTACATTTTTTAAAGTTTCACTTTGAATAAATTTGAAATAAAACAATTGTTGAAGTGTTGCTGTTCTTTTTAATTAATGAAATTAATTACTGAATGGAATGTTAACATGCATCACACAATCAATTTCTTTCAATTATATTTTATATATGTAAATTTACCGACATATATACATCTAAAAATATATGAACAATGAAAACTTTTCTTTTTAAAATTGATTAGAAAGTTACTTTTTTTACAACCAGAGACAATTGAATGAAAGATAATTGTTTAATATTGTTTTCACCTGATCAGTCTCTGGAGAAAAGGTGGATATTGTTATAATCATGGCGACAAACACGTGCTGTGTCCGTTTTCCAGGTGCCTATACCCTGTGAAGTTTCTTGGCTCTCTTTTTTACATAAAAAGACAAAGCGATCCTCTCGCTTGCTGGCTTCCACTTTCATCGGACCGAGACTGACAAATAGTTTCTGATTCCGATTGCCATTATTAGCTTCCATTGATGGAGACAACAATGACAAACTATCGTATTTAGGTGATCCAGAGCGAGGAGGCAATCTATATGTTACTGATACCAGTAATGCTGTCATCCATCGGACTATCTGCTACGACAGCAAAAACTTAAATTGAAGCTATTGCCCTTCGTTTGTGGTTGGATCACAGAATTAACATCTGACGCTAGGGATCACCTCGATGAATTAGGGAAACATTTAAATGTTTCAGTGTTTTGTTTTCCATCACATCAGAGATCTTTTGCTGATAACTAGATGGTATTCTGAAAAAAAATAAATGAATAAATAAATAACCACTTAAACTTAATCTAAAACATGAGAGTTTTTTTCAATTCAAAACATTTCTATCATAAAATTTACTTTTAAAAAATCAAGTATTCATAGACTTTTCGTAGACTTGTGTTTTTGATACTAGAGGGTCAGAAAACACAATATGTATCAGTAGACACCGGAAGTGTGTCTGTATCAGTAGACACCGGAAGTGTGGTTGTTTTGTATTCCTACATGTATAACTGACCCAAAAGGGTGGTCATGTGAGGTAGAGCCAATTCCGTGTGAATGTGTCAGTCAAGTACACATAAAATAACCAGATCTATGTGACTGCATACAATTACTAGCCGTGGGGATCACAGAATCATATTAAATATAACCTTGGCTTATGTCAATACTTCGATTGATAATGAGAAAACTGACAAAGGTAGTTTTTTCCGTGTATATTTTACTGTCAGAAACTTCGAAAGCCCATTCATCTCATATTCGTAGGTGAAATTTTTTTTTATCGAGAATAAACGCGAAACTTTCGTAAATAACTTCGTAACTATTTCGCGAACGCAAAACTTTCGCGATATAACGCGTTACTTTCGCGAATAAACGCGAAACTTTATTGATAAAACGCGTCCCTTTTGCGAATAAACGCGAAACTTTCGCGAATAAACGCGCAAATTTAATATAAATATTTTCATTTCATACAAGAGCCCTTATGAAGAACAATAACTGAAAACTGTTATAAATAAATCTGGTAAAACTTCATACAAGTTAATATAAATTCAAACGTGGGAAATCTTTGAATTCTTAGTACTGATTTTCAAACGACATAATTTATCGCGCTTCTCCTATTCCCATGAGCGCTGTATTATAGAAAATGAGGCATCAGCATTTGCATTATAACAATTTTAATTCGAAATAAAAGTTTTATTAAATATCATTGTAAAATTGAAAGGATATCATTGTTTAAAACTTTATATATGTTATATCGCCGCGACATAAATTAACGTCTAGTTTGACGGCTTTCTATCAGAAAAATAAGTAAAGCTGTGAAATGAAATAAGTTTTAGGCTATATACATTTTTTTTTCAAATTTAGATAACATAAATTCATCCTCTAAATTTATCACATATGTTGTTTGAAAATAAAGATTTCCCACGTTTAAATTTATGTTAATTTTAGGGGGAAAAAAGATAATTAATGAATGCCTGTTCGAACACAGGGTTGGCGAACAAATGCAAAAATGATGCTCTACCTCCTAATCTACTTGGAACATCTAACATCTAACAGTTTTATGAAGTTTTATCTGATTAATATCTATATATAAAAAAGATAATTTTGTTTCGATAAATCAACCTAAAACAGATGACATAATAATAATGAATAACAAGTATTTATTTAAAACTAATACAGTATGTGTTTGTTCAATCATTGTTCTTCATAAGGGTTCTTGTATGAAATGACAATATTTATATTAAAGTTTCCTGTTTATTTGCGAAAGTTACGCGTTATATCGCGAAAGATACGCGTTTATTAGCGAAAGTTATGCATTTATTCGCGAAAGTTATGCGTTTATTCGCGAAAGATTTGCGTTTGTTTGCGAAAGTTACACGTTTATTCGCGAATTGTTTTTAACAATGAAAATGAGCACAATGGGCGTTCGTAAAAACCACGTCTGGAAACATGAGTAAGGCTTTCTACAATCATTGCTCTTGCTGTACTGCCAAGTTTCAGTTTGGGACACTTGTTCTGTACAACCAATTTTGATCAATTATATTGCATCCTCCCATGTTATCCCTTTCTTTCAGATCAAATCGAAGTAATGGCGGCAGAACACAGATCTTTGATACAGTATCATTTATGAAGTATTACAATAAAGGCTTGAATATCGTGGGTTTTTTTCATAAGAAATTGTTTTTGATATAATTTGAGTACCAGGACACATGCACAGTATGGTGGTATTGTATGACCATGTATTGTCCAACAGCAATGTGTTACAGTACCTTGATTTGGTATAACTACACAGAATGATGATACAGTATGATGATATAGTATGATGATATAGTATTATGATATAGTATTATGATATATTATTATGATACAGTGGTGTGATACAGATTTTTGAAATTGTTTGACAATATCATAATAAAAGAACTAGGAAACAGTATGATGACAAAATATCATGATACATCATTATAACATTAATTTTTATAATGATAAACTATGATACAGTCCTATATTATATTGTGATACATAATATGTTACATATTGTGTGAACTTTCTTAAATATCCTAAATGACAATGTCATTTAAGACTTAAGTAATGTATTTGGAGGTGAAAAATCTGACTAAAATTTAAGAAATTGTTGAGCAAAGACAGATCACAAAAAGGCAACTGCTCTAAATCTTTCACCTTTTTTAAAAAATAATTTACAATATTTTTATGATGAATTTAAATTTCAAAATCATGAACTCAACACAGGTTTTGTGTTTAGGGTAGGATCGAGGTGTACATTGCGGGGACCAGTTGGTTATCCACTGAGCTGAATTTATCTTGGCACGGACAGTGAATTAGAAAGCCTTTCTCATTTCTACAGGCAGTGTTTGCACAGACACAGGCATGGCTGTTGTTTCTTTCAAATTACCAAATTTGTCTGATTATCAGCTATTGAAAGTTGATGAATAATTAAACATTGTAATGCAAATTGTCAACAGAGGCACTTTCTGCTCTGCCAGCAGTTTCATAATAACGATAAAACTAATAAGACCGTTCCTTATCTCTTTATACATATTACTTCAATTTTGATTCATAATTTATCTTGACAGGGAATGTTTTGAAGGTGCTTACAAAACCCTAACATTGATGTAATGTTTGTTTTAATTGGTTACTAAAGTCAATTGTTGTCAATGGTTACCCAAGCAATTAATGACAATACTTCTTTGGGTCGGCTGCAGTCGGTTCTGCTAAAATGTTTGTTATCTAGTTAATGGTTTTATGGCAACATTTTCACTTTTCGCTACATCACTGCTCACATAACTTAGTGCTGTTGCACTTTTACAGACCTATAGTGATGCAACTCAAACAAAAAATCAAGAGAGTTTTGTGATTACAGCAATAAGCACTACTAGAATTAATAACATTGTACTGGTAAAGTATTTTATTGGCATTCCAAAAATATCTCATTGCCATTTCCATCATAATTTTTGTAAGTGCTATCTGATCTAGCAATAATAAGCAATTATTACACCCTCCCCCACCTTTATCCCCCAAATAACCCCACCCCCTCCCCAAAAAAGGAGAGAAATATGTTATTTTTCAATAATTTAATTAGCCTGTATACAATCTATGAAACAGAAAACACTTTGTGGACTCAATATAATTATTAGCAGTAGAAGTTCTTCTGTGAGTTTCCTGCCATGTCTAGCTATAGTATACCTAGCTATAGTATACCCAGTCCATTACCTTAAGTTGCTCTTCACCTATTTATGAAACCTTTGTTTTTTCACTAGTATGCGCGCGGTCCTTTATTTCCATGCTTGATTGCACACAGCAATAGAGGATTGCACAGACTGTCCCCAGAGCCTGGGAATTTCCTGAAAAACAAAAAAAAAACGACCATCATCAGCCATTATTACATTATGTCAACATAAGTCTGTAAGGAACACATTCTATTAACACACAAAATATAATGGTTTCATGTCACAAAATAAGAAAAAGAAATCCTACCTCAAACACAAATACATGGTACACCATTTCTAGTTAATTACTGAGTTTTAATTAGGTTTCTAACCCTGTTTGAGAGTGATTAATAAGAGCAATGTTTTAAGTGGAGAAACAGAATATATATTTACATAGCTCAATTTTTCATTACATTTTGAAAGAACCTTTGTAATTTTGAAAATTGTATCTACATGTGCTATTGATACTCTCAGCAACAGTAAGTACTGAAACCAATTATGGGATAAATCTCCCATAACATCTTGCCTTGGGATAAACCAAATTCCATGGTGCAATGGGATTAAAAATCTTGGGCAAGAACTGATCTCTATTAATAAGTACTAAAGTTTGTTAATTAATATAAATGCATGTACAGGTTCATTATCAAATACAAGCTCAGGGTGTGGGGCTTGTGAATATTAGTGAACCAATGAAGCCTGATAAACATGTGAATAATTTGGAGTAAGAACTCATTAAGTATGAACCTGTAAAGGATGAACTCATGAACCATGATACTCAATTGAAACAAGAATAGAATTCCTGGGTCCCCCGCCGTTCAAGCAGTATACTAGTATACTGTACTGTGGAATCATTAAATTTCGTGGGGGCCAATTTTCGTGGATTGCTTAAATTTTACAGGTTCGTGGGGACGCGACCAAGGCTGATTTAAGAACTTAACCAAGGTATTAGTGGTATAAACATTTGGTATAAATTTCATGTAAATCCATCAAAATTTGTAGGCATGAGAGCGCTTTTTTGGATAAAACGGAGTCATTATTGTGGTCAGAGTCCCATAACTCCAGCAAAAAGTATCGACCAATGCTGATTTTCGAACTTGACCAAGGTAATAGGTGTATAAACATTTGGTATAAATTTAATGAAAATCCGTCAAAATTTGTAGGCATGAGAGCGCTTACAAGGTCAATTTTTTGATAAAACGGAGTCATTATTGTGGTCAGAGTCCCATAACTCCAACAAAAAGTATCGACCAATGCTGATTTTCGAACTTGACCAAGGTAATAGGTGTATAAACATTTGGTATAAATGTAATGAAAATCTGTCAAAATTTGTAGGCATGAGAGCGCTTACAAAAAAGTGTGACGGACGGACGCACGGACACACGGACCCACGGACACACAGACCCACGGACACACGGACCCACGGACACACGGACCCACGGACACACGGACCCACGGACACACGGACCCACGGACGGACGCCTGGCATTTCTATGTCCCCGCTCCGCGTTGCGGCGGGGGACAAAAACAGATTAGTGCATCAAATGAACAGATGCAGAACCTCGTAAACAGATTACAGTATGTGTGGATTAGAATTAAGCAAAGTTCTGATGCCTTGAACAAACAGTTTGATCTCAAAGACTGAAATTGGACGTGTCTTTGTAAAATTCTATAAATCAGAGAACATAAATCGATTACAACTAACAAAGGCGAAAGTTACACAGTAATGACGCGATATATCAAACAAACTGTATTGTAAATCTAGAAAATGAGGCTTTCAACATAAAACATGCATCTAAAGATCACCAAAGAACATTAAATCAATACGCAAAATTACTAAGTAGCTGAGGCCACAGCTTGATATGATGTATTCCTTTAATGAAAAAATTTCTGCCATGACAGTCAGGCCTTTAACTTTGAATTTGTGATGAACTCCAACCCTGATCCTCGGGAAATAAATACAGGGCAGCTTCATACAGCTTCCTAGAAAGTGTCACCATTAAATTAAAATAACAAAGCAGCAAGGAAACGATATCATTTGTCTACCATCGTGTCCATAAATCTAAATCAGAGCTCATTAAGAGGTCTTCTTTAATGAGGTTTTCTATAATTATTTTCATTAACCAAATTTAGCACAAAATTTAGGTCAAGTGTAACATCTGTACTTGATTTGATGTAGAGCAATAACGGGTTGAATTTGCTTATATTCTGTGAATTCAATGTTCTATTTCCATACAGGGGTATAGATCCAAGACAAATATTTAACTTATTAAAATTGTACGTCTGGAGACCATAATATGACTGCATGGCCAATAAAGTGATTAACAGGACAGCTAGAGAGCTCTGTCTCCACAACCAATGAAGCATAGTTTATGCAATACATGAGTATCATCTTTTAGAGAAGACTGCATGGGACCCAGATTTTATGGACACACATTTTTCTTTATTAATTCAGTGAATGTTATAATACAGAAGGAGTACATGTTCACATCTTTCAAAAATATTCATTTAAAGGTGAATAACCTAAGAATTCCTGATACCTGAATAGCTAAATTTTACCTGATTGAAAGAGTCCAAACGATGCAGATGATGCAAGAGTCTGTAGCAGTGACTGAAGGACTACTTGAAGCATTGATCAAACATTGATTTAATGTTAAATACCAAGTTACATTCAGTTGAAAGTCCTAATTAATGATTAATTCCAGGGGACAACTAGTTCTGAGAATAACATCTTTAGAATTGACAGGAAATGGGTTCTGATCCCAGAACTCAGACTCAATGTAATATTTCCTTCTCTTAAATATGCACTTTTCATTACCTTTGTGCAACCCAAATCAAAAAATAGTTTTCACAGTCCACAAAATTTATCTTTTCCCCATCAGAACCCTAGTGGAGAAGGCATCAGTGACATTGTTTACATCTTCATAAAAACACAAATAAACTTGACTTATTTGACAACTTCCACTATACAAAAGGTCCTTGGCGGACCACAAGCAATTGATATCTGTGGTGTAATCTAAGCAATCCTCTCTACCCCTGATATAATTATAGCTTTACCCTGATGTAGGGCCAAGATTAAACCATGCATTATGACATCGTGTCAGCAATACATCCATTACAGTTTTACAGTTTAACCCTCTCTCAACTTGTCAGGGAGTTTGTGTTGTTATCTTCAAACAACCAGTGTCAAAAATCAAGCAGCCAAATTCAGTGAAAGTGCCTCATTAGCTAACCCCAAATAATAATAAAACAAGAGGCCCAGGGGCTACATTGATCACATGAGCAACAATAGCCTTAACTGATAAGAAAAGCTTTAGACCATTATTTAATTAGGGATCAGGATTTGAACAAACTTGAATCTACACAACCTAAGGATGCTTCTACACAAGTTTAAGCTTTTCTGGCCAAAAGGTTTTTGAGAAGAAGATTTTTGAAAGATACCAACAAATTTTCAACAATTCTATTCTAACAACGACAATGAGAACAATGACAACGACAGACAACGGACAAATTTTGATCAGAAAAGCTCACTTGAGACTTCAGCGCAGGTGAGCTTAATACACAGGGGGCTATAGTAAATATAATATAATATCATTTATTCAGAAATACAACTTTGGGCAATACAGCCCATCCGTTTACAATAATTCACATATTATAATATAATATGTATATTAAACATTACACTCTTTGGTCAGTTTGGAGTCTAGAATGGGGAGGTGAAACCCCAGTTCTAGAGTTCCACAGTCCCACATTTTCACACATTACATTTATAGTAAATTAAATGTAAATTTGCATATCATATACAGATTTTAATATACAGTTTTGAGTCAACATTTATTACACATAACTAGAGGCATAGTATAAATATATAACATATGTTAACATACAAGAGATTATGTTTCTTAAATATATGGAATGCGTTTCATGCAATTTGGCAATTAATTATTATGGATTAATAAAGCACATTTGATATACATGCATTTAGCAAGATGTATGTGATCTGAACCCAACAACTGAAGTAATTTAAATTTACTTGCAGACTTATAATAGTATTCGCTTAAACATCTTTTTTCGTAAATTATATTTTGGACATTGAAGAATAAAATGAAACTCGTCTTCAATATTTGTTGAGTATCACAAACATCACATAAAAGAGCCTGCCTGCTCTTACCTCGGTATCTTTCTGTTTCAATATTATATATTGATGATAGATTGATGTTTTTTGTTTGCACTGAATTTATTTCACCATCAATATTCAAAACCCTAACAATATCATAAAAATAGTCAATACCTGAC
Organism: Magallana ariakensis; assembly: GCA_020458035.1. Taxonomy (NCBI): domain Eukaryota; kingdom Metazoa; phylum Mollusca; class Bivalvia; order Ostreida; family Ostreidae; genus Magallana; species Magallana ariakensis. Next base: position 2,463,283 of record CM035816.1, on the reverse strand, counting down.
AACTAACAATATTATTAAACAAAATATCTATATCTTTTCAAAATTTGACAGAAATAGAATTTGCCTGTGTATATTATCAGATGCTTCCTGTACACTGAAACTAGACGAAACTCATAGGACAAACACGATTCAGAAACCATTCAATATCAGCCACCAATTGAATACATGCATTATGGGGGGAAAACCTAACCCTAGATATAACAATACTGGGATATTATTTCAAAATCCATCAAAAAAAAAAAATGAAATTGCCCCATAAGCTAAATCCAATCTATATATGAAACATTTCAGATCCAATGTTGCTGACTCCTTATAATGTCCACAGAATTACAAAACCTGATACTGAAACAAAGGCAGATTAGATTCCTGTACCATCAACACCCTGAAGAGAAGAAATCCTTGATATTCCAGAGAGCCTATAAATCATTACCAAGCAATTTTTTTCCCTGAAGGCCATTGACACTAAAGGCAGAGATGCAGTGTAGTTTTATAAAACTAATTTCTACACGACGGTATTCAATATCTTCTAGATATCAACATGGCATTAGATGAAAGGAACAAATTTTAAGATGCTAGTGACATGAAATCTTTCAAAATAAAAGATCTTAAGAATGTATTGTGATTTCATTGTATAATAAATCAGAAAATCCACAAATACATGTTAATTAAAAATGAGAATAGGAAGACTTCAGCAATTATTGACAGGAAATTAAACAAGAGGCCAATAGGCCTTGACGGTCACCTGAGTAGCATAACCCATACACAAACTTGTCAAGGAGTCTCATATATGCATTTAATTAAGTTTTATTCTGGAATAGAAAATTTTTTAATTTGTAATGACGACCACCTCCCTGCCTGAAATCTTTCAAAAAGGACTATTAAATCGTTTTCAAGATATTCGGGCACTACCTGTTTGAGGGGGGGTCAGGACCACCCCCAGGGCCCATGACCTACATAACATATGATGCCCCTTGACACAAGGAACAAGAATATATATGGTTTAGGGGTGGGGATCTCAACCGTTTTCAAGTTATTTGTGCACTTCCTGTTTGAGGGGGGTCAGGACCATCCCCGGGGCCCATAACCTACATACTATTTGATGCCACTTGACACAAGGAACAAGAATATATATGGTTTAGGGGTGGGGTTCTTAATCGTTTTCAAGATATTTGGGCCCTTTCTGTTGGAGCGTGGTCAGGACCACCCTTGAGGCCCATGACCTACATACCATTTGATGGCCCTTAACACAAGGAACAAGAATATATATGGTTTAGAGGTGGGGATATTAACCGTTTTCAAGATATTTGTGCACTTCCTGTTTGAGAGGGGGTCAGGACCAACCCCAGGGCCCATGACCTTCATACCATTTGATGGCCCTTAACACAGGGAACAAGAATATATATGGTTTAGGGGTGGGGATATTAACCGCTTTCAAGATATTCTGGCACTTCCTGTTTGAGGTGGGACAGGACCATCCCCGGGGCTCATGACCTACATACTACTTGATGCTACTTAACACAAGGACATCATATCCATGCCTTGAGTTTTTCACAAATATATACAGGAGTAGAGAAGAAGATTTTCTAAGATTTAATACATTTTTACTATATGGCCATATTGGCCCCACCCTAGTGCCTAAACACCTGTCCCAGGGGTCAAAAATTTCACAATTTAGGTAGAAGACTTCATGTACATCATATCCAGGCCTTTAGTTTTTCACAAATATATATGGGAGTAGAGAAGACGATTTTCTAAAATATAATACATTTTTACTATATGGCCATTTTGGCCCCACCCTTGAGCCTGAACCCCTGACCCAGGGACCATAAATTTCACAATTTTGGTAGAGGGCTTCATGGACATCATATCCATGCATTTAGTTTTTAACAAATATCTATGGGAGTAGAGAAGAAGATTTTCTAAGATTTAATACATTTTTACAAATTGAACCCTTGACCCAGAGACCATAAATTTCACAATTTTGGTAGAGGGCTTCATGGACATAATAACCATGCATTTAGTTTTTAACAAATATCTATGGGAGTAGAGAAGAAGATTTTCTAAGATTTAATACATTTTTACTTTATGACCATGTTGGCCCCACCCTAGAGCCTGAACCCCTGACCCAGGGGCCATGAATTTCACAATTTTGGTAGAGGGCTTCATGAACATCATAACCATGCAATCAATTTTTTCCTCACATGTGTGGGAGTAGAGAAGAAGATTTTTTTTAATTTGGCTGTTTTTTGCATATTTGGCCCCACCTGTGGCACCCTGGGGGTGGTAGAGCCACCAATTTCACAATTTACATTCCTCTTACCATAGAGATGCTTCACACCAAAAATGGGAACAATTGGCCTTGTAGTTTTTAAGAAGAAGTTAAAAATGTAAATTGTTAACGAACGACGCACGTCGCACAACGCACGACGACGGACGAAAACAGATAGCAATAGGTCATCTGAGTTTACTCAGGTGACCTAAAAAGATACAACTCGTCAAAGGCAAGGTGCCATGAACTACAAAAGTGAAACCTATTTTATGAAACTTAGTTTTAGCAATTTTAACTCTGATTTTACTGTAGATTAAACTTTTAACAATGGTGAAACACAAGGCAAACATAGGTAATCACAGATTACAAAGCTCACCGAGACGAGGCATCACCTTTATGAGGAATCACCTTAATGAGACTACCTTTATCATAATATTTGAAAATCATAGTTAATAATGATCTTGGATATACATGGATACTGTTTTGACACAATATCGTATAACTATATCATATGTTAAAAAATTGTATAATAATCATATGTTCATTTCATAGGGTATTATATGATACAATGATTATCAATATAATAATATAAAATACAATATTGCATCCTATGATACCTACAATATATATCATATAATACAATAAAATACTGTTATAAATAATGATGAAATATGATATTGTAACATATGATATGACATTGTATCTTGTTATACATTATTGTATTTGATCACATAATACAATATCATAATATATTATGATATTGATATTATATCATATGATACAATATAATAATATATGATACAATATCATATCACATAATACATCAAAATATTGTAACATATAATATTATATTGTATAATATTATAGTATGATATTGTATTGTATGATATTGTATCATATTTGATACATAATAGGATATTGTATCATATGATACAATAAAATTAAATACAACATTGTATCATATCAATTGATACAATATCATGTGATATAGTACTATATTATATCATGCAATATCATATTATACTATATTGTATTATATGATACAATATCACATTATACAATATCATATTATACATTTTCATGTGATATAATAATATATTATATAAACCAATATCATATTATACAATATCGTATCATATGATACGATAAATATTATACAATATCATATCATATTATATGATACAATATTATATTGTTGCAATATCATATGAAACAATAGCATGTGATAAAATAGTATATAATACAATATCATATTATACAATATTGTATCATAATAAACAATACTATACATAACAATATCATGATACAATATCATATCATAATGTTAAAAAAAATTGATACAATATCATATCGTATCATATAACTTTGTACAATATAATATATGATATAATATTGTATCATATAAACAATAGTGTATCATATCATACAATACTATATCATAGGAATCATATTATATCATTTAACAACAAACACATCTATCAAGCAGGTTTGAGATAGGAGAATTTTTGTAGCATCCTTGATAATGGAGATCTGCATCTGGAGCTACCTCTGCAGTTCACTAATATTATAGTTAAATCAACTATGCAAGCTATTATCTATAAAATATGTGACCTGTTCCAAAAAAACAAATCTCATCCAGCATCCGAAACCTACGGCTCAGATTCAGCATTCAAGCCTGCCAGGTGCATCAGTATCATAAGATGCATCATCCATGCAAGTTTGGTGAAGTTAGGACCAGTAATAACTAAGATATAATCATAAGAGAGCACCTGCTCCAAAAACACCAGCTCTTAAAACCTTAACCTCCCTCCAGCATCCGAAACCTATGGGTCAAATTCAGCATTCATGCCTGTCAGGTGCATCAGTATCATAAGACGCACCATCCATGCAAGTTTAGTAAATTAAGGACCAGTAATAACTAAGATATATTTTTTAGCATCCTTGATAATGGAGATCAGGCTCTGCATCTGAAGCTACCTCTGCGATTCATTTATATTATAGTTCAATCAACAATGCAGGTTTGAAATAGTACTAATATTTATTAAACACGTGACCTGTTCCAAAAAACTTAACCTAATCCAGCATCTGAAACCTATGGCTCAGATTCAGCATTCAAGCCTGTCAGGTGCATCAGTATCATAAGACGCATCATCCATGCAAGTTTTATGAAGTTAGGACCAGTAATAACTAAGATATAATCATCAGAGGGCACCTGCTCCAAAAACTTTAACAAGCTCTTAAAGGGGCATGGTCACGATTTTGGTCAAATTCTATTTTTCTGTTTTTATTATTTACAATGCTTAAGGAATGCATTTTAAATGACCAAATGAAATTGGAGAGTCTGTAGTG